>JACXSJ010000177.1:0-134088 GCA_014851325.1 Pentalonia nigronervosa
AAAAATTGTGCTCTCTGCAGTATATTATTATGGCTGCAAGTGTTCACGTGTGTCAATTGTACAGACCATATATTTTTTAATTCTTTGGTCTTTCAATATGAATCTACGGTAAAAAGTTTTTCCTTTTCTAAGTTTTGTTTCACAGTTTATTTAAATTTTTAATCGTAATATAAAATTATTAATCAATATTTTTGACTAAATTACAAACACTGGAATGCATAGAAATAATTTTTAAATGACTGGCTCTTGCGTATATACTATATAGTAAGTCAATAGGTATTGTACACCATCGTCCATATATACAGGTAATAAAACCAATAACCTGTGCTTATCGCACTATGCTTTTATTAGATGATTAAAAATACATTTTTGTAAGCAATTTCTGTTTTTCAACTATAGTACTATATCGATATCGAAAATGAAAAAACATTTTTATTTCGTTGTCATTTATCAATAATAATTTGAAAAAGTATGTTGAATATAATATTACTGAATATTCTAGAACGAAATAAAAAATAATGGACTAAAAGTCTACGAATATACAAATGTACCTGGCAAGTACAAAATTGTTAACACCGATTAATGATTATGTCCACTGCTCAATGTGCCAATTCGTTACCTTTAGAACTTGTCACTATCGTTGTCACATTATTTACCGTGTCAAAAGTATTATTCTTTGAACTGAAAAAAAATATATTATAACAATACAAAAAATAAGCCATACATACCATAATATTATTATTATTATAATACGGATACATCATAATATAATTTGTTGCCTATTTTATTATACAGGATGAATATTTCTGTATAAGTCACTCATAATATCATTTCATATTAAAATAATTTTAAAACTGTCGTAGATTAAAAATGTATATATTAAATGTGTCAATAAGAAACTATACTAATTTCATAATATGATGTAATACTAAATGCTAATTAATAATTACTATGAGTAATGACTTAAAAAAATATATGTTTATATTAGGTATATTGTGCATTACTTTTCACATATTTTGAGTAAGGTGAAATATATTGTAAGAAATATCTACCTATAAAAAATATTTTCAAAAACAATTGTTGTTTAAATATTGATTGTTCCGTGTTGAAATAATCACCCTGTATAAAATATGATCAAAATAAAAACGGAATCCTAATTATAACTGTTTGTCGTGCCGTACGGTGAATTTCACTTTCTATATGATATTATAGCAGGACGCGGTCCGTGTTCCAAAGCGGGAATGTATAAATCCGTTTAACCCGAATTCATCGAGCTGAGGTAATCATTGAAAGTGAATCGTTCAAAAATGCGTATATGAGTGTATATTTCTCCGTCGGACCTTGTATATTTTTCTGGCCGACGGGCACGGGAAAGCATGAAATCATTAAATTTCACGTTTTCGTGTTCAGGCGCCTTATATTGTTGGATGGCATTACTGTACAATGTGCATACTATATACATACATATATATATATATAATATATATAAGTACACAATATGTATATTGCTCTGTATGCACATTGCAATGTTACATATACACATGACCGATGTTAATGGATCGTCAACGTCACCATGACATCAACCGTGAGACGCATTACTAGGCACGCTACCATCATTATAGTACTCTACTGCATTTTATCGAAAAACACAAGACATATAAATTTATAATAATATAAAACCCGGATTGAATTGTATAGAAGAATAGTATAGTTTTTAGATTCAAAATTCAAAATTATTTTATTAGTATCAAAGAATTATTAGGTTATCAAACTAAAAATTCAAAAAAAAAAATGTTTTGCCGAATTTGTATATTGTATACGTACAATAACTGAATAGGTAAAGATAAAAAAAATGGTTTAAACATTTTTCTGTCCATATCCGATCAGACTATACTAAATCAATACAAGTTTAAATATAAATATTAATAAAGTAACAGTCGTAATTCTTTTTTTTATTTAAAGTTTTTAACTGATCGTTGCAGTTCAATAGTTTAACAACGATACGGTTAATGTGTATGATGATCATCTGCCCTCATCGAAAATTAAAGCATAAAACTACAGAATAACCGTAAAACACTTGTAATCTTCTCGTCATCGTTTGGTTCTTATTCGTTTAATAAATTTTTAGTTTTTATAAATATTAGCCTAAAATAAGTTTAATTGCTTTTATTTTAAATTTTAAAAAGGAATTACAATATTATATTCGTATTTCTCTATTTATAAAACGATAATTTATGTCATAAAATATAGTATATAATGTAATATATTTTGCTAACTACTACGTACTGTAAGTTCTGAACCACTAATGAATCTCCTGTAATAGTAAACAAAACAATACAATTTTGTAGTAACTTAACACTATGCGTTTATGCAGTTTAATAGGCGTCTATTCAATTATTCAATAAGTGCAATATATTCTAGTGTTTTGATAAAAATAACAATAGTAGTCAACAATTTCTTTAATACCATAAAAATAAAAACACTACAGGTAGGTATGTACAGAAATAATAATATAATAATATACTGTACGATATGAATATTCAAACATGATATTAGCCTTCCGAATCGTTATCATTACTGCATAGATAACACACAACACTCGGTCACGCGAAGTAACGACATTTACAGGACGAAAACGACAAGGTCTGTTGATTTTGAAACGAATTTGATATTGCGATTAATGGGCTAAATGGGCATGTATACGTATAATATAATGATTCTATTGCGTTGAATAATGACGGACGAAATAGCATCGTAACGGATTCGCGAGCTGGTGTGCGTAAATCGGTGTGTTCGCATTTCGTTTCGTTATGATCTCGTGTTAAAAAAAAAATATGCAGCAATGACCACTTACAATAAAAATGTATATTGAATTCGTAGGTACACTAATTCTACTGCATTTCTCTTGGAAATCGAATTTTAATGGGCGAATTGAAATAATACGGACAAATTGTGTGTATATATTTGTATAGTATACGTTATTTAACATACCTATATATTTTTATATATTGTATACATCTGTGAAAGCAACACGAACTCAGTTCGAACGTTTCACGAGCGTAAAATTCGGCGGCGCTCATCCGGCCGAGGGTGTTGAACGAGAAGGGGGTGATGAGATGGTCGAACAATATGAACGTGCGTTCTGCAGAGAATTTGGCGATAAATCAAATTGTACCTATTATATCTAATACTATTATTACTATTACTATTGATGATATCACGGCGGCGTCGAGAGGTTTCGTACTCTGGATATTTACATTTTTGCATAACCTTGTCAAATCGAAAGTACGTATGCGCATATATAATAATATAATGGTTTGTTTATAGTCACTAACACGATGGACTGCTGCAGCGTAATCTACTGCGTTAATAACACTTGACTGCGTCGTACGCATAAAACAGAATTTGAACAGAATAAAAATATTAGATTTCCTCGAGTTATAATATTATATTATGCTATATATTTCTATCGATTTATTATTCGCGAATACTATGGCGAATCAAACAATATATTATAATACGACTCAAAAACTTATTTTTTGCAAAATATTAGATAATATAAAGATACTTATAAATAATAATTTATCGCATAGAAATAATAACAATAACTTTGCTATAGGTATACGTTATTTTATCTTTGCATTTTAGTCTTAATACATGATATAAGTATAATAGGTATAATATATGCGTATACGGGCACGCTTACGAGAAAATATTAATGTGGGAGGGTTATTTCTGCAATTAATAATATAATATTATGGAACCCCGCGTGTAGTGGCTTATCGAATTAATAATATTATAGTATGCGAACGAAAATAAATGCCATCAAAATATAAATAAAAAATATCGCGGGTTAAGCTTCCTGAAACTTCCTCCCACCAAAATGCCTCCGTGTCTATCCACATATACGTTAATAATAATAATACTATTATAGTATATAAAATATAATAATCGTAAGTTAAATAATAGTTTGGTGTAAAATCATGATCAGGGTAGATCGTCATCACTCGTGACCGTCAACGGTCCGGACGACCAGTACGTCGTTGCGCTTGTTTATGTCCTTGTAAATGGGCTTGTACGGGTAATCGTCGTCCGGGCCGTTGAGGTACGCGAATCCAGGATGATACGTGGTCGCCTTGTACGGCTGCTGCTGCTGTATCAGTTGCTGTTGCGCGATGGCTGTGGCCAATTCCTCGGTGGACGGCTGCTGATGGTGATGGTGATGGTTGTTGTTATCCTTGTGGTGGTGGTGGTGGTTGTTGTGGTTGTAATGGTGCATTGGTGGTGATTTGTTTACGGCCTGCGCGTATTTGACTGCCGCCGGAGACGCGGGCGATACGTAACCGTAAGCGTGCGGCCGCTTGACGACGATCGGATGGCCGGTACCTGGAAACGCGTGGATGGGTACCGGTGCGGGAGCGGTGGCCGTCTGGGCGTATCGCGAATCATCGGCCGCATCGTGTTGAGGCTGTTGGTGGCCACCGCCGCTACCACCGTGTTGCTGCTGGTGGCCGACGTGGTGCAGCTGCATGTGGCCGACGCCTCCACCGACACCCGCATACGGGTTATTGTAGAACTGATGTTGGAGGCCAAACGGCTGCTTGACACGGTGTTGCAAATCGTTGTCCTTCATCAGACCGAACGGTTTTTTGACTTTGGTCGTTTTCGGCTTTTGCGCGTACGGCGAAGTCGTCAACGACGACGGTGACGCCGACGACGGAGACGCCGACGGTTGTTGCTGTTGCTGTTGCTGGTGAAGTTGTTGGAACTGCAACGCTTTTGCGGCCCCTTGGTGCACCGGTCGCTGGTGTCCGGCAGCGTTCAGCGAGTCGTCCGTTGCCGACTGTTGCTGTTGCGCGTGTGCATAGTGCTGTTGCTGCAGGTGATGCAGGTATTCCGGTTTTAGCGGTATCACGATGGCCGGCATAGTCTTGCCACCGCCGTTCTCGTCCGTCTTGAAGAACACGTTGTGAACGACCGGCAACGACATCATCGCCTGCTGCACAGTGCTGCTGGCCAACTGGTGGCCGTGCACAGGAGATGATGGGTCGCCGCCGATGGCCGCGTACATCTGGTGCGAGATCGGTATGGGCACCACGATGCTGTGGTAGTTGGGCGTCGCCAACGGTTGTTCGATTTTCACAGACTTAACGGCGGTCGCGGTGATTGCCGCTGCGGCGGAGTGCGACTGCGGAGAGGCTCCGGCCGCCTGCACCTGAGACTGTTGCAACGGCCCGCCGCCGCTATACGGGTACCTGGCCGCCGAGAGACCACCTCCGACTGGTTGCAAGTAGTTCAGCCGCTTCTCTCTGGGCTGCGGCGTCTTGTTGGCCTGCGACACGGCGTTGCTAAAGTCGAAATGGTTCATTTTCGATAACACCTGTTTGTGGTTGAAGTTCTGCGGTTCAGCCTGGTGCTCCGTATCCTCCACGCTGGAAATGCTGTCCGCGTGGTACAGGTCCGGATGATGATGGGCCTTGAACAATTCTGCGACAATAATCGCGTGAAACGAAAAATCGAAATTATTCATTTTTGAAATGTTAACGAAAAAAATCAGAATTAAAACACTTTCACCGCCAGCGGTTCGTGGCGATTGATAATAAAATAATAATATTATACGTTATTTTATTTTCGTCGTCATCAAATACGATGACGGTGTAAAAAACGTGCCACCTAAGTGTTATTGTTTCGATTATAACATTCTGTATACGTCCATCATTAATACTTTTTATTCGTAATTAAATGTCAAACAACGATCTTTTCGGTAGCGTGTTAAACGCGCAGTACTAATCGTTACCTGTGCAAAACAAGTGTATGCCGAGAACAAAAATGTCTACACATTTTTTAAGAAATGCATTCTATTTATGTTCAATAGATTCACCAAGATAGTAAAAAGAGTATATTTCTATGATGAATGCATATATTAACTAACTTTGATATTCTTTTAAAAATAAATATCGCTGTAAGACTATATTGCTACAATTAAGTACATTATGTATTTACATATAGTAGGTACAGCTTTAGTTTATAATAGCTATAGCTAACAATATAAAAATGTTGATATATCAGCACCTATATTCAAAAATAATCAAATTTATATTTAATAGATATGCTTTTGTAAATAGAACATGCGTTTATTTTGGAAGAACTACATTTTTGTAGTTGGATCAACTACAAAAAAATTACTGAAACCTTGGTAAAAAAAAATATTTTTTAGCATACTTGTAAAGAGACAACTGACAAATGTATGTATTCAGTATTATTATTTATTATACCTATATTGTTTGTTTTAATACTAAACATTAATATATAATATATACTATTTATATATTAATAAAATACAAATATCTTTTTATATTTTTCAATATCAATAATATTATTATTTTTTAGTTATATTTGCTCCCCTAACAATTGAGTAATTTTACAGAGAATACAGATGAATTACTTGTATGTCTACAATTCAACATACATTATTGCGAAAAAAAATTATCTTAACAGTTGTTTTATAAATGTATATTTAACGAATATATTATATAATAATTTAAATGATTCCCTGTAAATTTAACTTTCATTATTCATTATTAGCAAGTCCAGCATTAGTTAAAGTAAATAGTAATTTGTCAGCTGATGTAACTAATGAAATAAAAATATTAACTTTATTCGGACTCAATTTCTACATATTCTACGCAACGTATAAGTGATATGTATTTAAATAATTTATGAATTAATGTAGGGCGTATGCATTACTGCCTACTGGCTATCTATTTTTCTTTATATATCATATTGTTAACTATTAACCTCTCGTAATTATATTCATATTTTATAAATACTGATATGTAAACATGTTTATATAAATAGTTATTTTTCAACATACCTGAACTACTAGATGATTCTTGTGAAGAATCATGCTCTTGAACAGATGTAATAATGCCGGTGGCGATTTCCATATTGGGACTTAATTCTTGCCAACCATCCTTAATATCACTATTGTCTCCAGTTATTTTTTTGTTCTGCGTTTTCTTTTTTTCCTGTTCACTGTCTTGCTGGTGTTTATTCTTCCGACGTGATCTAATTGGTTTATTGTTGTCGAATGACATGTGTACTTCTTCGGACCAATCGTTGAAAACCGGTCGATCGTCATGACCGTCGTTTTTGTGCATCTTTTTTCCATATGTAATTGATGGCACAGATTTCTCGACACTTTCATTATTCTTTATGTCGGATAATTGTGGCGATTGATTGTCAAATGTCTGAGGTTTAACATTATATAGTTGTTCATTCACCCGATGATCGTTCAATGAAAAAGATGGAATACCAATGTCTTTTTCTTCAGTGCTCCACGTTTGACTTGGCGATTTCCCCCTAGCTTGTCTGGATCGCAACGATAAACTTTGAGAGCTTCGGAAACCAGGTGTTAATGACGTATAAGCTTCACTTGATGAAGACGTGTCTTTAGAAGAATCATGGTCATCCGAAAATTCTATGCTCGAAGTCAGACTTTTAATAGTTGGAGAGTGATTATCTGTTATAGAATAACCCGCAGTCGCTGTTATTGTACCTACTGTGTCTACAGATATTCGGTCTTCGCACAGCGTAAATTGAACAAAGCACAAAATTACCTAAAAAATAGTGGATTTGTAAAGTGTCAACATATTTTAATAAAAACAAAAATTTATAAATTATCAATTAAAATGTAAATTCTGTAAAAAAAATATAGATTCATGTATAATACCATGCTATTTAAATTTGCCATGATGATTTTCGCTTTATGAAATTATTTTTGGATAGCTGCGCAACAAAAAACACAGTATCACTTGTACACATAAATAATTAAATAATAAACTGCACTATTTCAACGTTATAAGTTTAAAATAATATGAAATCAAAAAAAAAAATATTTTAAATCAAAAAACAACGATTTTGCATGGACGGCTGTACTAAATTGACGAACGGAGTCGTGTCGGAAAATCTCTATTGAACGACTGAAGAATGTCTGTCCGTTTTGGTCAGCTCCATCCTATACAGTTCCGCATCAAGAAAGCGGAATAATTGCAAGGATGGTGGTGGACGGACAGAAAGTGGAAAACTCATCACAATGCAATAAAAACACACTCACATGTTCAATAAATTAAAACAAATATTAAGTAAAAGCTAATTAAATGATAAAGGAAAGTAAAACTCAAGCACCTCGAACATATATATTATATTTTTGTTGTATGTTTGTCTCCCTAATATATCGCATTTTTCAAACCGTCTCTAATTTACTTTTAAAGTGTGCTTCCGACCACATACGTAACATATTTTTATAAACATCAAATTAATATATTATACTCAGATGACGTGCTGCTTGTGACATTATTATTATGTCTTGTTTCTTGTTTGATGTAATATATTGCAACACATTATAGAATACGCTTGGACATTGTGATGTGTGCATTTTATTGTTGTTTTTATTTAATTAATTTAATTTTTTTTCTTTAGGTATAGCATAATCAAAACACAAGAATGCTATTGTATGAAATTGAAATAAAATAAAATCCATAACAGTGTTTTAGGATTGATCAGAGCATTTTATAAAATATGTAATTTAGATATTATATTTCATTTTTTATTATTATAAGACATAATTAGTATAACATTATATATGATTAATTATTGTTACGCATTGATGTACGTATAATGTATACATTTTTTATTTTTATAAATATTACAACAAATTTGAATTTTGGAATTTTTTAAATATAAAAACTTAAGATTAGTTCTGCTGAAGACAAATTGTTGATGCTTCACATGGATTTGAGAGAGAAGTTAAAATATTATAGTGTGCTGACATCCTCTTAATATAACACTTATATTTAATCTTGATTTGTTGTATCATCCATAAGTGGTTATTTAATATTTTATTTTTATTTTAGACAGGACTACTTCCTTTTATCATTTCTATTTTATATTGTAATTTAATTTCTGTTAGATGGATGTGTACCGTCTGGGGTGACAACCTCTACACCGCCATTTCGAGAAAGGTCAGAATAATAATGACAATGTATAAATAAAATGTGACATAAAAAATCTTATAAGATGTAACAAATTGCTTAAGATAAACTAATGTGGGGGTGTAGGGGGCTTTTCTATAACGGGTTTGTTAATTGTTTTGTTTTGTTTGGTATCAGTTTGTTAAACCACCTTAAGAAACAATTTTAAATTATGCCTATAATAATGCCCATGTTATAATTTATAAGTTATAACTATCATGAAAATAATCTTTTTTACTAAACACGTTATTTCCATACTATTTAAACTTACTGTATTATATTTCGAATAATTGTATAAAATTAAATAATATCTGAAAGGCATATTAATATAATTGTTTTTACGTATTAGTTTATGAGATATTAAAAAAAACCATTGTTAACTGCTAACACAGAGGCGTAATTAAGGGAAAGATAAGGGCGATAGACAGGAGGTCTATGTCCTCTAGAGTTTTGTGATATTTGATAAAATAATATTCCTGGCTACCATTATACTTGAAAGTATAATGAAAATTTAGTATTTTGCGTGTAAAAAAATATTTATTCCCCCTCTCCACGATAGGACGAATTCCTAATTACGTCACGAGAAAATTTTTCTCAATATTTATTTGATGACATTTTCGTTTTAATTTCGATAACTGTTGAATTTGAAGTTATTCGTAAAGAATTTTAGATTTGTTTATCATCAAATTAAAACTGTAAAAATTAACTTTTTTTTTTATAAAATTTTTTTAATTCATAATTATAAATAGTATATTAGGTATATTCATAAATTTAAGTTTATTGAGAAATAAAAAATTGATACTTTGTAGATTATTATATTTTGTGTTGTATAGTTCTAAATACATACATCTAATTAATTTACAATTCACACCTAAATATATTTATCGAAAATAAATACCTACATGTGTAACTCGTATAATAACGTATTCCACCATGATAAAAAAAAAAAATACAAAATAAAAAGGACACATTATAATCATTATAAAAATAATAAAATTAAATATTATATAGTGAAATACTAAACTAAGAATTTTATTAACAGACAGTAGTATTAATATTTATACATTTTAGGATCACACGTGGTGAGAAAAATTGTTTTTTCAATAATTAATTCCCTTATTATGACCCAATAAATTTATTCAACAATTATTATTACTATTTTACCTTACTTTTTTTGAGGTTTCTACTATTAGTTTTCTTTCTGGACTACTAAATTCATTAAAATGTGTTATTAATCAACGTATAAAAAACACATGTACATTTTGATTTTTGAAAATTAATTATTTCTATGAATTATGCGAAGCAGCAATTTAACAAGACATATCGTACAATAACAGCTGTTGTAAATTGCTCATGTATGGTGGGCCATAATAATTAAGGAGGTAACACATTCATCTTTATATTGTAATCATAAAATTAGGTTAATGGCCATTTAATTTTTTTTTGTTTTACTTATTTTAAATTTGTGCGATTGCTATAATGACCAGTAATATACTAGGTGTATATTAAAATCTAAAACACAATAATACAATATATCATGATATAGGTAGTTGTATATTATTTAACTTTCGCTGGAATTTAGAAATTATTAAATTCCTATTATATTTTTAATATTTTCTATGCACTGAAGATGGAATCATTAAAATTGTCTGAGTTTACTGACTATTATATAATATTGGAACAATTCATAAGGGAAAGTATTTTAGATTTAATATAATACGATGGTACTAATAGTTAATACACATTTTTAATGTCTAAATATAACCGTCATTTATTATAAATATTATTTTTTTTAATGATCATCTGTTAATAATATAATGTTGCAAAAATTCAGAATATATTTCAATAAAATGAAACAAATGTCATGCAACGTTTTACATTAATTTATCATTTGTATAATAAATAATAATACGTGTTTATCTTGAATATTGAAATTAATTTGTTAAAAAAATAACGATATTGTAGAAAATAATATAAAATTCTCTACTTTAATATTATAATATGTTACTTATTAGTAATTTTATTATGAATTAATCTACATTATTAAAATGTATATATTTAAATATAAAATCAAGAAATTCTATACAATTTATATTAAATATTAAAATCTTTAAACAAATTGAATTATAATAATTTAAGTGAATGTATCATTTAAGGCTTTATACATAGCTAAGTTAATTATAGTTAATTCAAAATAATTGAATTCTATTTTTTGTTGCTTGAAGATAATATAGCGATTCTTACTTAAAAAGAAAAGACTAGATAGGTAAATAGTATATAATTGCTAGGAAATTATAGATATTTATACAACATAAACAAAATTTATTATTTTAATATAATAATTTAATGAACGTTTTAGAATTTTAAAATTAATTAAAAAGTAGTGATTTTGTTCAAAAATTAGTCCCTACTCTCTCTCTCTCTCTCTCTCTCTCTTTCTATATATATATGTACTATATTTAATAATGTATTCTACTTATTTGTACCTACTATTAAAAATGTGATACATAAATTATTTTTATTGTGTAAAATAAAAAATATAATAATTGTGTCTATTGGTTGTATTTTGTCATATAGAAAGTTGATATATAAAATACCAAGTTAAAATACCATTTATTTTTTATGAAGATCCTTTCACACGTTGGAAACTGATACTGATTTATTTTCCCATAAATAAATTGTTAAATTAATTAACATTTAAAAAATTATATTATTTATTTTGGGTTAAAATTTTAATAATTATTTAATTTTATAACTGTATTCTTTATTTTAATAGTTTTACCTATAACTAATAAAGTTCAATACAGAAAAATTAAAGTTATAAAAATTAAATAATGAATATATATTAAAATATTAAATAGACTATTATTAATTGAATATGAGCCAAAGTAATTTTTGTATTTTAGCAATGAATCAATAGTGGGCGAAATTGTTTTTCTTCAGTTTTGTTTGTTATTACCTATATTGACTATATTATACAATCTACAAAGAATTCTATTATGTCACAAATTTCAAATAGATTCATATATTTAACTGTTTAATAATAGTATATTGTCATTTGTCAAATTTTAATAGATTTCATATCACACAATAATATTTAGGTACTGAGAAATTACGTAATAATTTATTTATAGTATCTCAATTTTAAATCATCTACCAAGAAATATAATATCTAACATTTATTAATTAATGCGTAATTTACTTTTAAAATAAGTAATCTACAAAATATGTAATAGTAAATACGAATTCAAATGTAATAACGTATGTTAAAAAAGAAAGATATACTTAAAGAGTAGGTATGTCAACACATTATTTATGTTTTCTCTCTCTGACCCACGCGCATCATATAAATAAAGCACAATCAAAAAAAAATAATAATTAATTTTTATTATGTTTTTGAGTAATCTTAGAGTTAAATTACTCATTAGAAAATATTATAGAGAATAATATTTTTGAGGGCATAACATGTCGATTTATCTAAATATTATCTTAAAACAATTAAATATACATTTAAATGTACAATTTTTTTTTTTATTTAAGTCGAATATATAGTTAAATAATTATAAACAAGGATTGGGACTTATAGCACTTAAAATCATCAAAATAAGCGCTTAAAAACATCATTATAAGCATTCAAATAAACATTTAAAAAACTTAAAATTAAGCAAAAATATTTAATCAAAAAAAAAAGACCTAAAATTTCTAAATTGTACATAATAAAATACTAAACATATTTTCTAACTGTACTGAATATATTAATGAAGATTGCAAAAAATATTTAAACAAAATAATATCATAATAATATCATAAAAAAAAAATTTAATCCAGTTCTACTTTCAGCCTTGAAATATTTTTATTAAACTTGCAACGATGCCTTGGACGGCGACGGACTACACGATAAAAGTAGAAGATAGCAAAGACAAATTAATACAAGTAGGGAAGATAATAGAATTATTTTTAATATTAATTCTATTGAAAACAAATTTAGAGGAGAAAACCGTTGGAAAAATTCGGGGTTAGGTCAGTGGCCAACGTCATCATAAAGTGTATATAATATTATTATGTAAAAAAGCAAAAAAAAACGAGAAATGTCCACATTTTTTTTATTTTTAATCATCAAAAAAAAAAAAAAAAAAATAGAAAATTTGGAAATAAGTATTTTTTTTTTTATAATTGTCGAAAAAAGCAAAAAAAAAGTACTTTCAAATTTTATAGTTGAAATTGTAACATGATATACACTTCCATAGTACTCTGTTTTATTTTAAGTCAATCCACAAAAATAAGCAATTGCTTTAAGTTCCGAGTCCTGATAATAAAATATAAAGCTGATATGTCAAACCATGAAAAATATCATCTTTTATAATTTTTTTAATAGGTTATTTTATTCTAAGGTTATTCAAAAATCATTAAAAAAAATAGGTCGGCAAGTGGGTACCGATTTGCTGTGCAGTAGATATTGTCATATCAAGTCTGTCACTTTTATGGATGTGTTAAATTTGTATTCAATGATATATATCATTGTATATGAAAAACAATTCTGAACGAAGACAGTCTGTCAGCCTACATAACTTGTAATAGAAAATGCATATTCAATTTAAATTTAAAGCTAAGAATTAATAACAATTAGTGTTATAAATTATAATTTTGATCATATATATGGTGTGAACAATAAATATACACACACACATTATGTATACAAAGTGTGCACGACAAGCGATTTAAAATGAAATCTTAGTACGATTGACGACCGACTTATTGCTATACACGAATGAGTTTCAATAATCATCTTATGAGATTAAAAGGTTTTCTATAGAGTAATTACTTATTATGATATCATATGAATTGTAAAATTATAGGTGCATCAAAGACGAGTAAATTAATGATCAACAAATTAAAATATTTTAACATTTATTTTAAGACCAAATAAAAAACAAACATTTAAACAATTTTTTTTTATGAAATATACACGCAAACACGAGAAGCACACTGCAAGGTAAAAACCTACCAGCTGAAGTGTGCGGAAATATTACCAAAAATAAATACCTACCCTTTATATAATACAAAAATGTACAGAAATTATGTAATAATAATAATAGTAATAATAATAAATACAATAAATAATATAATATACTGTCGTGTAATCACGTAAATTATTGCACTGAATATATTGCTCTAACACTTCTAAGTGATGATCCTGAAGTTAGCAACTTTGCGTTTTGGTGGTTATTGTTGTGGTAATAGTGTCGATTCAGACTTGTAGACGACCGATTCTTTCAATGGGGCTGGTGTGGTGTATATGACATCTCTGGACAATGATTGGTTCGTTGCTGGATATTGGACTCGTGGCGGTTCGGTGACAGCGACCTGTCCGGCAGGCACGGTGTAGTAGTATTGTTGCAGCAAAGCGGCATACTGGAATCTCGGTGGACGGCGGTGACTGTTTGGGCTTTGATCTGAGTGGCCGAGTACTGGGCGATATGCAAGTAATTGACTGGAACGTTGACAATGACGGCGATTGATTTTTGGATGTATTGATGTGTGGATGTTGGAATGACGAATCGTTGTTTGTTATCTTGTCGACCCTGATCTGGAACGGCGTACTGTTGTCTGTATACCTGTTGAGCTGGAACGGTGAATCGTTGTTTGTATTCGCGGAACCTGAGCTGGGGCCGCTAACTGCTTTTTAAGTTCTTGTTGTGCTTGGATAAGTGCGGCGAAATGTTGTTTGAACTGAAGTTGATCGTGTGGAAGATCGACGAACTGTTGTTTGTACTCTAGTTGAGTCTGAATTAGGGTGGCAAATTGTTTAAGTTCTTGTTGAGCCTGGGTAAGAGCAGTGAATTGTTGTTTGTGCTAAAATTGAGTCTGTTCAAGAGCAGCCAACTGTTGTTTATATTGATGTTTGTACTCATGAGGAACCTGAGCAGCGTTAGCAGCAGTAATGTCTTGTTGAGTTTGAGTTGAGGCGGTAAACTGTTGTTTGTATTCTGGTTGAGCTTGAGCAAGGGAGGCAGATTGTTGATATTTGTACTTTTGTTGAACCTGGGCTGCATTGGCGGCAGAGATTTCTTGTTGAGTTTGATTTGGGGTGGTAAACTGTTGTTTGTATTCTGGTTGAACCTGAACTGGGATGGCGGCAGATATAACTACTGGTAAGGCGGCCGGGTACGATTCCTTGATAATGAGTTGAAGTTCAGCCGACTACTGAGTGACTGGTATGTAGTACTGTTGGTTATCCTGGTTACCGCGGTAAGAGTTTAGCGTAAAGATCGAATGCTGCACTCTGAGCCAAATTTTGTTGTTGTACAGCATCTTGGTAAGACTGTGATTGTTGAGGGACTGTAATAATTAAAGGTAGTTTGTCAGATTGATTTTCGATGTTTTCGAATTTGATCGGTGTCTGTTGGACGGTTTCTGACGATCTCTGGTAGGATGGCAGGTATTGTGACGGTAAACCAGCGTTTAGTTGTTGGCACAAGCTCATGCCGACAAAAGAAAGCACTACAAGCCCGGTGGAGAACATCTGTCGATAAAAATAAATGTAAGTATTTTTGAACGTAAATATTATAGTCAAATTGAATGTACCTATTTTTGGTACCTACATTTACCTTGTATGCAATTTTTTCGATTGTTTTTATAAGTCTCTTGCGTATATGACTATGTATGTTCTGTGAAACTCGATCGAAAACGATTGATACATATTACGAATACTAATAAGGTTTATATATGTTCGAACTTCATGGTAATATCGTGATGGGTTCAATTGGTGGGACCTAATCGATAATTAACAGTTTTTGTTAATGAGATAGATTCGTGTATACCGGTATATGAGGACAGACTACTTACTGACAGTCATTATGTTCCACATTAATAATACAGTAATATTGTAACATCGAATTGGCGGCCAGTCCGATTTTAATTTTTATATTTTTTGTTTTATCATTTTGTCTTCTGTAACAATAACAGTATCTGTTTTTAAAACTTAAACGAAATATTTAATAACAATGGTGTACCGATTGCATTCTGTGACTTTTATCTATAACACTTGAAATTTAAATTGCTTTTCTTAGGTTTGTTTTTAAGAATATTTTATGTTCTTAAAGACAGTGTTCAATATGAATGTATTTTATTGTTTCATATTTGCATATATTATTTTATTATAATTTTTGTTGAACACAATGTTTTTAATTATTATAATCTATTAAGTAAAATAATGAAAGCTTAGATTTTATATAATATTTGGTTAATTTTAAATATTTTATAAAAATAAATAAATGTAAGTTACTTTTACAATATTATGTATCATACTTAAAAATTTAAAAAAAATAGTTTTTTAAGTACTTATAGGTTTTTATAAATATATATTAAATTTTAATATTAAAAAGGTAACTAATTCTATTAACAATCTTTATATTTTACATAATTAATATTATTATGTTACATTTATAACAATATATTACTACATACTATTAATACTTTATATAATATTCTTTAATATTTATTGCACTTTTTTACACAATATAATAACTAATAATTTGTTTCAATGTGTAGATTTTTCATAATATTATATTTTTATAAACATAATTTATAAAAAATTTATAAAACTAGTTTTTAAGTATATTAAATTATGCATATAAGTAAATTATAAAATATATAAAATTTATTATTACTATAACTGAATACAATAAATAAATTATAATACCATATAAAAATAATAACTATTATTTTAAAGTTAATAAATAATTCAAACAGTCTAAGGTTAAAATTTTACATTTAATTCAAAGTATAGTACAATTTATATTTATAGACATTTTGTTATGGATTCTGTAATGTTTATGCAACTTTGTTTATTAATATATTTATACGTACACGTAATATAATTCAGATATTTAAAACAAAATAAATTATAAAAATGATTAATCGAACTGAAAACACAAATTACAAGTACTCATTTCTTAAAAAAAGGGTAATATAGAGTAATGTGTTTCGAGTATGTTTTATATTATTTCCAAATATACAATCTAAATAAATATTTATATATATTATAGAGTATAGAATATAATAATGCACACAATTCTAATTAATAAATAAAAATTCACTTACTATAATATAATTTTAAGATACTTATTTAAAAATATTAGCTCTAATTAAAAAAAAAAAATTATAATTATTATAATTTATTAACATAAAATAAAATTGAAATTGATGTTTGTAGTTAATTTATATTTAACAATATTTTATTGTTTTTTGTAAATTGTAAAATTGTTAATCAATAATAGACTATGAAACATCAGTCAGTCATTTATTTAGTTACGTTAGATAACGAATGTTTATATACAATATAATATTATAATATATTTATAAATGAACTTTATTTAAAATACCAAATAATAAAATATTAAGTAAGTTAATTATTAATTTTTAAGTACCTATATTTAAACTTATTTGATTTTTAATAGCTTGAATACAAAAGTCATTAGAATTATATTTTACATAAATTATTATTTTAAACAAAGTTTTTGAGAATTATTAATATATTGACTTAATACAATCAAGTCTATAAATTAATGTCTATTTATGAAATTTCTTAAAAGAAGCATCACAAGAAGTAAAACAAAATTGAGTTTTATTTTTACAATATTATAATTTAATACTTAATAATCATATACGTTTATCAAATACTTTCAAGTTTTAATTTAAAAAAAACTGAGGAAGTCACTCTGCTGTATACAAGATGTTTAGTGCCGGATGCACCCAGTTGATTAGGTCAGAATTTTGAGCGGTAAAGGTGACAGACGCCTTTTTTTTTTCTAAAGTTATTCTATTATGTATTTATATTGCAATTAGTGTACGGTAGATTAAACTAATTATACCTAAAAACAAATTGCATATATTATAAAATATTTATTATAATATTATTTCATAAAAATGTACAATATTACTAGTTGTTATTAATGTATCTATATAAGTCAATAAGGAAGTACCATAGATAGTAGAACAGACTTTAACGGTATGAATAAGCTTGTTATATAAATTGCTCAAAATGAATCTAAACATTTTAAAAGTGTCATTTTGTATAGTAAACATAATATACATTGTAGCTAAAAGTTTTAGGTCCCTACTAATTATATTTGGTGAATTATAACGAAATAGCCAAGTTAAATTGTTATTTTCCTTTCAATTTTCAATTTTATCAAAATTTGAACTTCAATGTCTATAAAAAATATGCTATTTATTATTATGTATTTTTGAGTTTTTTTAAGTTTAAAATAAAATTTTCAAATCTTCTATTGAAGTGTCAATATTTTTGGTAAAGCTTATACATTTTATCAACATTTATTGAAAAAACTTTAAAAAAACTTTTAACATTTTCAACCAGGTATTACAATTAAATTAAATTCTATGAGTTTTCATCTAAGTACATAATAATTTATATATTTTCCTGATTTTAACTATTTCATAAAAATTAGAATTTTAAGGTATTATTGATATTAAAATATTTCATTTTATTACTATTAATAATACAGTAGGTTGAATTAATTTTTGCAGAAAACATTGCATTTTAAACATTAATTAGGTGTATAAAATATAATAATATACCTACTTTAAAAGTTTCAAGAACTCTCAAAAAATATTTTTAAATTACAATGAAATAAATAACATTGTTATTCTTCATTTAAATATCTAATTTCGTCTAAATGTGAACTTAAAATGTCTATAAAAAATTATTTTTTTAATATATATTTTTCATTTTTGGTTACACTATTAAATACTTTCAAAACCTTGTTTTAAATTTTCAATTCTTAGCTATAAAAACTGACAATTTTATACAGTTTTAACTACTAAATAATTTGTAAACATTCAAGATTTCAATGAATTTGATAAAAATTTGACTACTGGAAAAAATGCTGATGAAGAAAATCGGAGCACTTTTACTACCCTTAAACGTGGTGACAGACACAAAAATAAGAATAAAAAACACACATCATTGTAAGATTAATACATACCTGGCTTCGTTCAGAATCTAAAAAAGATTTTACGTTAATGCGTTTTATTTAAAGATTATTTATTGACTATTATTATTTATTATTGTATTTAATGGGTTTGAAAGAGAAAATAAATATTGCGCTGATATCTCTTAATAATGTAATATTATATTTAACATTTTATTTTATATGAAAATTCCACAATCTTTCAGCAAAATGTATCGTATTATTTATTTTCTACTGCAATAATAACTGAAATGTTTTGCTGTACTTCTAATAATATGTCCTTAATACATTTTTATAAAGATCATAAGAACATAAAATAATATGTATTAAACATAATTTTAAAATTTGAACTTTAAAAGCTTATATAAAAAAATGTGCCTAGATATTTATATTATTTTTGATCCACTATTTTAAGGATTTATGAAGAATCTTGTATTACATTTTTAAGAAATTTTACCCGACGAAATTTTTTTTATTGGTATTTAAAGAAAAAAAATTTGAAAAAATCGAAAATTTCTGAGACCTACTTAGCTTAAAAATAGTCAACATATTTTTAAATTTTTTTGGTGTATAGAAAATGGTAATCTAAATATTTGGTGGAATTTTCAAATGTTTACAGTTATTTCCTTTTTAATTATATCAACATTTTCCCGAAAAAAACGAGATAATATCCAATGTCTAATTTTAAACGCTCTTAAAAAATTAATTTGACTTTCCGAAAAACTCATAGAGAAATATGTGTGTAATTTTTAAATCTTAGATTTAAATAGAAATTTTTTTATGGATTTTTTAATAAAAACAAACTTTAAAAATTTCGTGATTTTTACGTATTTTCTGAAATTTCTACTTTAGACACATAAAAAAACTATTACAGATTTACGCCGCTCAACTTTCTTTTTAAGTTTCACTTATAACAAGTTAAGAAGAACATTGTATTACATTTTCAAGTTTTTAGATCGCTTGCAAAAATTTTTATTGACAATTATAAAAAAAAAATAGAAAAAACCCAAAAATGTATTAGGCTTATAAATAACTCAAAAAAGTAAAAATATTTTAAAAATGTTAAGGTGTATAGAAAATGCTTATATAAACATTCGATGAAAATTTCATATATTTACGGCCATTATTTCTTTTGTTACATCAAAAATAAAAAAAATTTTTGTTAAAAATTTGTTTTACGAAAAATTCCTGTTTTCCCTTAATTTTTTTGTTTTTCATGGCGCGTTTAAAAACTATTAGGAATTTTGTATTTTTGATCCCCCAAAGTACCAACTAAATTCACTTTCATATCAGAAAAAATGCTGATGAAGAAAATCGGAGCACTTTTACTGTCGTAAAACGTGATGACAGACACAAAAAAAAAAAAAAATAAATAAAAATAACACACAACATTATAAAATCAATACATTCATCGTTCCGCTCAGAATATAAAATTTAAAACAAGGTTTGTTGTAAGTAGTTAATAGTATAACCAAAAATTTGGATTTTTATTGACATTTTAAGTTAAAATTTGGACGAAATTAGATATTTAAAGGAAGAATAAGGATGTTAGTTATTTTGTTTTAATTTAAAATATTATTCGTGGGGGACTTGAAACTTTTAAAGTATATTATTATATTTTATACACAATGACATTTTTAAATACAATATTTTCGACAAAATTTAAAATAATCTACAGTATTATTAATAGTAAAATGAATTACTTTAACAACAATTTATCAATTATTTTGTTTAATGATTTTATATCATCAAATTCAAATTTAACACATCCATTAAAATGACCCACTTATTGACACCTATTGTTCAACAGATCGGTAATCACTTGCTGACCTTTTTTTTTTAACGTTATTATTAATAACCTGTAGTCATTTTTTTTATTTTAATATGTTCAAGAAAAGTTAATATTAACCTAATAAAACATATTAATTATGTAATTTTGTACCTTGAACATGTTATACATGAACGATTATATTAAGAGTTGCTGCGAACCATCTGATTAGATTAAACGCTTTCTAGAATCATTATGTGGATTGGACATAATATGTAGGTGTATTAAAAACAAGTATTTTTAATGGTCCACACATTTAAGTGTTTTCACATTTATTCTTAAATCAAAATAATAATAACAATAACATAAATGATTACATTTTTTCTTTTAGAGCATATGCGCCCCCACATATTAAGCAGCGCTATGGTGGTATTGGCATGCTGACGTGTGCGAAAATCGCCCGGGAAATAAATATCCTATAATATCTATGCTGCAAAGCACTATCAGTACTTAACGACAGTAATAATAATAATAATAATAATAATAATAATAGTGATATCTAATAATTGTACAATGAATTACGCGTAGTGTGCGTATGTACAATCGATGGCACTATACACAATAATATTATAATAATGCACCTGCCACGGCCCCTCACGGGAGATGCACTTGCGTCATCTAAGCGGAGTATTTCAGCGTGCTGTAAGCGGCGCTGGGTTGTTGTTGCGGCGAGGATTCGAACTTGTACGCAAACTGTTCCTTCGCTAATGGAGTGGGCGTGGTGGATTTCACTCCGGACGAGAATTGGCTCTTGGCTGATTGTTGGACGAGTGGCTGTTCGGTGGCGGCCACGGTGTAGTAGTATTGTGGTTGTTGTTGGTACTGTTGCGGTAATGCGCTGTACTGGAATTGAGGTTGGACGGCGGCGGTGGCTGTCGGGGCTTTGAATTGGGCGGCTGTGGTGGCCGGGTGACGAGTGACATACGAGTAATCGGCGGGTCCGTTGGTGGCGGGGGCGGCTGGCTGTTGGACGTATTGGTATGCGGGGGACGGCACTACGTATTGTTGTTGTTGTTGTTTGTATTCTTGTTGAGCTTGAGCCAAAGCGGCGAACTGTTGTTGTTTGTACTGTTGTTGAGCTTGAGCGGAGGCGGCGAATTGTTGTTGTTTGTATTCTTGTTGAGCTAGAGCGGGAGTGGCGGATTGTTGTGATTTATATACTTGTTGAGTTTGTCCAGGGGTGGAAAATTGTTGTTTGTATTCCTGTTGAGCTTGAGCAGGGACGGCCTCTTGGTAAGATTGTTTGGTCACGTAATGAGGAACAGCCGATGGTTGGGCAGCTGGCACGTAGTATTGTTGATAAATCTGGTTACCAGGGTAAGAGTTGGGACTGATGATGGAGTACTGTACTCCGTTGTAGTCGAAAGCCATCTGATAAGGTTGGGTCAAGAACTGTTGTTGTTGGGTCTGGTATGGTTGCATGTAGAATTGCTGTTGTAGACTCTGGTAAGGCTGCACGAAGTACTGTTGTTGCGGGACTGTTTGGTATGACTGTGGTGGTTGTTGTTGTTGAGGGACTGAAGGGATCACGGACGATGGTTTGTTGGATGGCTGTTGGGTTTTCTGCCCGAAAGCGGCTACCAGAGTGTCGCGTTCGATGTCTTCCAGTTTGGTCTGTGCCTGTTGGGCGGCCGCCGATCCCGTCTGGAACGACGTCTGGGACACAGCAGCAGACTGGTATTGGGATGGTGAGCTGGAAGTCGATTGTTGTTGGCACAAGCACATGCTGGCGAATGCGATCACCAGACCGGCGGAGAACATCTGTTGTGGGGGAGAACATAAATACATAAGTATTTTTGAACCTCAAAGTTAAAAATAGGTATGCATGTATTTTTGTTATTAACTCACCTTGTACGCCATTTTTTGATTATTTGTAAGTTTTGTGTGTGTGTACTCCTGTGTTCTGTGATGCTCGATCGAACACGACTGATACGCTTGACGATCACCGTTAGCGGTTATATACGTACAAACTTGACAGGAATAGGAAATGCGTTAGTTCCGATCGCCAGTTTGGTGGGATCAAATTAACGTTAACCAGTTAGTAATACGGCACCGTCGCGTGCCCAAATACGTAGGTATAGATACTGCAGCGGATGGATGGGTAACGTAATGCGTTTCCGGTTGTTATGTTTGGATTAAGATATTGATTATTATTATCTCACCGGGCCAGTGGCCGTTCCAGTTTTACTTTCATATTATTTTTATCATAATATTGTCTCCTACAGCAGTATAACAGAATCAGCTGTAAACGTCGCCGACGAACCGTGTGCCGGGTAAAATGCGTTTGGCAACGCATATGGTCAGCTTAAATATTAACGACTCGCGTGGTCATGGTTTAAAAAATATATTTTTTTCTGGGTGCATTTGTGGTAAGATTTTATGCGGTATTAACATACTTATATACTGTATGCATATTACATTTCATTGTTGTCTGTTAAAAGCCATTAATTATAATTAAATAATAACGTTAATTATCATTAAATTAAAATAATTGAGGATTGCATTTTACAGATAATATAACTAATTTTAAACATTTTTTCATATTTATTACTTTACGGTTAACAGTCATAATCTCAAAATAAGGTAAAATAAGATAAAGGTACATTGAATATAGGTGCTGATGACTTTTCATTACTAATTAGTTTATAGTTTTTTGATATTTAAAACTAATACTTATTACCTAATGACTTAAGAAAAGTAGATTAACATTGACATTGAACTAACTACTTCAATACTAGGTCAACTTGTTTGTACTTTTCAACATCATGTAATATTATATATCTATAGGTAATTCTATTGATTTGAAAATTTACTAATATTTGGTATAAATTTTGTTTGATTTTTAAATATTGGTATCATTTTATAGTTTTATTCTTACATTGTAGTATTAAAAAACGATTATATTATAGCCCATAGGTATATTTTATATTCTTATTATTTACATATAACATTACCTATTTAATAATTACATCTATAATTAATATTTTTAAAATTTTCTACGGTTTCTACATCTTAAAATTATAATTTTTCATTATTTTATAATATAATTTAGGCTGAAATAAAAAAATTGACAACAATTTTAATTACAACCAAACTTGGTTTAAATTCGAATTAATAAATTTTATTTTATTTTTTAACTTTTTAAAAATAGTTTAAACCCAAACTTATTTATATAATATGAAACACATAACCAAATATAAAAATAATCAAAAGATACGCATTTTAAATTAAGCAATTTATTATTACATTATAATTTCTTGATCTAACTTTTCACTTTTAAATATTATTCTAGCGATCGTAAATCCGTAAATGTTCGTCACAATTGCATTTTATCTTAAAATTTATTAGCTATTAGAACCTATATTTCTTATTTATAGTTTCTTAAAATTAAAATTTTATAAAATATCAGTAATAGATCTTCTACATATTTTCATTACCTAATAGGTATTCTAAAAAAACACTTAGGTCATGAAAACGAAAATTGGATAATTAAATAGATTAATCCTTAATATATCTCATATATATACAATTTTTTAAATTATAAAATAAAATCCAATAGTTTTGAATTAAATTAGTATTATATTAATTATAATAATAACATCATGATATATTATTATAGTCATTTTACAGATACAAAGAGAACTTTAAGTACCTATTTATTACCAAACTAAATTTGATTATTCTTGTTGCTAAGTACTTACTACTTATATTGTGATGTAATAAATAGTTTTGACCTATTGTTTTGAATTATTGTATTTATGTAGGTACGGAACTTAGTTGTCTGCATAATAATCTGAGATTGGTACTTGCTTTTAAACAAATATTGTAAAAAATACAATAAAAACTGCTTTATGTATATAATGAAACTAATAAGTTCCAAACAAACAAATTATTATGTGTAATCTTTTATTTTTATAAATGTTGCTTAATATCTCTTATACATATTACAATATAATACAATATACATTAATTTAATTACATACCTACACGATATAATGTAGATACATGCCTAATGATATCGAACAAACATGTAATTTAAATTTACCTATATTAAATTTGAATATATAGAAATATTTTAATAGCAATAATAAAATTATTTTACATGAAATCTTATATTTTATATAAATATAAGTTTGAAGTTCCTTCACTGGGAGGTTTCTTCATTCTGTGAATCGTATTTTTTTTCTCTCATTACTTCACTCATTGTTCTAAATTAATTTAAACAGATTGTGTAATAAAAAAATATTTAAAATTAAAATATAAATGTATATATATATATAATATTTTATAAGTATATAAAAAGTGTCATCAATAGTGACTCGTTTCCTAAAAAGAATAATCATGTATTTAAACTAGTTTATAGTTACATCTTACATCACATATTAGAGCTTAAAATACCCATAGATTATAAATATATTTAAAATATATAATATTGTACCTATATGTTTTATAAAAAATTACAAGTCATATATGCAATGAATATTATGTCAAGTAACAGCAATATTATATCATAAATTTGGAATCTGGGCTCCTACAGAAAATTGTCTAATCGAGTAAATACTATTATTGTACCATTGTGGTAATAGTAGCTCATTTTTATTTGTATACACAAATAAAATATTAAGAATAAAATATATTTTTATTGCATACAAGTGTTGAATGTGACTGTTAAATTCAAAAATGCAAAATGTTGTTTAATTTAAATGATCCAAACACAAATTCCGTTATGCCATACGCGATACGCCTATACTAATAATACAAAATGACTTTATAGGTATAACACAAACATATTATCATTGATTTTAAATATTAGTACCTATTTAAAATTAATCGTATTATTGTATCGTTTATCATCAGAATTTGACAAATTGAGACTATCAAAAAAGGGAATTTACATTAAACTTATATCAGTTTAACTAGTCTACACTCTATTTAGTTATGGAAATCATTTTACAAGTAAATCTGCTTTCTCTGTCTGTCATAAGTCATAATCATCATTGCCGTCACTGAAACTAATATACTGGATTGTGAATTGTGTAATACGAATAACGTCAGATAGGTAGCAGCTGTATTGATATAGTGTCGTTTCCTTATAAGGGCCATGTGTTTGTGTTATATCAAATAAAATAATGCTATCTGCACCAATATTGTCTCACTAAGAGAAATTATATGAACTCGGTACCATCATGACATTCATAAGACATAGTACATTGCATAGGCATTATTATTTAGCGACTTGATATACAACATATTATTCGCGAAATTCTGCGTGTTACTTTAATATATTTTATACACGTAATATATTACATAATATTATTATTTAAAAACTGTATTAAAAAGTATAAATACTGATACATATAAATTGATTACGACAACATGATTTTTTGATCTATATTTAGACAACTAGAAAGACGATAATGAGGTACAATTATTTCGAAAGTAATTATTATTATTGATTCTATTAGTTATATAATAAAGCTCTCGGCCTAAGTCTGGAAATTTTTACCGCACACACCAATACAGTATTTAAACAAGAGGAAACAACAAACAGATAATCATAGTTTAAATGGTTATACGAATACCTATACCCACAGTTCGCAAATAATTATATTTACTTCAAACTGAATACGTGTTAATAATAATTCAATTATCAGGAAATTGTTTCCTATGTATAATTTATATATTTTTTTTACTATCTGAACAACCTATAAAAACCAGTTGCAGTCGTACACTCGTAAACGGATTGGTATTTAAACAATGTGCCTACATACGTATTATAAATTTAATTTTTACATAATTAACATTTAATAATACATTATCAGCTTTTACTTTAAGTGAACTTTATAAACGAGTTTTTGTATGTAAAAATAAGTACATTATATTGCCATCATATCGATACCTTTCAAAACTATATACTGTTCTTTATTTAAACATAAATTGACTAGGTACTTGCTAAAAGAGGTAAATGAAGTTAAAATACTTTGTTCAAATCACCTTAGAAATTTAATATACTATGTATTATGATTTAATAATTTTTACATTTAAAAACAAATATATTTTAAAAAAAGATTATATAGAAAAAAGTGTCAAAAACATCATCGAAGTGAAATATTTTATAAAATGACCAAGGATGACTTGAAACATTATTAACCATTTTCTATACACTGTATTTAATTTACCTACTTAAATATTCTCGAGATAAAATTAATTAATATAGGAAAATAAGACAGGTTTAATAATTTTATTAATAGACTACATACAAACATACTATAATTTATAACACACTGTATAACAATAATCTAATAGTCTAATATTAATCCACATAATGAACTAATATTTTGATAATAATGTAAAAAAGTAACTAATAATATACTAATATAGCATTATAAATTGAAAAACCAAAATAGTGTCAACATTTTCAACAACGTTTTATATTAATTACGAATGTTAATTGGTGCCATATTTTGACGGGGAAAAAATGCCATAGATGACTACAGTGTAAAGTTTTATACTGTAATTTCAACGAAATAGTTTAAACTTTCTAGTTTAATATCAAAACTATAAGAAAATTGTATACAATTACTAACAAGAATAAAAAACATATTTAAAACATTAAAAACATGTGGTAAGTTTGTTATTTATTTTAAAGATATTGTACTCAATACGGCTATGCAGACACTTACACTTAAACTTAAGACCATTTTAAATTATTTGGATAAGTATTTAATTAGGTAAAAAAATTGGATTAAAATGTTCATCAAGAATAAATTTTCCTCATGAAAGTGGTTAAGTAAGTCGGATTGATTACAACAAATGAATCTTATTATATAAGAGTATCTACCTGTTATTCCTAGTAATATACATAGGTTTCCGGTGATATTCGTCCGTGCGTAAACCTGTAAACGACAGCTTGATTGAATGAAAACAGAAATACGGCAAAATAACATGATGAAGATTTTTCTTTTGTCATTAAATCAGAATGATTTAAATTTTTCTATTCTATTAATAACCAACAATTATTGTTTTCACCTATGTTTGATTAACTGTATTTTATTGTTAATCAAAGATCCCTTGTAAAAAAATGTAGACTCAAACCTAAGCTTAAATATAGCAATGAATTGGATTCTACTATACTATAAAAAGTAACCAACTAAAAAAAAAATGTTTTTAGATAATTATTAATTATGTTTAAAAGATGATTACAATTTGTATTAGTATAGCTAATATGAGGTTCATAAGAATACTTTTTGTATTATGTTATATTCATCATTCTTTATTCCATTCTCTTCGAAATATTAATTAGATATTAATAATATAAATTAGATGATAAAGTTGCAAAAGTTTATGTACAATTGTTAAATTTATGTTTTTCTATTTATTTAAAATTTCCCTCTGCAACAAGGGCCGGTCATTAAGAGTGATTCACAGATATTTATTTATACATGGATAACATAATGCGTTAACACACCGTTAACAAAATAATGATATTTGACTTGGTATAAACAATTTAATGATCAGTTATGTAATAAATTTACTATGTAAATTGACATATATTTTAATATTATAACACATGATTAATCAGATTATTGTTACATAACCATAAAATTACATTGCCATTGACATAATCAATAACATTTCTATTCTATATGCATACTACACAATAATATCAAATATGTAAAACATAAAAAAATAAGAACTGTATTACCCAAAAATGGAAAACTGATACAATTATTTGAAGGGGATCCAACATATTAAAATTGGTGTCTTAATATTAAAAAAGCTATATAACATACCATAATATATATAATATAATAATAAAATTTCATAACGCGCATAATATTACAAAAATAGTTTGGGGTTATTTTTTCTTGATTAATGAGATATATACCTATATAGTGGTGATCTATGTAGCTTTTTATGTGTATTTTAAATAAAGAGATAAGACTGCAACTGAGTGTTTAAGTAGTGTTATGATGACGATTATTTTTTTCCCTTTTGTCATCGCGTTTTGGTGTAGAAGATAGAAGATGATGGAGTAAATTGAGCAACATTTAAGCCTGAGGGACGTTTCTGGTAGAAATTATGATTTAGTTTGTTACAAGGATTTCCATATTTTTCTTAATAATTGGGAAAAATGATTAAAAGTAGTTAAAATTGCTAATATTTATGCAACATCGGTTTTTTGAAGAATAGATTTTTTATTCAGTGAGAAATAATCTTAGAGACTTCAAAATAGTTTAACTCTTTTAAGCTATGTAAATATATTTAAAATTTTAAAATTTGTTTAATTGTTCTTTTGATTTATTTTGATACTTAAATATTATTATTTTTTCTATTAAAAACTTAAAAGTTGTATACAATGTTGCAACATGCTCAACCATGTCATTTTTTAGGATTTCTATTAACAGCTTCTGTGCTCGATCGTGTTGTTAAAACAGCGCATCGTGCATAATTAGGCCGAAGTCAAATCCCAGTTTTAATTATTATTTTTTTTGATTATAACAGATGGTTTACGTTTACGTAAATTATAGACTTTATAAAAGATGAGTAATTTTTTTTAAGTCAAGTATTTACTAATTTTACTAGGAGAAATATTGTATATAATACTTCTTATTTGGAAAATTTGGGTAATATCCATGTAAGACAATATTATAATTTAAAAATCGTTTATTTGTCTTGAGATAATTTATCTTACTACGTTAAGCAAACTCCTCGATACTTTTGTCTATTCCGAGAGTCCTTGCATCCGAACGTTGTGGTAAAAAAAATTATATCGATTAGCAGTAACTGCAGCGGTACTTATAACAATCACGGTTTCTATCTTCAGTAAAAATTCAATGACGTAACTACGTGGGCGCTTATCCTGGCGGTGCTTTCCACTTTGTAGTGGAAACAACCACTTGACCACAGGAAGTCGAAAAACTGGTCTGGATCATCTGCATTGTATCCCGTATGTCACCGCGTTTCAGAGAAAGTGGTTTACCAGTTAAATCCAGTCTGCACACACTTGTGATCGCGGTGTTTAGTTACATAGATTTGCAGTCTGGTTTCTTCAGCACACACAACAATTTCACCCGAACAGTCGGCCGACAAAGATATATTTTTCGTATAATACATAAGTAGGAATGTATATTTTCGTTGACATATAAGCAAAATTATGTTTGCTATTGGTAGATTCGAAAGTATCTGTATAATGTATATAATAATATTGCTATGCATTAAATAGTAATGCAAATTTTTAATCCCACAACAGTGTATAATACGTATTACGTGACGATTGACGAGGCACTATTTTACTATTAAATATTATTATTATTAGTTATTAAAATCAACGAAAAATTGCTTTATACTGAAATTGAATTACAAATACTATATTTTATGTAATAAAGCAGATTATTTAAAACGAAAATATTTTTAGTGCAATGTAAATGTTTTTACAGAATATTACTGGCATCGTACACATTTAAATATTATGTGAGCATTAAAATAGCAAATACTGAAATACCTATGGTAAAAGTGCAGATGATGAACGTATAATTAATACTTGTCAACTAATGATAACTTATAAGAATATATAACAATAAGGAATTTCATAATTCCTTTTTTTTAAGATTTATTATTTACATTTTCGGTATTTTAATGTTGACTTTATGTTAAAATAGAGTATACTGGTAAATATTTCATTTTTAATATTAACTAAACACATTTTTATTATAAATTATTCAATGTATAATTTTTCAAAATTGTTGATGTATTAAATTCAAAATTCGAACGAGTAGTTTTTCAGTTATTAAAATGTTTATACTAAAGATAGTAGTACTTAAAAATGCTACACAATTATATAATATATGTAATGTTGGATTTAGTATTTAATACAGTTAGGCCATTTTTATAAATTATAAAAATATTAAAGATACATAAATAACTTTTTTTTATAAACATTTAAAGTTCAAATGTTGACCAAAATTCATCAAAATCTAGAATATTTGTATATTATTTTGTAGCTAAAAATGTATAAAATGTTCAATTTTTTAGCTAAGAACTGGACAGTTTAAATAAGGTTTCTCGTAAGTAGTTAATATTGAAATCGAAAAATCTAAAAAAAATATTTACGTGGTTGCTTTTTATAGACATTTGAAGTTCAAATTTAGATGAAATTAAATATTAAACGAAGAATAACAATGCTAGTTCTTTCATGGTAATTTAAAAATAATATTCGTTGGTAATTCAACCTACTGTTATTTCTAATAGTAAAATAAATTACTTGGGTAACAATAATATCACAAAATATACTTATAATAATGTAGGCTGACAGACCATCTTCGCTCAGAATTGTTTATCGTATATTCGTATACAATGACTTTATATTATTGAATTCAAATTTAACATATCCATTACAATGACCCTCTCAACACATAATGTACAGCTAAGCAGTACCCACTTACAGACCGTTTTAACAATGTAGTATTATGTTTTTACTTTTTATTACGTTTGATATTCTATTAACATAATATAATGTTTGTTTATTTATTTAATATGCATTTTATTATTTTATATTTATTAAAATGTAATAGAAGTTTTTTATTAGACTTAATTAGTATACTTGGTGTCCCTCTAAGTACCATATTTTCGTCTATGTTTATAATTTAATTCAAATTTAACACTTATAATATTACAGTGATCTAAACAATAACGAGAAATACTCAACACCTACTACAATACAGATACAATACGATTTTTTTTTTTTTAATGAACAGAAATAATGATTAATAATGTAATAAAAAATTAATAATTTAAAACAAAATGTAAGTTAATTTTGTATTATAATGTTATTAAATTTAATTAATATATTATATAATATTAGTGCATACACCATGCATATAACGGGTTTATGTATTTATCAGGCCCTGTACCTATACATTTTATATTCTTATGAGTTGTAACAATTGATATTGACTAAATTATTACACTTGAAAAATTAGTGAAATTTCAAAACTATGTATGATTTTAACGATTTAACTAATATTTATTAATCTAAAAATGAATAACAATAATTTGATATGGTCAAGTAATTTATAAATTATTAAATAGGTATGTTACATTATCCATTACTGTTAAACAATTATTGAAGTATAACCTTCAGGCTTATGAAATTTAATTGTTAGACACTAAGTTGTAAAATTAGGTATATCGATTATAAGTATATTAAAACGTATAATTCAATTACATTTTAGTTAATAAGATAAGATAAATGTGAAGAAATTGTTCAAAACTGTTCAAAATTAATTTATTTACATGTTTTGTAATAATCCTATATCAAAATATTTTGTAGGTAATCAAAATTAAACAAGCATAAAAAAATACCAATTTATAATTTGCCTCATTATAATAACCTTAAATACAACGAAATTTAAATTAAAAAGTTTTCTTTTATATATTTGTATTGTTTTTGTCCCCCATCCCCCCTCAAAAAAAAAATTATTACTATTTATTATACTAATTATGACTATATGAGATATAAAACTAAAAACCCTGTCAAACAAAAAATTTAATTTAAGATATAGATTTATAGTCTATTAATAACCTACCTATTACAATTGAGTATATCAATTAAATATATCACAATAATTAAATGTTCAACTTATTTTTATGTTTTGAATTTAATATTAAATGTAGTATTAAGTATTTTACAACTATGTGATTTAAATTAAAATACGTGCATAGTTTCACTTATTTCTAATTTAAAGCAAACTAATAATAAATGCCTTATACATTACAGTTTTTGTTCTTTAAGTTTTGCCTGTAATCGTTTTATTTATGGACTAACAATTTAACGTTAGGTAATGAATATCACAGAGAAGTAATTGTTGAAAATGTTCATGCTCTCATTCATTTTCGAAAATCAAAAATTAATTTTGGTATGAAAATATTCGAAAAATATTAGTTAATGTTTTGTTAATATATTTTATGCAATACATTTAATAATTAAATTAGCGTATAATGTACATCAACATCTATATCTACTTTTTTATTTCTGATTTGAGCATTTGAAATGTTATTATATATTATTACAATAATTGTAATCGTTTGGTATTTATTATATGAAATGTAAAATAAGAAATAAATATTGATTTCGTGTATATTGTGAAGTCTATACGTATTTTATAAGGTTTTTATTTATTTTTCAAAAGAAAATATTTTTATTGAAGTATAATAATAAATTTTATAAACTATAACATACTAATCAATAAAAATACAATTTATTTAAGTTTTAAGTTATACTAAAATAAATAAAATTTAGAAATCAAAAAGTTAAAATTGTTAACAATATTATTACTTATTTTGTACTTTTTAATTTTTTGTATGACTAAATCTGTAGGTAAGATTTTGAAATGGCTCTGAGTATAAGTGTGATTGTATAATTATTCGTGAATATGTGATACGTTAAAAGTAAATAATTATCACCACGATGAAATAGGTAGGTATTCTCATTCATGATTAGGAATTTTGTTGTAGTTTATTTTTAAAAACACTAAATAATTACCATAACGGTAAAAACTCGTTTATAATATCAGCGTTTTATTTGATGTAAATAATAATTAAATAATATAATATAATATATATATTTTTAAACATTTTTTTTTTGTTCACAATGAATATTTAAAATTATATGTATATTATATCATCTATACAGGACTCCTTAATATTGTAGCTGAAATGACATGGAATATTATTTTATTTTAATTCACACCTATTGTATTTGTGTATATAATGCTTTTTTTAATATTATACATGCCTATTCTAGTCATAAAATTTATTTAATTCTAACTATTGTGATAGATACTAAAAACAATAATACATTGCAATCGAGTCTTGATAAGTCGAATCTCCAAGGAGATAAAAATAAATCAAATTTATATAATTTTCGAGTTATATTACTCAATAGAACTTAAAAACATTTCAAGTAGCAAACAAAAATTCAAGTTGTCGAGATTCGAGTTATTTTGACTCGACTGTAGTGTAGTACTATAATTTTACCATTTGTCTAATTGTTTATCAAAATAATTTCTTTGTAATGAATAATAGTTCAACAAATAATATAAGTATATCATTCAATAGCTAGCCATTGAAAATGTTATTATTGATTTTGATAGTTTAAACTTATAAATTATATTAGTTATAATAAATTTTTAACAAACAGCTGTTTTAAATTAGTATTTTTTCAATTAATGGCTTTAATTGATCACTCTTTAAGTTTGTTTTCACATAAAGTAATATAAGGAAAAAAATAATTTTAATAGCTAAAATTTGGAAATTTAATACAAGGTTTCTTATAAATAGTTCATATTAAAATCTAAAAATTTAAAAATATATTATCACCATTTTCTTATAGATATTTTAAAATTAAATTTTAACAAATTTAGATATTCAAACAATAAATAACGACTTAGTTATTTTATAGTAATTTAAAAATATTATTCACGTGAACTCGAAACTTTTATGTATATTATTAAATTTTATTAACACAATGATATTTTCAATATATTTCGATTAATTTTATGTTATTGTTTATTTAATGTTTATATCACAAACTTTTTTTCACCGTTCTATGGTAAGTCAGTATTAACTCAAAAGTTAATAACAATAATGTATGATATAAATTTAATATATTATTATAATGATTAAATTTTAAAAATAAAATAAAATTTTTTCTGAAAAAATTAATTCATTCTTTATGGTAGTACCATATTACTAATGGTAAAATAAATTATTTCATATATCTTAATAAAATATATTTAGTAATATTGACTGAAATACCGTCATTGCTCAGAATTGTTTGTCGTATTTAAAATAAACAAATCCATTACAAAGACCTATTCAATGACAAGGCATACACTCAACAACAACTATACATCAGACGTAGTTCCTCATTTTTTAAATAAATTGGTTATTATTAAAAATATGATGATTACACTTCAAGGTATGTATCAAAGTTTTTGATACGTTGAGGTTGAGTCGATTTGACATTGGTGGCATTCAGTTAATATGGATCTAATGGTAAAACTAACAGGCATATATAATTTGTACTAAAAACAACTAATATATAATATATATATATATTATATATTATATATTTATGTAATTTGCTGCACATAGATAAAAGGGTATGATGTAATTTGCGCCATCTTGTACCTACGAAAATTATAATTCACGCCATTTTTCTCCTTGTCGACATTGTAATTATTTTGCTCCACTTTAAAATAATTAATTATATATTTTTTTTTTTACTTATTCATATGTTTTTTACTATGTATAGTATTTAATTTATCAATCAATTTAACATTAATAGACATATTTTAAGAAAAATATTAAAATTTACATAAAGTAAAATAAAAAAAATTAAGCTAATTGTAATTGTAGGTATACGTATATATATATAACTTTGTGTACCTATAAATGAGAAATATGTTTCTATTAATAATAAAATTTATAAAAATCAGGAATATTATAATTCATTGTCCAATAATATTGTTTATGTTATCAATGCTACGATATCTAATTACAAGTAATAAAATTGGCACAAAATACTATTTCCCAAGATATACCTTAGATTTGCATAGGAGGTTGGGCTCTTCTTTAGCCATAAGAAATCCGTGGGTTTGTTAAGTATAGCCTTTTTAAAGCTTAAATTATATGTTGTTGACTCGTCGGTTATTGCAATACATGTAGATTATATACAATCTCTGAAAATCGAAAACTGTGTAATATGTTTTATTATTTTTTTATTACCGCACTACCTGTACTGTCATATGTATAGTAATAAAAAAACCCTTTCGTAGCTTAGATTTTGTAGGTAGTGGTTTAGTATGTAATTATTTTTTTTTCATCCAGACGACCTTCAACATTTTAAATGTTTATTTTATTACCCAAAAAAATAGACAATGTGTAGATAAAAGAAATGTTAATGACAAGTCAGGCCATAGATAATTGAAGAAACGCAATGGTCTCTAAAAACTGATCGATGAAAGCGAAATCTGCCTTCTAAATTCATCAGGTATAATAAACGAGAGGGCCAACACACATTGCTCGCTTACAGGATGGACAGACCTGAACAAATAATATTGTTTGATGAATAGTGATAAAAAAACAACCGTTTCCACGGCGAATACGATTCGAAACACTTTTTAGAACAACTTGAGTCAATTCATCACACACGTACATTATTATTATTATTATTATTTTTATTAAAAGTATTGTTTATTTCAGTGAAGAAATTTTCAGACAGGAAGTCTATATTTATTATCATTTTTATTAATGTTTTTCATTGTTCTTCAGAAACATCACACTATCTACAATCGATAATATTAATAACAATTTGTCATTCTATCACGTTTATTGTTTTCGTATTGTATTCTTCAAATTGTTAAAATATAAGCTTGTTTTCTTAAAAAAAAAATATTCGTCTTTAAAATTTGTTCCGCAAAATTTCTTTTCCTATAGGCATGTATAAGCTTCGCATAAGATAATCTAATAAAATATACTCTAGTTATAATATAGCTTAAATTATTTTGAATTTTTATTGATATCAAATTATTTTATTAGGTATATCTAAATAAAATAAAGTACATCTAAAAATAAAATTTTAATTATTATCTGTTTATACTTGTAATTTATTTTTGATATAAGTTCAATGTAATCACTAATCATTAATAAACAACAATAATATATTAAATCTTATACTTCCGCTGTTCTTATAACAACCATTTAATACACATTTTACAAAAATTATTAAGTTGATTAAAAATTCCAATTTTTTCTGAATGTACCTGATTGCTTCGAATCACTTACCTATATTTACCTATATACGAACAATTTAACTAAAAAAAATAATTTTATACTGTTTTATAAGTAGTAATAATACAAACAAATATTTTATTAAAAAAAAAACATTATTTGAACTAAATTACAATTAATAAGGTTTTATTTTGAAATATAATTTCACAGTAATCTGATGTAAATTGACAAAGTTAATTTGACAATTAAATTGACAGTTAGTTAAAATGCATTGAACGATGCTTATATTATAAATTTGAAAATAAATAATATTAAACAATATTTTTTATATGGTTGCTAAATACAACAAAATTACATACACTGGATTTAATAAGTTATCTATATACGTTGTTAAAAAAGTTTTTTATTAATTTTTATAATTTTCCAAATATGCTAATTTCATAATGTCTTTAAAAATATTGTTAAATTGATGACAACTTCTGTGAAGTATTCCTTCAACATTTTTCCACATATGTCATTCAATCAACGGGAAACGAAACAAACAATTTAGTAAAGAAAATAAATCATTATGCACCCTATAAAAACCGCACTTTCGCAGTTGAGCTTAAAAATATATTGTATTATGTAATGTTGTTGTATTGAAAGTATAATATGAATGTTGGTGCTTATGTTATATTAAACAGGACAAATCACCAAGTATCACTCATTCCCATTTTTTTAATTTAATAATTAATTTATTCAAATTCTGATTTTTGAAATGTGTGAAAATTTTTACAAACTAAAAAATGTTCATAGATTTATATATTTAAATAAAACATTTAAATCATCATAACACTCATATCAATCAAACCCATTATAACGGAACATTTACACAAAGTTAAACAACTCAAATACTACACGCTAAAATTTTGATTGAGATACATAACCTTTTTTAAAAAAATCATCTGATTAACAATTTACTAGAAAAAGGGTAATTATTATTTGCAAAATGAAAATGATATTACGAAACTATACTCCTTAAATTACATGAAAAAAAATGCAGGAACTTTAAAATATGGTCCTAAAGTGTACATCAAGTTTCTAAAAATCAGATTTTGAATTGATTCTAATTATTAAAGAAAAAAATGAAGGTGAGCATGCTTGGTGAATAATCCTGTATATGAGAATATTGTAGAAGAATTACTACCAAAATACATCGTATGCATAGGTCTACCTAATATTAATATTATTATTCAAATAAACACATCACGTGACCACGATCCGTTTGATGGGTTTTATAGTGGTCTTATCGCCAAACTCGGGTGACTTGTCTTCGCTTTTGGTTTCAGTGCTGCCACTGCCGCCGTCGCCACCATCGTTGTCACGGTCGTCAGATTTTTCACCGGACGTTCCGGTACCGTGGCCGATCTTGTCCTCGAGCGGTTGTTGCGCCGCCGACCCAACAGCCGTGGTATGCGACACGTGCGTCGACCCGGAACCTTGGTACGACGTCGGCTGCAGCAATGGTATCGATGAAGACGATGCCTTATGCTGGTGTTGTTGATAGTTCGGGTGTTTCGTGAGCGGTTCGTGCGACCGGTGGAACAATTGCGCCCCCGGGAACTTTCCAAGCCCAGCGACGCCACCACCAAAGCTTCCACCGCCGAGACCGGACGGAAAGCCAGTAACGAGTGGAGGGCCGCGCGGGTGCGTGGTGATAAAACCACCGGATTGCTGAATGAACTGCTGCCCGGGAGAACCGTGCTGATGCTGGACCTGTTGGTGGAAACCCGGAAATAGGGAAACGGGTGGTGGAAGCGGGGACGGTGACCCTGACGACGGGACCAAGACCAGAGTCTGGTATGGGGCACCGGGCTGACCGGAAGAAGGTATAAGCAGCATGATCGGCTGACCGATGGAAGCGGGCGTCGACGGATAAGGTGACTGGTGCAGGGGCTGCTGTAGTGCGTTCGAGGCCAGTTCGTAGCTCTGATAGTGTTTCGGCTGTTTGATCAGATGGTGATGGTATGTTGCAGAAGGTTGCTGTTGCGCTTGTATTTTACCACCACCACCCCCGCCCCCGAGGAAGTCGTATTGCATTTTAGCCATAGACTCGTAGCCGATTTGCTGTTGTTGTTGCTGGTGCTGGTTCTGTTGCTGATGCTGGCGGTGTTTGAGATCGGACAGCGGATGCTGCTTAGCCGTCGGTTGTGGTCCAAAAAGGTCCTCGGCTGAGTACGATGCGGGTTCGGGCTGCTGCGGGTTTTGCACGAACTGTGAGTACATAGAACCGCTCAGGGCTGGATGGTTGGCCGGAAAGACAAACCGGTATGGAAATCCGGCCGCTGAGGTCTGAATGGAAGGTCCAAAAATGGATGAAGCCCGAGACTGCAACCGTTCCGGGTAATAATATGGGTCGCCGCGCCGCGATCTTTCGTCGGCCCGTACGTAATGCACCCTAGTCCTCGTGCTGCACGCCGCCAACGCAGTCGTTGCCCAAAAACACACCTAAAACAAATAAAATTGTCATTGAGTTGTAATTTTTTTTTCATATAATTTCACATGCTGCTCTATCTGCTATTACAGTGACTCCAAACTATAATAAATACTTTAGTTTAATATAATACATACCAAGAATTCACTAATTATATCTTCCAGGAAACGTTCGATTTAACAAATATAGTGTTTGTCGAAAATATGAACCTATAGGTAGTGTAAATATAAAACATGGCATAATGACTAAACGACGCTGTTGATATTTAATGTAATTGCGCTTTGTCTTTGGCAAAACCATAAAACAATTCTTGTGGTTACACGGTTTTTTAAGTTATCTCGAACGCGGATGGATCTATACCTAATCGCCTCTGCCGTAATTTGTAGCACTGTACATTACATCGAATGGCCAATAAACAGTTCACCAAAAATTTTAAGTTAAAATTAATTTTGTCTTGGTAACATAAGAACTACTTTGATTTTATTTTACCCTGTATATAACTACATAGACCATAATTATACTTACATGATACATATTGTATATTGTATAATGTATATAGTTTACAAAATGATTTTCACCAAGCATGCTCATCCCCTTTTATTCTTTAATAATGCTTTAATAGTTAATCGAAGTATCATATTTTTAAATATCTACCTACTTAAATTTTTATAAAATTCAAGTAGAATCTTGTAGCAATAAAGTTTTTTTTTTCATATGAAAACCACCCTTTTTCACTATAAATCGTTAGTCAGATGATCATTTTGAACATTTTGTTGACTTGCTGTACCTATCTAAATCGAAATTATAACGAATAGTTTCTGAGTTATTAAAATAATAAAATGTATATGAAGTATGTAGGTTCAATATTAAAGATATATGTAAAAAATATAAATAAACAAACAATATTTATTCTAGTACTTATTAAACATGGACAATTTCTACAAGTTATACAATGCAAATAGATTAATATTTATTACTATAATTTTCAAATCCCCCAATATCTACCCTCTTCTTTTCACTAATATTTTTCGATCTTATTATCATTATAACCTATATTATCATTATTACACAAAGTTTAATGACTCAAATACTAATCGTTCGGATTTCGATTTAGATTCATAAACATTTTCAAAAAAATTATCTGCTTAACAATTCATTGCAAAAAATGTTGGTTCTTATTTGAAAAAAAGAAATTTGTCACAAGACACTATCTTGAATAATATAAAAAAAATATAAGTATTTTAAAATATGAACCTTAAGTATATTGAAAAATTTCAAATTGGAATTGGAATTAACGCAATAAATATTAAAAAAAGAAATTAAATGATTATGCTTGATGAATCACCCCGTTTTATATATTTTATATACATGATTGTAAAAAATGTCAAAGGAGTTATTATCTGAAAATATAACTGTATAAATTAATTTGGTTAATGTTTGGTTAAGCGGAGTAAAGAATTAACATTTTGTATTTATTAAGTTACATTTCAAACACTCAAATTAATACAACAAACAAATGAACTACTTACATAGAATTATAAGTTAAAATAAAAAACATTAAAATTAATGATTTGGTAATTAGATACGATGATAACTATAATCTCTAAATACAATAAATTCGTAAGCCGATACGAATCATTGGCGTGTTATAAAAATTGGGGAAAGTGGATATTATTGCTTACTGTAATATTATTTAAGACTAAAGAATAATCATTATTTAGCAGGGCGGAAGAATAATATCTACTGAAAATTCGATAAGGAAAAAAATAAAATGACTAGCCAAAACATAATTCTAAAAAATATTGGTATCTATATTATTTTTATATTCTCAATTGTTACATTTATTTATTGTATATGAACATACCTATTAATACCTTCATATTATTATAAATTAGTGATAATGTATAATTTTGCAAACTTAACATACATACATACATACATACATACATACATACATACAAATTATATTTTTAGTATAATACATTATATATACTACACTATGTTCTTAATTAACTAAAAATTATTTCATTTTAAATAATCTAGTAGTGGTTAATAATTGAAATTTAATTTAATTATTTTTTATTTTTTTTAATAAGAAAAAAGTTTTTTTAACAAAGTTTTTTAAAAATTTTTTGTTTTAATTATTAAAAAGTAATTCGTATTTTATTTATAAATGTATGGTTTATTTACAATTTAATGCGTATTTACTTTTATTTATCTGATATATATTTACAACTTGTACGATGTTTTAAATATTATTCTATCTAAATTTAAATGCAATATGTTATATTTTTTAAAAATTTTAATATTTTCTTAAATTTATAAATATTTACTTATAATAATTATACTTATATTATAATTCAAATAGTTATAACCAAGGCTCGTATTTTATAGCATTTGCTAATTATTATAGGATAGCAGAGTGAGTTACAAATTTGTCGTATGAACCAGGGACTCTAAATATGAAATTTTATATTTCTATTTTTTTTTGCATTTAAAATATTTTAGAATTTTATTGCTATTTTAAGTTCTGATGCTATTCTTTGCTAATATATGCATAATATAATAATGTATTTTGTATTTTTATAAATATCGTTTATACTGAATGAATAATAGAAGAAAAAAATTACAATTTATGTGAATCAATATAAAAAATACTGACATTTTTGTTTCATATCATAATATATTTTTAGGTAGCCCATCGTGTTGGCCCATCCAACAAAATACAATTACGACATCTAATCGGTTGTACCCAACTCAAGTCTAGATGTTTTTTTAAATTTATAATTTTTTTTTAATTATTGAAAAAAAATTGTTTTTATGCTATTTTTCATATTATTAGGGCATATTATAGCAATTAAAAAAAAAAGTTAAGATCATAGTATAGCGCATATTTTAGTATTTTTAAGTGCTATAAAATCCGAACCCTGGTTATAACATATACATATAAACTAATGATTCATTTATTAAAAAAATATGTATTTGATTAAATAAGGTATTTTTATTCCGAATTCAACAATTTTTATTGAATTGTAAAATAACATACTATTTATTACGATAATATTTTAAATGCATGCTATCAAAATGTGTGATCATAAAATGTAAAATAATAAGATATTATAATGTACCTACCTATTATGTATTTTTTTAGTTAAAATGTTTTCCTTTTACTTTATATTTTTGTTTTATTCAATATATTACTTATATTATTTCTAGTTTTAAAACATAAAATATCATTGATAGTTTCATATAACACAATAAGCTAGAACCAGTACAAATAATAGTTTACATATTGTGATTATTTAATGAATTATTGAGTTCTTAGATTCGAAATCATTATTTCTATGAACTTTAAATTATACATATTATGATTATTATAAAATTACACCACTGTTTTTTTCAAAGAGTATTTTATATGTCATGATAATACTGTAAAAAATACGAATTTAGTGTAAATTAAATTTTGTGTTCCACATTATATTATATATTTAATATATTTTGATCACTGATTACTGTTATATTAGGTTGAAGTGATAGTGATATGAAATAAATTAAGTTTTAAAATATTATTCCTGCGTATTAATAATAATATGCACTTACCGCAAACGTAGGTAACATGATAACGACAAAGATTTTCCGCGATCACTCTCTACACACTATTGGAGTCGGGAAACGTGCGAAAATGACCACGGCTATATTTTCGAGATGTATTTCCCTCGAGACCACATGGGAAACCGTAGGAGGGGATTTTGCTCCAAATCGTGCACAGATCGTTGGTAATTTAAATCGCTTTCATTCAAGAAAACGACGGGGAAACACCTCCGTGATCTTTTCCCTACTGTATAGATATACAGTTATGTTTGCTAAATATAATAATCGAATAGGTTCACCGAACGCGCGATGTAAACGCACCATGTCACTAGCAATGTCATTTACACGCAGCTACCACCGCCACTGTTATATTGATTAGATTTTGTCACTTTTGCATTAAATGGTTTGGCGAAATTTACCAAATGCGACACGTACAAGTACACCATATTTTGTTCCTTTTGTCATGCACCGATCAATGATGTATTAAAGAATATATTATTAAGTATATCTAGATAATACCGTAATTAAATGTATTATAATACGGAACAGTATTCTGATTTATGCATTGGGTCAATGGCTTATATAATATAATATAAACATTCCTATCTGTGATAAATATATTTGCTGATTATTTGTCAATAGAATCATAAAACCCTCTAATTTCAAAATATGTGTATATTATGTGATTAAACTAACCGCGATCTAAAGCTAAAATAATTATTTTTATTACTAAGGTAACCTGGGGCATAATATGCCATACTATTAATATTTAGCTAAACATAAAATATTTATTTATTCACTAATATTGTATTATAATAATATATTATGTTATTTGAAAGCTTAAATTCGTATGTATTTAAAGGCTGCATACGAATTGCGTTCTGCGGAAAAAATTCCTTCCAAATTGCATCCCGGACTTTTTGAGGGGTCATACTAATTGCATCCCGAATTTTTTTTAACTTTCATAGGTACTAATTGCGTCTCATATATTATAAAAACTAAACAATATTTCCTTTTCCATTTTTATAGTCCCAAGACTGTAGTAATAGTTACTACTACAGAAGATTAAAAATATTATTTTTGTTTTTGTATTTTGTAATAAAATTGTAACTGTATACAAAATATTATCGTTATTGGTGAAAATATATTATTTTTATATTTATTTTGTAATTTTAATTTTATAAAAATATTATACTACCGGTAAAAAATTTAAAAGATAACTTTTTAATGAATTCAAGTCTACTAATTTATTTTGATTGAAAATCTACCATTGCTTGTTTTAAAAATTGTTCTTTACTAATTATTGAGGTTGTGCAGTTGTTTAAGTGAATATTACGTTGTTTTAAATAAATATCAGTTTGTAACCTCTTCAGAGTATCGATAAATTGAAAAATGTTTGGATGTGCATTATAAAATATCGCGTTGAGCTGAGAATGAAAAGCTTCACAACTATTTGTAGTTCACATAGTAGTAGCCGAGTATTCTACCCATAATGATGGCGGGCGGGAAACTAGATTCCGGTAGCAGTGGCGGTTTTCCCGGGGAGGTAAGGGAGGCAATGCCTACCTTTAAAATAAGAGAAAATAAATGATTATCATTATTTAAATTATAAAATATTGTTTGTTTATATTTTCAAATATAGACGCTATTATAAAAGGGAAATAAATAAAATATATATTTAAATTATGTATTGGAGGGACTATGGAGTGTACCATGCTCGGTCTCGGTCTTTAAACAAGACCGTAGTAAGAGACTGCCCAGTGCCCGTACGAAACAGGCGAATATAATATTAATATTGTTTATATAGTAATATATATACTAAACTACATATAGTATGCTAAGCTACGGCTGTCCCTGTATGTCCCGTGTAGGCGCTGTAAGCGGCAGCTTCCTACTTTCTAAGGAGGCAACCGTCGCCGCTGTTATCGATACGTTATATGTGTACACAAATTTACACACACATACACACATGAAATATGCGAATAGCTTATGCGCAATTCTCTGTGGAGACTGCACATATCCGTTGCCTCCGTTGGCAAACATCACAGTCAGGCTGTGACTCACAGCGCCTCAGCGGCCGACTGATAATCATTCTTCGGAAAGAAATAAAGTTTAGGTATTCAGCATGTACAACTTATTAAACTTTAGATCATATTGTCTATGATTAAGTCGAGTTAATTCCTATTTTATTGCACGTGATCACTAAATAAGTTATTATCAATAGCAATTGTATAATGACAGATATTATGTTTATTATTTATATTATTATGATTATTCAATATTTCAATTTTATTATTCTATTTTCTGTCAGATAGGTACTGTGAGCATGAGAGCCGAATAAAGTATTAAAGTGAAAAATGCTGCCTCCTCAAAAATGTAATGCCAGAACCGCTATTGCCCCGTAGTATGTTTTTAAAACATAATCAGTGAATATATTAATTTTTTCATTTAACGGTTTAATAGATCTGTCTATGAAATAGTTGATCACGTCGTCAGGATGGAGAAGCGGTAATTAAAAAAAAATATTTTAAGTATTTACTCGAATCACTGTCAATTTTACATTCAAAACTTAGGCCAATTGATTGTATTTTCCTATAGGTACCAGCTTTGGACCAAATGAAATCGACATACCTTTAGAGTTATTGAAAGCCAAACTGATAAAAAAAGCCAAATATATTGCCTTTTCAAAATCTGCAAACACTCTTTTTGGAGAAAATATAATATTGATTTTATTACATTCAGATAAAATTTGGAAAAATGACTTTTTATAAGTATTTGATTCCTTATCAGGAAGTAGAAAAAGTAAAAGTGGTATATATTTACCATTTTGTAAGCCACGAACTATGAAGATTTAAGTAAAAAGGCTTGGACAACTTTTGAAAGTTCCATCAACAAAAATTGTTTCAGCATTGCTAAAAAACGTAGTTACTTTTATAAGAAAATAATAAAATATTCGATTCCTTATCATTTACCAACAAAAAGTTTTCACTACGGTTCGTTAATAAAAAAATCGCTCATATTGTCTAATGAAGTATGCAATTTCTCCAAATTTTTTGGTAATTTAGGCAAAATAGACGATCGTGTATAGTGCATATTTTTTCTAATCAATTGTAAATCATATGTAGTTAACGTATCTACATCATGTGTAAGTAATTCACAATTAATTATTTTACTTGGTTTTTCACAAATATCGTCGATAACTTTTCGTTTTAATTTATTACTCACAATTTGACGGTTTAATATTTCATTTTCTTCATCATGACTATCATCAATAACTTTTTTGATTATATCATTATTGGAGTTCAAATGAATATAAGCTGTACACATTTTTTTACAACATTACCGTTCTAAATTATTTTTTAAGTACTTTGAAGCGAAATTTGTACGCACCAGTCATAAATAAATCCCGTTGTTTTTCGTTATACATAGTTTTAATTTCACTCGCCATAGTTAGTCAAAGTTAAAAACTTAGTTTAAACAATGTAATACATGTAAATAAATGAACTATTAACACTGCACAGCGACAATAATTGTATTTGTTTATAGTACATAACTCACAAAAAAATTATCAAGTTTTAACATAATTGTTTTTATTAAATCGATAATACTAAAATAATTGAAAATAACCAAGAATTTTGCCTTTAAAAATTTAAAATATCACAGGTAATGGGGACGTAATTCAGTCTTGCTTAAGAAAAACCCGTGACACAATATTAGTATTATACCTTCTTATACCTTTTTATACGTGACGCAATTCGTAAGCAGTGTATTTAAATATCTCTCCTAAGACATAATTTGCATAATACATTAACTAATTTTTTTTAAAGTATAAAATATTCCATCACACTTACATGATGGGATTAAATAAGACAAAAAAGAACGTATGACACAAGTTTCAAACCTCAATATAAATTACTCAATAGTAAGGTGTATAGTAAGATATACGTACTAACAATTAGAAACAATATTTTTGGTTTTTATCATTTTAAATATTATGTCATTACTTATTAAACTGAATTTTAAAATATAATAATAAAATGAACAACTATTTAAAAAAAAAAACATACTTTTTATAGTTTTATTTACAACTATTTCGTTTAATAATTTATAGCCAATCTTTGGTAACAGCTTAGATAACAGCAATGCTGGATAGGCAAAGTATCAGCCCACCGAGTTTTTGATTTCCCAATGCATGATTACAACTATAACTATGATGCGATTGAATTATATTTTCTACTTATGTTTGTACTAATTGATTATTACCATATAAATATAAAATTATGACCTAACACTCATAATTGGCCCATATTTTAAACGGACCACCAAGATTTTCTCGATAGCTCGACGGTCCAATTCGGACCTGGATAACAATTATATAAATTTAAATTTCGACAACTGTTTTTTATAAATGTATAAATGTTTAGTGTTCTATGTTTATGTTTCTATAATATAAAATAACGATTAATAACAATCAATGGACAGTAAACTTTTACCGCACAATACTTGTTCTATTACGTCCCACATAAGCTAATTTGCTAATTATTTTCAAATTAAGCAGTACAATTAAAAACTGAATCAATATTAATTACAATTTAAAAATAATTCTGCATGATAAATAATACATTCATAAGAACAATCACTTGAAAAGTTCAATTATCTATGAAAAGTTTCCAAATTGCACTTCTATATTTTACAGAAAATAACTGTGAGCGTACATACGTTGATTGTATTTTTTTCTCTATTTTATAATTAATTCCGTATAATATATATATATATATATATATATAAGCTTTTCTAATATTTATCTTTTTTCTTTGTATTCAATATTTATTTTTTGAGCATCCTAGGCATTGTCGTTTAATTTCAATGTTAAGCTAATAGTTTTAAATCCTATAATCAAACTATGTATATTAATATTGATTCTGTATACTATATCTCTTGGCAATCCACGTGATGGGCAGTTCGCTCAATAAAATTGTGATATAAATATAATGTAAAAATGTAACAAAATTATAATTTATAAAATACTGAATCGTTAAGTTAGTTACTAGCATTAGATATTATTATTCCAAAGTACTCAAAACTAGAAATGCTACTTTATGTGTTTATAGACAGTTGACCGGATGTCACCAACAAGAATTACACTTAATAATATATCTATTTAAAATAACTGTGAATAAAGTATGTAATATGAAATTTCATGTATGATGTATTTATAAGTACCTTATTCATAGACTTGCGTCACATTTTATGACTGACCTATGTAACAATAATTTGCAATCTCGAGTATTCAACTTTTAAATTTAACAAAACAAACTAAAACTCTTAAGCTGGTCATTTTATATAGGATACCTGTGTCGTTAATCTAAGAGGAAGTAAAAGAGAAAAGGCATTGTTTGTGCAGGACATGCAAATCGCCTTACAAGAAAAAGATACTTATAAAAAATTTAACAAAATAGTATAATTATTTCTCTATGACGTAATTTAGATTTTTTACAACCGGAACAATGTGCATAAATACACGTCTTATCCATCATCATATTAACCCCATTGTTGGTCGATTAAAGATTACCGACGGTAATTTTGTTATACAAACAACATTATTTATTTATGTGTATCAAGGCCCATTATTATACGTTTATGAATAACGTAATATTGTTTCGTAGCGTTTCGACACCACGAAATGCTAAACTATTTTTCGCACGACAATAACAACAAAATATTTAATTTATTTTTTAAATACCATCCAATATGTTTGTGTAAAATATGATATATGGTACTTTTAGCATTAAAATATTACATTCAAATTCGAAACTCGAACCAATAACGAAGAAAGACTGGGAAGTAAAAGGCATATAACTGGTTTACGCGATATAATATGAACACTTTCTAATGACAAGGTCGTTGATGAGTATTTTCGTTTAGTTTTGGCATTATTGCTATTGAATAATATGATCAAGATTTTTGGTGTTTTCTTTCAATACCAAATTCTATTCATACAAATGAAAATAAAATAACATTTACTTTATAAATTTAATAAATAGAAATCATAATATAATAATAAAACCTAAACTCTGATATTAAAAGTTTAGATACCTATGTATAAACTCTGAATACCGACACAGATTTTACAATAATATTAAGAGGATGTCATGTATTATTACTCCATCAAATATTGAAATAAGCTAAATAATATTAAATTCAAACATTTTAAAGTAATGATTTTGTTTACGTTATCTTTGTGCAATAATAATGTTTGTTATTTAATCTGTTAAAGTATTTTAGAACTATTCAGTTAATGATTTTTTTTTATTTAGACTCAGCATCGAGGACCTTTAGCTTATTTTAGGTACATAAACTTAAGCTAACATTAAAGTTTGCATTTATAATGTTATTAATCTCATTTCAATGAATATACTCATCAGCATTAAATTATATCTATAGTTTTACTAAGCACAAAATGTTTCATGAACAACAGATGTATATTTTATGAAAATCATTTATTTTTTTATCGACTGTTTTAATCCAAAATGTGTTTTGAATAAATATTATTTAGTTATAATCATTTACCCAGAAAGAAATAGAACGAAATTTTACTTATTCTTTGCCAGGAGCGTCTCAAATTGATCGTAGGAAAGTGGAAACTGTCATTGATCTCTACAAATTAGCCACACAATCACCGACTTATAAATATTAATTATAACTACTGTAACCGTGTCGAACTATATAGATATACTCTTCTTTAATCAATAATACAAACTGTTTATTTTATTTTTTTATGAAATTAAGTTTATTAGATACTTAATCAAATAGGTACAGAATATTTGCAGTACTAACAAAATTTTATCATAAATATATTTTTATAATTCATTATACAAACTGATTCTGAAGTCTAATATTTTCATATCAATATTTTTAAGCAAATAATAACAAATTATTAATTAAATTTGAATAAAAATAAAATTCCCTTAAATAATAATATAATCGTTTCATTTAATAGAATAAAGCAACAAAATACTTAGTTTTACGCTTAAATTTTAATATAGCATTTTTTTTTTACAAGAAAAATATATTCTATACCAGGGGTGTAGTAGGTACAAATTGTACCCTTGGAATACAGTTAAGATAAATCATATATTTAAAATATATATATAATACATAGGTATACAAATAAATACCTAATCAAACGTTAAGGAGAGAATTTATGAGACATACCTATTTAAAATAACCTAAATTATACAATTTTACATATTCGTTTTTGTAAATTTCAATATACTGTATTTACCCAGCCTAACCTGCACAATATATATCAACTTAAACACATCATTGTGGCATTAAAATATGTTAGATATTGCAGTTATAATATAAACATTTGTTCATTAAATAAATGTTAAGGAAATCGTCATAAAATATTTAATATTAAAAATAAACGTCGAACACATAAAATGTAAAAGTTACACCAGTATTCTAACTCGTAAGTGCCATCCATAATTGTATTAAATTACCAAGTGGTACTGAAACTAGTTGTTATTTTTATATTAGCCTAAATCAACAACACTCAAACAACTATAGATCATAAAAAAAAAGAAACTAGAATAGTCAAACAAATATCAGTGTTTTAAAGGGTTTAAAAATTTTAGCTGTTCATAGATGTATGTTATGTTATGTAATGTTCATAGTTATTTTTAATTTTGACAACGGTTTTTGGGAACTTAAATTGTATCAATAAAAAGTGGGGGAAAATCACTCCCCAAGCATTCTTATTTTCCTGATTATTGTATATTTTTAAAAGAGTTACTTTATATTAAAACAGCCTTATTTTTAAATTTAAGAGATTTAATGTATAGTATAAATACCATGTTATATTTGTGTTTCATAAAATATCTCATTATGCCTAATGAGTAATTGATTAGTATATATGTATATTAATTATAATTAAATAACGAAAACATATTTGTCATAACTCATAAAATAGTCAATTGGAAAAAATTATGTATTTTATTATTTATTGGTTTATTGTTAATATACCTCTGAAGTATAAGCATGACATTTTGAAAATCATGAATACCATCCAATTTGAAATTTGAGTTTTTAATCATATATTCATATTAAAAAAAAAAAAAAACGGATAAATAGGTAATGCTTTGCTGTACAAATGTATATGTGTCGAATATATTTCGTTGTTGAGTATAATCATATAGCACTATTATAACTGTATAGGTCACTGTTATGGATGTGTTAAATTTAATTTCAATGATAAATCTTTGAGTACAAAAAACAATTCTAAGCGGAGAGGTCTAATAAAATCATCACATTAATTATTTTTTTCATAGAATTTGACTGATTTCCTTACAATAACAAATATGATATATTATACATATGCAGCTAGGATCTTGATGTTTGAGATCAAATATCATTCAGTTTTACGGACCAGAAGTATACTATAATATACTATAGAACAGAATTTGGCAACCCGTGGAACTCATAAAAATGTTATGTGGCCCACGAATAAAATTTATAATTTTTATAAAAATAGACATTATGTATAAAAACTACGAATTAAGATGGAATGGAAACGGCGGATTAAAACGTAGTTTGTTTGTAAATACCTACCTAGTTAAATTAATATAGGTACCTAACTGCAGTTATGAACTTAAATAAAATAAATTGCATACGTACTTATAACTAAACATTTTTGTTTCAAATAAGCTATATTCAAATACTGTGGCCCATGAAATATTTATATTAATTTTGTGATTCTTGACATCAAATAGGTTGTCAACCCTTGCTATAGAGTATAGGCATCCTAAACACTGACTTAAAATTATAAGTAAAAAAAGTGATATACTAAATCAGATTATTAAATAATCATTCAAATTTGATACTAATATATTATTATTGCATGTTTATCTGTTTTGAAAACTTTTTCCGCTTAAATTAGACGATAATTTATATACATAATAACTTACTAAATCTCTAAATAATTTCTAAATAATTTTTAAAATTTTTAATAATTCTCACGATAAATATTGATTAAGTACCTATATAAAATGTTATGTTACCCAACCTAACCCAATACTTTATTTTATTAATCTAAAATTTGAAATTGTTATTTCTAATAGCTATATTTGCTTTCTTATTAGTACTTAACCTAACAAAATTAAATACAAGTTTAACTATTTGTATTATTCTAACAGTAACTGAAAAATTTCAAGAAACTACACAAGTCGTAAAATTTTTTTTCAAAAAGTAAAACTTACATATTATTTACAAGATTAACTGTATACTTAATTTAAATTCTGGAAAATAATGAGAATTCTTAATTAATATTAATGGCAAATGTTAAATTTTTAATTTCATTAGAAAAATAATACATATATTCGGTAATATTATAAGGGTTTATTAAGTCAAATATTTTAATATTATGCTTAGAATTTCAATCTAAATTGTAAATTTAAACATTTTTTATGAATACTAATATTCTCAAAAATAAAATTATATGTTTATTCAAAATACAACAATTTAACTTTTAACAAAACCTGTTTTTAATTTACAATTTATCTATTATATTATTCAATTCTAAATGAAATTTAAAATAAAACTTTTCTAAAATTAGGGGCTCTGTTATTTGCTTGCTTCATTCGCCAATCCCTCTTGGTCCTAAAAAAGTATTATACATATTAACATTTTTCTGTTATGTCACCGATATTTTAGTACTCAGGCTCATCTGGTTGTTTTTTCTCTAATCTTTGTTTCTTTGATTTCTTGTCATGATACTCTTCACGTTTTCATTTATGATTGTCTGATTCGTTATCTATTATTTTTATACTGTTCTTTTTTTTGTAATGTGCGCTTTTTGTCTCATATCTTAAGTCTCTTTTAATCTATATCAAAATATACAAAATAATTCTAATATTGGTTGTCATGATAATTGTTTGATGAAACTATTTTTCAAACTTTTTTTTATAATAGATAGATAAAATAATTATAATTATATTTTATTTATAATACTTTTTTTAATACCTATTTCTACTTTTCTAGATATCTAGTTAGAACTCCAAAAGGAATACTAGATATTTAGACAGTTAATTTTACTAACGTTCTTATTATAGAATTATATTGAAAAACATGAATATTAAGCATTTTCGAGATATAAAAACTTAAAATCCAACCATATAAAATGCATAAAAATATATATTTACTCTAACTAGGGATAAGGTTAATAAGTTAGCAGCAGTTCCTACAAGTATGGCATACAAATATAATGATTATAGTAACTTAGATTAGATGATTAAAGATAAAGATAATTTTTGTATAATATAGATATTAAGTTTTAACTCATATTTGTTTTATACATAAGCATAAAAACTTATATTCTGTCCAGCCAGACGCCACAACCCGTCGAAACGTGGTTCTTCTACACAACTTCAAGGGTGTACTCAGCCATAATGGGTCCATCTCTATGGTAAGGTGTCGCTTGGGCGTTAGCAGAAACGGTGTGTTCTCTCACTGGAATACTGGGTAAAGTATAATACATATTATGTAAATGTTTTGATAAAAGAGTTTAAGTTACTTTCCATTATTATTTCCATTTATAAGTTAACAATCGATTAAGTAGAAAGTATAATTTACCATAACATCCAACTATTGTTTAATACCATTTTGTTTTTCAGCGTTTTATCACAGAATCACGTCTAATATTTTAGTTTTAAAATAGTTTGTTTCTCAATGTTGTATGGATTGATTTTATATGTTATTATTCAGGTGTAAAAATTATAAATCATTAAATATATATAAAAAAAAAATTATAGGTATATTTGGTTTATATAATTTATAAATAAAATGTTTGATTGTGGTTAAATAAATAATGTATTATTATAATTATAATAATAATATAATTTAATCACTAATTTATTCATAAATTTAATTTAAATAAGAACTTAATATTTATACAAAAACAAATATTTGTGAACTAGCATATTTCAAATTGTTTAACAGTTCAAGAATAACTTAATTTTATAATTAATAAAAATAAAAGCACAAGTTTCAAATCTCAACATACAATCTAAACGTTTTTTATTATAAAAATTAATTTATCTAAAAAAAGGAACATTGTATTAGTGTCAATATTTTGAACTGTATTCGTATGAATTTGGCTTAGAACTGTATAGAGATGATGATGGTGATTCATATTCGCTCTGGGAGTAGGACGAAATGATTGGTTTGAATGAACCGGATGAATAGGTCGGTGATGACTTATAAGAAAATGAAGATTCTTCATAAGACGAAGATTTATATGGGGATGAAGCTCCTTCGTAAGATGAAGATTTGTATGGGAATGAAGATCCTTCATAAGATGAAGATTTATATGGGGATGAAGAACCTTCGTAGGACGATCCGCCAGAATAAGGAGAAAACTTGTAAGGAGATAATGATTCATATGAAGGACCGGAGCTGCTGTATGGCGCTTTGTACGGGGACGACGATTTGTAAGGTGATGATGATCCATACGATAGTTTGTATGGAGACGGTGAACCATACGAAGAGGAGCTACCACTGTAAGAAGGAGAGCTACCACTGTAAGAAGGAGAGCTACCACTGTAGGAAGGAGAGCTACCACTGTAAGAAGGAGAGCTACCACCATATAGAGATGAGCTACCACTGTAGGAAGGAGAGCTACCACTGTAAGAAGGAGAGCTACCACCGTATAGAGATGAGCTTCCACTATAGGAAGGAGAACTACCACTGTAAGAAGGAGAGCTACCATAGGAAGAAGAGCTTCCACTGTACAAGGGAGAGCTTCCACCGTATGAGTGAGAGCTACCACCGTACGAGTGAGAGCTACCACCGTAAGATGGAGAGTTACCATGATACGATGAAGAGCTACCGCCATAAGATGAAGAGCTACTGTACTTTTGTGGTGAAGACGAGTAGGACGAAGATTGTCCGTAAGACGGGGCGAACGCATCGTACGGCGACGAGGGTTTGTAGTGAGCAGATGGGGATGGTTTGTACGATGATCCACCATACAACGAACTTTGTGGAAGGTACTTGAATTTGTTATAAGAGTTGTCTGACGGGTATAAAGATGATTGGTAACTACTGGGTTTAGACGGTGACCCGTACGACGAAGACTGCTGTGCTGCGTAGTATTCGCTAGACGTGGACGGGTAGGAGGACGGTGAAAACGATGGATACTTGTTGGTCTTGAAAGATGAAGAAACGTAATTGCTTAGTCCCGCGGAAGTTTGGTACGATGGTGCCGAATCGGCTTCCGGTTTGCCGAAAGTCACAGGTCCTGATTTGTACGGTGCCGAGGACGATGCACTGTACGAAGCGACCGGCGGTAAGCTATAAGCAGCAATGGCAGCCGATTGACCGGATCCGTAAGATGTGGCTGATTGACCGGAACCATAAGCGGCCGATTGACCGGCACCGTAAGCGACCGATTGACCAGAACCATAAGTGGCTGATTGGCCAGCACCGTAAACGGCCGACTGACCGGCACTATAAGTGGGTGACTGGAAGCCATAAGTCGTGGCCGGATAGGCGCTATAAGCCACCGAAGTCAGCGGCGCGGTGTAAGCTGCAGCTGACGAGTACCCGTATGCTTGTTGCTGTGGGTAGAACAACTGGTTGGCGGGCACTACTAAGGCACCAATGGAAGCAGCCGTCGGAACCGCGGCGTATTGACCGGCGGCGACTGGAGCCGCTGCGGTGTATTGATAAGCTGCAGCGCCGTCTTGTCCGGCCGCTGCACCGTAATCCGCGGTCGGAGCATAACCGCCGACATAAGAACCGTAACCATTGGCTGTGCTTCGTTTATCCACTGGTGTATCTGTTGATTTGTCCGCTCCATTTACTGTAACTGCCGCGCAGCACAAAATCACCGCCGCCAAAAACTGTGAAACGAAAAACCAATCGTTTAGTGTTTACTCATACTAATAATGTACATTTATTGCATACCCACTGCCCCCGTTATAAAATTAGACGACACACCCGCGGATACGTAAAATAGTATAATAATAATTATTATTCGTTTTTTGATTCATGCATCACTTAAAAAACAATTTGTGTTCCGTACTCAATAATAGTTTTAAAAACAAAAATGTAACAAGGGGAAGGCAATTTTTTTAAATCATTCTATAAAATATTATTTTAGACTATTGTCTGTATAATATAATTGTAATATTAACATTAACAAACTGAATAGACAACGCTAATTTATTGTAAGTGTAGTTATTTAAAATGTTGAAACTATATTATTGCTTTGCATTTGTTTTGTTATGATATAATCAAAGAAAAATAGGAATTGTAGGTAACCGCACTGCTGTACAGTAGAAGTCAAGTAACCTATCGTTATTGAGTTGGCACTGTATGCATGTGTTAATTTGAACATAATTATAAATTATTGTAAATGACGAACAACGATTCTGAGCGAAAACTGTCTAACTGTTTGATAATCATTAGGTTACTAAATAATTATTTTAATACTATATTAAATGTTTAACAAATCTTCATATTTTTCTCGATTATTTTAAAAAGTACTAAAAAAAATTCAATTTTTACAAAACATCTTTACTTAAATTGTTGATTGGGGCATTGTTTCTACTATGAAAAATATCTTCAGACACAAAAAAAAATGTAATTAAAAACAGTATGAATGAAAGTTAAAAGTTAAATAGTTCAAATAGGGTTGATGAGTGAAGCGATGAGCAGCGTGCAAAGAACCCTGGCTATATAATAATTATTAAATGAGGAGAATAATAATAATTTAGATACTTTTATATATTTTTTAATTTACAAGTCGCTAAGTAATGTATTATTCAAAGCATTAAATGACGTAGTCGACTGATTAAAATCTATTTATTTACTTTTGATGTGTAAAACAATATTTAAATCAATCAATAGTTAAAATTTATAAAAATAAACTGACAACTTATGCAAACTATTTTGCAAATTGTTTGTGAAATTCTATTTAAAAAAAAGAAATACATTTAGAAATGAATGTGTACTTACAAACGTAAAGTTAGAAAGAATAAAAATTAAATTAAATGTATAGTTTACCAAAATGTCGACAGATTTATAAATAATAACCAAATTGTTATAAAAATTGATGTATAAGTTATAAGTATATAAAGTATATTATAACGCGACTAATTTTTATTAAATCATGGACATCATACCTAACTTGATAATAAAATTGCTCACATCATAGTTGTTTGCATAATAATGGAATAAAATATTACGTAAAACCATTTTATTGCATTATTTGAATTCAATAGTTGCATGTTATTCAAATCAGTTTACTATATTTTAAAATCCCCATTCATTCAAAGGTGTGTTACACTAAAACTAGAACTTTCTTTTACTTGGAAATTCATAAGGTTTTATCTATGGAGTTGCATTACATAATCGTTTAAGCAAAAGCAAAAACAAAAAAAAACTAAAATAGAAACCATTCAGTTTTTTCTTTAGCCAACTAATAACTATTCCGGTTTATTAAGCGAAATGCAAATGTTATTCCAGTCGCGTAAACATAATATTAATATGAAGCTTTAAACCTTTCACTGATCGATTTTGACAAACAAAATCTCCATGTAAGATAAACATATATAATATTATACATAGGTTGTTGTTCGTTAACGTGTTAGCACCGCCAAATCGTTTTGTTTTTCTAATAATAGAAAGTACCTCATAATAGTAAGGTATACCACCGTCCACCACACTTTTGTTGTACAAATTTGCATCACTTAATTAATGGTCTGTTAAACTCCTACGGCGTGAATGGTGATAGATACGAATCAAATAATTTTAGCTATAATATTATTTTTAGAATAAAACGAATTTGTTCTTAAAAAATATCTACTTAGAGTTTGTATCTCATAATTTATAAACGAAAACAGTTAAATTATTTAATATTAATATTTTATTTTAATAAAAATATATTTACGTCTTATAACTATTCAATTAGAAGTTAACCATTTGGTTTGTTTCTTGTAAATTTTAATATTTAAATGTATATATTATGTGAACTATACATAGTTAGTATATATAACTAACATTATACAATTTTTGTTTCTTATTAAACTTTCTATTTGTGATACGGGATATATACTAGTTTTATATATATGTTTTATATATATATTACACTACTAAAATAATACCTACCTACCTAACTGTTTATGCGCTTAACTTGGCTAATGATATATTATATTATTCTATCTCTATAATCAATCATCTCACTTGAATTTGCGACATCGTGATTTTAATATTTTATGTTTTCGTCCAAAAACTCATTAACATACTTAATGTAATGCTATAAAGTATAAACAATTGTTACGTTCAATAGGTTATACTTTCGGACTTTCTTCTTTCAAATTAACTTAGTTATTTATGCAATTAATTGGATACTGTAATATACGTAATATAAATGTTTCATTTTTTATTTTTCAATCATCATTACTACTTTAAATATCATATAAGTTTTGTAATTAATTTAATCTTACTATTTACTTATATTATCGAATAATATTGCTTTTCTAAAAATCGTTATTTATTTCAGACTATATAATATAACTTCTGCGTATTTTTCAATATTTATTTCCTTGTTTTAATTTAAAATCACTAATATATTATCACCTGCGTATTTATTTATATTCAGAAAAAGTTAACTTATTATATTATATTTTATTTTTATAGTCAATAATTAGTTCAAGTTTTTCTATTCTATTTTCAATTTTACAATATAGCAAATTTGTAATCAGCAAAACTAATTTTGTGTTGTTATAGCTAATATTATAGTAAATTGACCTGTTCTCAAACTTAAAAGTAAAAACGTTATTTGTAATAATTGTAAGTAAGAATTTTACGAAATTATAATTTTTAGTGATGAATTGAAAAGTATGTAAAATATTACAATTTTAAAATGATCATAACACGCTTAAATATTGAAATATTATAAAAAAACCAATGTGTGTAACATCAAAACAACATATGCGAGAGTTTCTTAAGTATTATTTTTAACTATATGAAGACATAATCTACATTACAAGTATTTGAATATTAGTCTTATAATTATGTGCTCATGGAACGCATACATTTTGGTCTATGCTAAATTAGTAGAATTGTTTTTACTACACGTGTTACAATACCAAAATTAATCAATAAAAATGTTACTTTGTCCCATATTTTAGTGAAAGTTACAGAGAAAATTATTTCAAATAAACAAAATAGGTTTAAAAGTGACTGATTGTAGGATACCTTAAGATTTAAGAACTTCTAAAACTATTTATTTTAATTAAAATAGTTTAATAACTGTATTTATGGTTTTGGATATTTTTTAAATGTACTCATATATAATCAATAAATATACACTCAAATAAAAATAAAAACAATTTTAAGATCAATCTCCGAGTGTCTTTAATGGGAGACTCTCTCCTCAGAGTTTGTATACTTATTTATGAATGTTTCTGCTTTTATTATTAAATATATCGCACTTATGTCCTTTATACTTAATTTTATCTGCGTGTACGAACTTAAATGATAAAAATCGAAAATGGTACGTATGATACACTGCGTACCACGTGTCTGTGAAACACGACTGTATAGTTTGTATATTATAGGTACTAGTAAAAAAAAGATATTCTCCTTGAACTAATTAGGCAGTTATGAATGATATGTAATAAAATGATTAAATAAAGAATATAAGTATTAAGTATATTATAAACTAATATTTTACAATATCTATAAATATCTAAATCGATTATAATTTATAAGTTCTATAACTAAATACTATATATAACTAAATATTTATTCATATAATGACTTAATCACGTGACAGATTATTATAACAACTATTATTTAAATTGTTTATATCTTTATAAGTTATTAATTTTTCTTAGATATTAAGCCTATGGTTTTCTAAGGTTCGATTACGTGGGCTGTAGCGAACCCACTCTATAATAACTAAAACTATATAGGTTTAACATCAACAGTCAATGTAAATCAATATTAATATAAAATTCTAATTTTGCAGTGATTTTGATTTATAGTAATGATAATTTGATAAAAAAAAAAACAAAGGTAAACACATACATTTGTATAAAAATCGTAGTTTTGTTTAGGTGTTAAACAATATATATGAACAGCCAATACCTCATGATACGCGCACCCGGATCTAAGAAGTTTAATCCTGTGCTGCAGCGTATCTGCAGCCTAAATATATTTTATAGCCATGTAGGTGCCTATTTATATATACATATATATTCATTAGGTGTCCGTTATATACGTCGTATTTTAAATGACTTACCGGCGTTATCTTCAACAACATGTTGTCGGCGAGCGGTGAAAATCGTAATCCAATGATGAAATAAAAACGAAGAGACGTACAAGAGTAATATTATATTGTGATGTTTTCGTCGTGCAGCGATGATATATTTACAACGAACGAACTTCTTCTTGCTGTCGGACGGTCGGCAATACGAATCGCACACCGTTATGCTCGGATCCGCAATATATATATAGCGGTAACCTGTAGGAAGGTACGAAACGCCCCGCCCGTCAAGTCTGAGTCGGTCTTGCCCCGTCGTCCGCACCGCACCGCACCGTACCTCATCGTGATGACACGTTGTAAACACAGTCGTATGTTATATATGAAATTAATATTAATATCGTTCTACGTGTGTAATAGCTGCGGGTATTATAATGTACGTCTTATACTTTTACTCTAAGCCGCCACTGCGGATATAATATACGTATAGTACGTTGTCAGTTACCCTTGGCACCCGGCTAAAGCTGCTGCCGATGAACTTGTCCTCCGCGACGACAATACTATGATAATAATAATAATAATATATAATATTATTATATGTATTATTATTATGCTTGTGGTCGTCACGTAATGCGCGGCACGCGATGATCGTTGCCCGCCCACGCGCGAGCCCGTTCCGGTTCGGTTGGCGTTCGGCCGGTTTAATGCGATAGTATAGGTAATACCTAGTATTATTACATTTAGCAATTTTTTTTTACAATTTATTTTTTAATTCTTTTCTTTTCTTCCGCAAGCTTAATGTACCTACGCGACCGAATACATTTCACAACGCTATTAATATTATTACTTTGTATGTTATTGTTCTGCGGGAGGCACGTCGTAATAATTTGTAGCGTAATAATAATATTACATATATATTTTTTACTACCCGGAGTTATAATATATAATAAATAATAGTCTATAGGCCTTGCGAGCCGACAAACCAAACACGCCTATTCCTCAATATTGTAGTCGTGGAATTATAACTATAGATACGAGTAAAAGTGCAGTTTAACAACCGACTACTTTCGATGTTCGGAGCATGCGGTCTACACATTACTCGTCGTCAAGATCCAATTGCTAAGCACATATTACGTCATTTCTGCATGATTAACCCTACATCCAATAACCATCATTTTGAGGTCAACTGATATCCGGTCGAATCCACTGCAGCCGGGCTATAACAATCCGCTTTGTAACGACATTCGATCATTTTCACATCGCGCGCTCTTCCACTGTAGCACGCAAACTAGATAGTATCTAAGTACCTAACTATATGCACTTTTGCCTCTTATTGTGAAATATTATAATTATTATAATTTAAAGACATCTGGAGCTAAAAATTTTGAAGTCTGATATTAATATTTCATAGTGCATCCGAAATGCATGCTAAAAAAAATAAAGTTCGAATTGCATGTAATCTCTTTTAGGAGTCTGTTCGAATCACATACCGTGTACAAGTTCATTTATTATGTACTTATATGTATGGCTTAATTTTTTTTTTACTTTTTTAATATTTCATTATAGTGACCAACTCGACATTTACTGTACAGCAAAGCAGTACCCACTTGTCGACCTTTTTTTTATTTTTATTTATATCATTTCGAGAACTGTTAATATAATAGAAAGTGAATAGCTTTTACTAAAACCTTAAAACTTATTTTTTTAGTAAATTCCATAACAAATAGGTAGATATCAACTTCATCAAATGAAAGCTTAAATTAGTAAAATCTTATTTACTTACAACTATTGGCGATGAAAGATATTTGATCTTATAGTAACTGCAATTGAAAAAGAAACTAGCAACATTAACTTAAAAAAATCTACAGATGCATTTGTTAAATAACAAATTTTATACCACCAATATTCACATAATACATTTTTTATTTTTAGAGTTTTTTGAATGTAGGTAGGTACTTAACTTTTTAGAAAGTAATATTAATATAAGATTTACAAATGTAATTATTATGTTTTGTTATATGCTTAATTATACCTTTTTTAGGAATTGGCCTTTAGGATTTTTTTTTAATATAATATATTGGCTTCCAAGGATATAATAATTCATTTTATCAATCATTTATAAAATTAAAACACTATGCTTTTTGTTTTTAAATTATTTTTACAATTAATGGTATTTGCCAGTTTACGGGTTTAATGGCATCAAAAAATAATTTAAAATTGCGAAAACATTGTGTGGCTTGCTTAAAAGCTTACATTCCAGAAAAAAAACGAAATTTTTACTATTATTTTAATATTAACATAGATGTATTTATTATGTTTAAATATATTGTACGAATACATAGTTTAATCATACATATTATGTAATTTTCTATGTTTAAAATTATATCAATTTTTCTATGGGCACATACTTTATATTAAAATATAAATAATATAACCACTATCTATTTTTTAGGGTATGATGTAGCTATTTAGCCTTAGTAATAACTATTAAGTGTAATAAAACTACAGTTAATTATTTAAAAATGTTTTGAATAATTTTGTGCAAAATTTTAAAAATAGATTATTATTATTTTTTTTTATGATTACCGTTTTAAGGTATTAATAAACTAGCATTTCCAACTGAACATAAAATTATAAATATTATTAATATAATTAAATCCTAAACATGAAAATAATCATTTAATATTTTGACGAGAAATTAATTATTTAAAATCACAAAGATCTATACACTTATTACGTTCTAAAGTAAATAATTTGTCACTGAATATGTTTTTTCTTTTACTATTTTTGTATTATAACTTATAAGGTTATCTATTATATGTGACTGGTGAGTAAAATGAAATACTTGGTGGCCGATGTTTTGTATATCCTAGTTGCATACAGAAACGTAAGTAATTTGTTGGTGGAATTTCACTGACTGTTGGCACATGAAGGTTACACGTAAGATGTCATTAGTCATGGCCCATGGTACTCTAGTCATCAAGCATAGAATGACGTTACAGAAAGCTTAAATTGTTTTAGTATTTGATGATTTAGTGACACTATATTACTGTTTTATAATTTCTATAAAATATTTGTAAGTAATTGGTATATACAATGGTTGGCTATGTAAATTGTATTAATTGAATTTGAATAGTTGAATGCCTGTTTAAAAAATATATGTCCAACATTATAACTTATAAGGAATAAAAAAGAATATATATTTATAATTTTAATTATTTTTTAATATTTGATCACACATATTATTTTATTTAGATACACATCTAAACGATTTACAAAATTAGTTTTAAAGTGTAAAATGTACACATAAAATATTTAAATGGTTTTTAATGTTTTTATATTTACATTATACAATAAATTAAAAACAGGTATTTACAATAATTTTGACTATTACTCGTATTTTACCATTCTTTCGACCTATTCAGAAACTCTTGAATATTTTGAAAAACATGTTTCCGAGTCAAAATGCTAAATGCAACTTTTTGAAAATTCTCTAACTATCCTACTAATTAGAATTAATGAATAAATCATACTTCTAAATTATTTCAAACGAATTAATAATTATACTGTAGTGTATTATTCGGTATATTTAGTGTAGGTACAGTAGCTTTATCGTTGATATTTTTTTTTCAAATATATTATTAGATCAACTGCTAATCTATATTCGTTATATTATATTATTTTTTTTAATTAGTAATGACTATATTTTGTAATGTGCATACATTTTATAACTTTCATGGAATTTTTAAATTTGAATAATAAAATTATATACAAATATTATATTTTTCCATTTTTAAACACTGCCTGCTGTACTTATTTTCATGTTATTTATCATTGGCACTGCTCAACTATATGTCTATAATTTATATATATCATCAAGGAAACGCACAAACACCCCCATCGTTTTTTTATAAGTGAAAGTGATATTCATTTTCGGATATTATTCCATATATTCTTCGTATAATTGCACGTGCATTGACAATAATTATAACATAAGTGGGTGCTATATTTTTTTTCTACTTTCGCGATGAGACGTATTTCCATCGTGGCCAATTTCATTTCACTTTTTGAACCTGTTTTTTTTTTTTAACGCTGTGGATCGGTTAATATAATCTAACTACAGCAGTCGTCCTTCTGCGGTCTTCAGCTCCGGGCCAAATTCAACCGGACGACACGTAAACAGTAAACATAAAGGAAGTAAACACAGCCCGTGAAAGTCTTAGTGTCAATGATTGATTTGCATACCGAGATTTTGTAAAATGGTTTATATATTGTAATGTAAAATTATCATTTTTTTTCTAATTCAAACTTTGTTAAAATTATCTACTTATGATATTATATTTGTTTTCATAAGCATTCATTACGTAATTTTGCTAGTTTTTATCCTTGAGTACAAGATCACGTCTATGATATTTAATGTTTAAACTTTAAATATAATATACCTAGTTAGACATTTTCTACGCTTTAACTAAAATCATGTCAATTAACTAAATCAGAATATAAAACATATGCAAACGATGTTGTAAAGATTTTTAGCTCTATTATACTTGTATGTAATTATGAAATGTATCAAAATATTAAGAATATTATCTAGTAGGTGTATAATATGTTTATTTTGAAATAAATGTATCAAATCCTTAATTCAAAAGGTGATATTTATTAAATATTAGTCATGTACACAAAATGTAATACCTAGTTAAATAGTTTTAAGAATGGTTATATAGAGAAGAAAAGGTTTTCGACACTATAACTAGACAAGAGGTATAATAAATAATTATATTCTTGTTAAATATATTTACTGTATATTTTCACTTTTTTGAAAACATTTTTGACTAAGCAAGGAGATGAAAAGTAAAATTAATTATAAGTAAACGTGTGTAGCACGTATCAAAGATATCGCATCGAATGTCTTGTAAACCGCTCCTATATCTATTATAAACGTAACGTTAGCACTATATATTTACATCAATACTAATTATATTATTCATGAAAGTTTCTTTCTAAATTTAAAATGGTTTAATCAAACAAGTATATAAGTAGGTGTTTTTATTTTTTTATAATATTATTGAATATTTATTATGAAACATTTTTTAACATTTATTTCAAAACTTGGCGAATTATGACTTATTTTATTTTTTTAATTCATCAGGTTTTTTTTTAAGTAGAAAGCATTTTTTTCTTAAATGTATATATAATTATTTGAATGAATAATAATATTTAAAACAAATAAATTACAACCTAACTTATAATATGTATATGTTTTAGGTACTCTTAAAACTCCTAATATTCTGAAAAAATGATAAAATCGGGGTGATATGCATTTTTGTATACTAGTGTAAAATATTTATTTATTCCATAATATGTTACGAAATTGATTGATATTATTATCTATAACATTTATTACGTCAAATTCGATATTTGGTTCTCAAATACTTGTTTATTCAATTTTATAAAACACTAATATACTTGTGGTTCTGATAGAAAATTATTATAATTTAGTAACCACATGATAGCTAGTCACGAATTCATGATTTCATACCAAGAGCTATAATATAAAAATCCTATTATAAGTTTAGAAAATGTAAAATAAATATATCAATCATTATATTTTATTCTGTGTTGGCTTTTTTTAAAATTAAAAATATTAACATGTCTTCTTAAAAAAAAATCATATAAATAATAATCTTATTAAATGTTAAGTTATTTTTAATTTTTTTCAAAAAAGTAGAAAAGCAAGCTATTTATCAATAAATAACAATTATGAAAAAATATTGAAATTAAAAATTAATTATATCTATTTAATAAATATCTTATGAAATCATCAACCATAGATAGTTATATAAATTTGATACGGTAATAAATAATTATACAAATTAAATACCTGAGTATATATAATATTTAATCGTTACAACGGTCAACGATGGTAATTTGTATAATTGTATGGACATAGTAATCTATATTTTATTCTTACTATTTATCCATACATACGAATTATATTTTTTAAACTTAATATAATGGTAAACTACCAATCACGCATAACTAACATTATTTTAAAAATAATAGCAAAACTAATTTAGTTTTTACTGATCGTTATAAATTATAATATTCTAGAATATTTTTCGGTATAAACTGTTTCGCTATATTTTTTAGGATTAACTTACATTAGTAATTTATTGCTCAATACTTAAGTTTATATAAATAATTATATTTATTGTTAGAAACGTAAACAATGAAACTACTCATTAAGAAATAAGTATTAGATACTATTCCATAAAGAAGTTGTTTAACTCTATAGGATATATATATAAAACCACATATTATAATAACAGTAACAAAACATTTACAAAAATATATAGATAGTACAATCGGATAAACATTCATTACATATTATTTTGTTTTAACTGTAGAAAAATATTAAAATACATTTGTATCTTCAAGTTGTTTTTGATTTAATTTTAAGATTGCTTAAGAATATTAAAATAATTATAACCACGAAATTTCTAAATAGAAAAAAAACTTTTTTTCAGGATTTTATGAAAAAATGTTAGGATCTTTACTTTTCTGTATTTATTTAATTTATTTTAATGCTGTTTTTAGAGTCAAACAGTTACTGGAATTCAATCAATTATATCATAAAATATGTCAAATATGCGTTTTCTTTTTTTACTTTCATAATAAATAAAATATTATGAAATGAAATTACACTACTTTACTATTCAATTTTAGATTTTACGAGTAGATGATAATATTTATTTTTTCATGGTGTAAATTAGAGATACATAATAAAATAATAAATTCCATTATTGTTCTAAATCACTATATAAATATGTAAAATTTACTAATTCCAGACACATAAAATTATTATGCTATAGAGGAAAATGTATAAAAATATAATAATCAAAAATGTAGTCAAAACATTTACAAAATACAACAGTAAACTTGTTGTCGGAAAAAAATATCGCCAAAATAAAATCTATTGTGAAAAAAATATATCTATACGTCAAAACAGATATTTCATTATTATTACATTTTGAATAAGTAATATACACATGTATATTTTTTAAATTTTTTTCCAGTCAAAAAAGAATATTAAAATATTTGACGCTCATTGTTTTAAAAAATATATGAATATACTAAACGCCAATATATATATATATATATATAGCACATTTATTTTTAAACTTACCAAATGAACACAAATAATATTTTAGATTGTATAATTTTTACATGTCATAAATGTTTATGACTCTCGTCGACTAAGGCGCATTGTGTGCTCAGACGAGAATACGAGCTTGCCGTATTTATAACCATACACAGTGGCTTGGCATAACAAAATAATTCATAAATATTATAATTTAAAATATTTAATAAGTATTCACAACATAATTATTGGCTTGCGTGATTTTCGCATATCATACAGTTATGTTGGACATAGGTATACCTTTTCCTCCCTGTGTGTTATCGAAACAGGCATCATGTATACAATATAGTATCAACTATTATTGGAAAACATTCAAATAATTAAAGGTCTGGTGGTAGACGGGACAAGTCCTACGTTATCTGCAGAAGTCGATTTGATTGAATCATTTAAGTCTGCCACCTTCGAAGGCTCGTACTTACGTTGAATTTTCCTGAGCTAGGTGAAACTCACTACTCTCGAATCTCGTGAAAAATCTACCATGATCGTTGTTCCAATAGAAGTGGGTATAACTAGCTATAGCTAGATATAGCTTTGCTAAATAATATTATTTTCCGTTTAATTGTCATTTACCAGAGGTTAGTCTCTTATTATATTTTTTCAAAAATTTCATAAATTTATTTATAATAAGTAAACGCGTAACAAGTTCTAACTATTGACTTATAAGTAAGTTTAAAAAAAAAATACGACTCAATTTGTATATTACAAATATACAAGTACCTATACACAGTAAATACTCTAAACACTAATAGAACACTAAATTTAATTTTTATAATTAATATATTCTATGATAACATAAATATCTAGTTAACTAGCATTTTTCAATAATCTGCATATTATGTGTCTCTTATGTACGTATGTATGTATATATGTATGTTATTAGTGTTGTACCTACGAAAATTGTGATTTTTTTTTTGGGAGGGGGGAGTTAAGTCTCTTATGGTATATTGTTTACCCTAACTTAACTTTGTACCAGTTGAACTAAATGTCTTTGGGCGTTAAATAGGTACACCAATACAGTGAGTCAGTGAGAATTCAATGATACAAAATATTATAAAATGCAGGAGTTCCCTAATTTTAATTAATTGGTTGTGTCTGTCTATTGGACTTTTAAAAACGTTATTTTTTTTAAGATCAACTGTTAAACTTGTTCAAGATAAATAATTGCTCAAATTCGACACAAAAAATTAAATCGTAAAAAATATAAATTCATTGTGTTAAACGTGGTTAACACACACACACACACACACACACACACATACACATATATATATATATATATATATATATATATATATATATAAATAAATTTTAAATTTTATTATAATAACCTATAGATTAAAAATTGCAATAAGTTATTAATTATGTATTTTTAAAAAAATTTTGTTTTTACATTTATCATAATATCATGATGAATTCTTTAAAAGACATATTTGTAACAATAGAAGACCTTCAAAAAAATTTTCGTGACCTTAGTAATAAACTGGTAATATTATTTTGATAATATTTAATTATAAATACTTTTTAATATCAAAAAAACAATAAATTAGGAAAATATTAATAATTTATAAAATATGTGAAGTGAAATCATTTTATATAGTTCCTACTAATATACTTTATGCATTTAGAAATAATATCACATTATTACCTATTATTCTATCATGTATCGATAGTTATGAATTTCACAATGTGAAATAAAATATTGTTGTAAACGTTGTAAATATCGTGTAAACGTATAGGTAACAAATTGTTATGAAAAACAATAATTAAAATTAAACAATAAGCAGTTTATATTAATAAATATTATAAAATATATAAGTGATATAATATATTATCAAGATTTATTTCCTAAGAACAGTTTAAAAAATACTTATTCATCACAATATTGTGTCGTTTTAAAAACATTTTTGATTGTTATGAGGTGCCTCTATATAGTTCCAAAATTGGTAGTAAAAAACCGCGAATTCAGGCCATGGCCTTTGCTGTGCTTATGAATACATAATCTATTATGAATATCAAAATTAATTAATCTGATATAATATATTTAGAATAAATATTAAATAGGTATGTAGTTCAAATATGTTTAATAAATGTACCTACCTATTGCTAAAAACTTAAAACGCTTTGAAAACCTCACAGTAAAACAAACGTAGGTAATAAAACCATAGACTTTTTTAGCGAAGCGATAATAGGTGCAGTTTACATATATTTATACGCTCTCAGACATTGGATCATGTAAAAAAACAAACACGAGTCTCGTTCATCATTCAGTCTGCATATTGTCTTGGAAATGTCTGTTGCATCATCTGCCACACGCATAGACCACTGTGGCGCTGCATGCCCGAAATTGGAATGACTCGACCTGTTACGATTCTTTTTTATTTATTCATATATATATAATATATTATAGTCTTCCTGTGGTTTAATCAGATGATTTATATGCAAAGTTGTTACTTAATAGATTGCGCGACCTTGCTAATAAAAGTGATAACAATATCAATAACATTGTCGGTCGTTGTAATACGTTTGCAATAGGTTTAACAGCTTTCTTTCGCGTGGTCTATTTGGTTTTAACATTAACACAGCCCACTTTAATATAATACATAGATGAACACAAACATAAGTCAAATTTTCAACAGTTTACAATTTTTGATTGTTCGTTATCAGTCATCTCTACACATTAGTTATAAAAATCAAACAGAAACATATTAACGCGTGGGATGTTCATCCAATTATGCTGAAAAATCATAAATACGCCTCTGCAGATTTATAGTAACTTAGAATGCATAATGCAACGTAGGTTACCTATTTTAACCTATCGTTTAGCTAAACCGATTCCTTTTTTAACCCAATTAACGTCTTTGACTTATATGATCAGCATATACACTGACATTCACATCTGAAGCGTCGACTATTATGATCAACTATTATATAACCGTTTGAGGAAGAAGAAGAAGAAGAAGAAGAAGAAGAAGAAACCAAAAGTTTGAAATAAAAAATAGCTTATGTAAAAACATATATTATGTTACAATAATAATTTATTTTATTCGTCGCAATTTTATGAATATTCACAATAACTAATAATTAATAAATATAAAACCACGGACATGTTAAGTGTAAAAAGGGATCGTTGATGCACATCTATAATAATAGGCGTTTATTGTCGTGGTAACTCTGATGTTGGTATATTATACTCGTACATGGTGGTGCTGTAGTTATGTCCTTCTCTCATGGGTAATAAGCGTACGGTGAAGCGAAAGTCTTGGCGACGTACGGGTATGTAGCGTAAGACGACACGGCGCCGTACGGGTGATGAGAAGCGACGTACGGCGCGGCGGCATACGGGGAAGCGACATACGGTGAAGCCACATACGGTGTTGCCGCGTAGGGCGAAGCAACGTACGGTGAAGCCACGTAAGGTGATGCGGCGTACGGAGCGGCCAGGTAGGGTGAAGCGTACAGGCCACGCTTGTTGCGGTCTCCGGCGGCGGCGGTAGCGGCTGATTGGGAGGATTGCTTTGCAGGCTGTTCGGCGGCATAAGTAGATATGAAGCACATGGTGACGGCGAACAGAGCGAAAGATACCTGTGAAAACACAATAAATCAGACACTATTCGGACACGTTTTCAAATCAGTAAACATGTAAATTATGTCATTGCGGTAAAACTCCAGCCCGTTGCAATGTGTGTAACTAAAAAAAAAATATATATGTCTAATCCAAACAGAGATTTATACACATTGGAGGAGTTTTTCAAACGTGTATTTGAGCATATGATAGGTTGATGAATGACTGTGGCACAGCGAACAACATTTTTAGCAAGAAATATGTTCATTCACCATATTATTACGATATTATTATATAATATTACCATATTATGATAGTTAAAAATTGGTAAAAACAGATGATTCGATTTATTATTAAAGGTTCAAAAAGGTAGAAATCGGTTTTTTTATGTTGAGTTACAATATTTTTGTTTTTTAATACCCACCTAAATATAATTTTATTATTTTTAACACAAAAATGATCATAGTTTCTTATTTTTTCATATTTGGTAGGATTTTACGAGTGTACCAGTAGAACAGTAGATATTTAAAAATATTGATTTTACACAAACATGCGCGTTTTATATTTCAAATAATATATGTCTTATTCGAACAGACCTACCTACTTAACGAATATCTACGTGTAAATTATCACTTACTTGGAATTTCATTTTGATTATGTTCGTTGTTAGTTGCTTGTTGTTTAGAAGTATGACTTAAGAAGCTCACGTGTCCACTAAAGTCGAATGATAAACTGATTGACCTAAGTCCAATCGGTCTTTTTATATAATAACATTCGACCATGTAACGCCCAATTGTCATTCAGAGTACAATATTCTTATGTCCTAGTTACCACACATCAGTTTTGATGCCAAATAAAATAACAATTGAATTATAATGTTTTTATACAGAAGCACAATTGGTTTTTTTCTATTCTGTTTTATAATCATCACCCTTTTCAGTATAATATACTTAATACTTATATTCCTTAAGTATCCTTGACGACGAAGAGGGTTTTGTAACTCTATATATGGATGACTCTATAATCTATACATCGTCGTTTATGCGGCAATGTGACATTATTGAAAATTGTTATTTATTATTTTAATGAATTATGCATATTATGACAATACTATTATAATAATATGAATGTAAGAAATAAATTGTCTACAGGCCTTGATCATAATTTTATAGTTGACCTCAGTGCTGGATTTTATTCGGTTGTCGAAAACTATAACAGCTACGGCCTACGGAGACATGCGCGACGAATGGTAAATCATCAAATCGAAAAAAGTTCCTACAATTTTTATTAAAAATGTATATCTTATACAAAAAATTAAATATAATACACTATGTATCAACAATGCGATTAACAAAAATAAATAGAAACAAACAAGTGTTTAATACCTATACACGTGTTTCCTATTTTTAATGTATTTAAATTGAATTAGGCCTCTGCAGTATAATTAATTAATAATAAAGCATATTATGTGTAGATTATTTGTACTGTTTTAAAAATGTTTATTTTAAATTATTGCATTGGTAGTAAAATTAATATTGATAACTATTGATATTGTTTTATTTGCACATATTTGATTTTTTTTATTTAGTACTGTTTAATTTTAAATCGTATAATTTAATTTGTTTGAAATATTCATTAAATATATTCAATTATATTTTAAAAATACACAATGTATGTATACTGTGTACCTATTATAATTATTATGATTTAGGTATCCTATTAAACAATATTGCAATTTTAATGCACAAAGAAATTATTTTCAATTTAAGTTTATGCTAATTTTACAGAAAATTATTGTTCTTCTATCAAAAGTTGACAAAATTTCGTTAAAAATATTCTAAATGATGTCTACATAATAGATATATTTGGATATTTCTATATAAAACCGTAATCCGTGTTTCAAATTGTGAATCTACTCGTGTATATTAGTTGTGACTACAGTATCTGCTACTTGAATTCATTTAGTGTTTTTGCAATAATAGTTGCTAATATAAATTAAATAATTAACATTTCAATATTACAAGCACATTTTTTTACAATACGTGTTTTGTAACACAGAAATATTTAAATTACTGAAGTAGATATACCATAAACATACCTAAAAGTTAAAAGAAAATTGTCTTAGTTGCAACTAGTAACTTAAGATATTCGTGTACTCGGTGAGCAGTTTTTTTTTTAATAACTTATACATTAATTGCCTACTTAAACTAAAAAATCGATTTTTAATAATATTTTGATTTTTAATCAAGTTACGTGCATTTATAAGTTTTTAGTAATGTTACCAAAGCATCTAAAATATATATTTAAATGGTTTTTTTTTTTATAGATTTTTAAGTTTAAATTTAGACGAAATTAAATATTTAAACGAAAAATAACGATGTTAGTTATTTCATTGTAATTTAAAAATATTCGTGCGTGGGTTCTTGAAACTTTTAAATTACTTTTATTATTATATTTTATACACGCAAAAGCGCTGAAATGCTATATATATATTTGGCAAAAATTAATTCAACCTACTGTATTATTAATAGTAAAATAAATTACTTTAACAGCAATAATTTCATAAAATGTACTAAGTAATGTCTTCGCTCAGAATCGTTTTTCGTAACAATGATTTTGTATGATTTTATATTGGATTCAAATTTAACACATCCATTACAGTTCCAACTCAATAACGATAAGTGCACTTTACTTCTACTGTACAGCAGAGCAGTACACCCACTTGTTGACTTTTTTTTTTTATTTAAAAATAAAGAACTCTTGACCACGCGTTGTTATTGGGAATTAGATTCCTACTAAACATATAACATAATATTATGTAATCTTTGTATTATTACATAGTAATGATTATTTTAGACTATTAAGGTATTTGTTGTGTGCTTGTGTGTTTCGTGTATCTATACACAAAATTTAGTAAATTTTATGTGAGTTTTTATGTTATTATAATTTGTATTCTTTTTGGAAATATTTTTTGGGGTATTTCATATAGGAAACTTAATACACAATATCATATTCAAGGTATTACTTAGTTATTAGTTGATTACCATAAAATTCAATTACAATAAATAATAATATATACGTACGTAATAATATACGTTTACCCATTTCTATACTTTATAAAAATAATGTAACTATTTAATGTAATTTATATGTTATTATATGTAGGTAGATTATTTTCTCCTTATTTGTTTGGGTCTTTTTCGCGAAAAAAATATTTAGTAAGTTTGTAATATTGTTTTTACATATTATGTATATAACAAATATCCTTAATTAAAAACATAATTATTGTGTTATAATTATTTTATTGTACATTTGTACTTATTCAGTAAGTATTATAATGAATTACTCTGATTTAAGAAATTAATTTTGCCCAACAACTATATAATAAAAGAACTATTGGTAGAATGAAAATTAACATGTTCCTAATACTTTTCAATAACATAAATACATTTTTTTTTATACAACTTATTCATTATTACAGTATTTTAACGAGGGAAAAACTGAATTCAATGACCCTGCTGACAAAGCGACAATACATCTTTAATTTATCCACACACCAGTGCACACTCTGACAGTGCTTATGTTGTTACTGTTTAGTTAATCTATCCTTCGATATTATTAATTTAGTATTTACTATTTTTTTCACTTTGCAATATTATGCCATATTTATTTTATACATTTGTAAAGTTAATAATATTAACCTCAATATGCTTAAAGAATCACTCGATAAAACCAACGTAATAAATTTATCCTACATTTTAAAACTGTATACAAAATAAACCATTAAAATTAAAAACTATATTATTTTTTTTTTCAATTGGAACCTTGTAGTTAGCCAAAGAGTAGAAACATAAAAAGCTGATAAACAGATGAACTTCAACTTATTCAGTGGGTAGATATAGGTAACAAAAGTATATGTGAAAACTATTAAGTTCTTAATTCTACGATTAACAATAACTGAGATGTCTTCGGCTACTAGACTAACAAAAAATAATTTTAAAAACTGGAAACTCGCTCTGCTGTGTTCTGCTGTATAGTAGATTCCCAGTATAGCTCATCATTGAGTAAATCAATGTAATATATATGTTGTGAATTAGTTAAATTAAAAAAACGTGCCGTAAATATGTTTGAAGTATAAAAAGCTTTACCTAATCTTTATTTTATTTTTTATGCTTATTGAGCATAAAAAATAATAATATACGTCATTATAGTCATTACGTATATATTATTAGCAAAATGTTTCAAGCTTCTACAATAATTATTTATTAAATCACAACAAAATAGGCAATACTAAAATCATTAGAGAAAAATATCATCGTTATTATTTGTTTAAATTTCCATTTAATTTTGTCGAAATTTTAACTTCAAATGTGTATTTGATAGTTTTAAATCGATGTAAAAACAACTTATGAGGAACCTTATATATTCCATTTTCCAGCTTTTTTACTAAAAAAAAAAAATGTCTTCTCCTTCTTCCCTAAAATTATTTCTACCCCACTAGTTTTTCAGGTAAACTCTACAATTATTATTATAATATATTAGCTTAATAGAACAATCAATAATAGTTATGCCTAAGTTATAATATAGTTTAGTTATAGATACATAGTATCTAGGTATATTAAAATAATAAAGCATCTAATATAAGGTTTACTTAGTATTATATACTATCTTATATAAAAATGGATGATATTATAATTGTGATTAATATATTCAAAAACTAATAGACCATTTTTTTGAAAAATGATTCACATTGTCAGGTGCAGGTTTTAAACTATCTTTGATCCTAACAGTAGAAAAAAGTTAGAAACCTAAATAACACATAAAAATTAATTTTCGTTTGTATGAGACTTATAGACTTCGAAACTACATATCCCTTTAGACATAGAGAGTGTTTTTTGCTTCGTTTTTCTATAGGTTGCTATATAGGGTAGCTCGCACACGAATAATTATTTTATTTATATTTAGGCGGTTTCCATTGGTTACAAAAATAAAATTTAAAAAAAATGGTATGAAAAAATTGATTAACCATGCGTTGCTATGGGATTTTTGTTAAGTATAAAAACATAATATTTAATTAATTACTTGTTTTTCAAATGTTTAACAAAAGGCAATGTCCGTATGTATTAGGTATGTGCATAGCTTATGGACTCAAAAACTACTTTACCGATTTTGATGAAAGTTTCAGAGATCGATTTTAGAGATATTATCAGGAAAGTTTAGAGAATAGTTTGAACCACGTTAAAAAGTATATCAAGTGTTGTATCCAATCCGTCACAGAAGGATGCCCATCTCGATTGAATTAATTCACAAACCGAAGTACACCAATGCTGATTTGACCATAAACTCAAGGTGCATACATTTAAACCGAGACGCACTAGATAAAACACCATATTTTTGAAGTCGGGTTACACAGCTATAGTTATTCTTATAATATGTACTGTTTTTATTTATTTTAAATGTACGTTCATATTATTTGCATTATTAATAATTATTAAAAACAAATTACTTATAATATTATATAATGTTGTATTTGTATGTGTTTTTTTGGAAGCTATTATTATAATAATATTATGTGGTTCATGAGAATCCAAATTAATCCTGACAGTGACGCCCAACCCTAGTAATAGGTGTTCAAACAATCGCTATACATTGAAAATAAAGGAAGAAAAATATTCAGAGAAAAATATTTATTATCAGTAAGTGGTTAGGAAACATACACATAGTCACTTGTTAGTCACAGAGGGTTGGTAAAATTATGCCTCACTACACCTAAAAAATATGTCTTGGGCGTCACTGAATCCCGAATTTATATAGTTATATTTCAATGCGTATATCCTATACGTATACGTTAAAGTGTAAAACATTGCTACTTAATGTCTCTTATACAGTGACGTATTTAGGAATTTTTCATGGAAGGGGTCCAGCTAATTTTTCAAAAAGCATTTAAGTGGGATGCTCTGTCCCCCACACCTCTTAGCAACGCACTAATATAGAAATTCAATTTGTTACAATGCATTAAAAAAAACATATTGATGTTAATCATTATTTATTTTATTTATAGTACAAAATCCAATCTTTTAACCACTAGAACTTAATGCCAATTCATTGCGTTAAACAAATATAATATAATATAATACGTTATATATATACAATATTTACACAATTATAAAATTTTCAAAGTTCATTATGCAAACAAGACTAGAGACAAGAGAGCATCGGTCAGTAGGTACAAAAACGAATATGAAATAACTAAAATAATCACGATACTTATTTGAAATGAATACTAATAAACGAAAATTGTTAAAGTTTATAACGGGTATCGGGCAGGCATAGATAATATCTATATTATCTATGCGGGCAGATTGTTATACTGAAACAGAATAGGTGCAATTTTAACTATTCTGTAGTTGCTCCCCCAAATTAACAGCCCTAGATAACATTTGTTCTGTGATAATATCTTAGACTTTAAAGAAATTTTATCACCTTCACTGCACCTCACTGATTTTCACCTGGCAAGTGGCAACTATACATAACAATAATTAGGATAAAATATTTTTCTTTCGCCATTACGTAAAAAAATAATCTTTTATTTGGTTAAAACTTATATTATACTACGTTAGCACAGAATATATTAATATAATATATTATGTTAGATGTTTAGATAGGTATTAATGGGAAATATGGGGGGTCCGAACCCCATGAACCCACCATAATTACTCCACTACTCATATAGTATAGATATCGAAATCTATGGCGTAAAAAATAGTGTAGGCTAATGCAGTGGTACTCTTACGGTAATCAATACCTAATTAAAATAATTATAAGTATATTAGAAAATTATAATGTTTATAACAAAAATAAAAACAAAAAAAGAAAAGCCAACGACAACGATCGTCAACATCTCCTAATAATAATAATGAGATTTGCCAACCTTATACAACAATAGCATTATTTAAAAATCATTGAATATATTATATTCTTTAGCCCTTTAGATTTTAGAATATTTATTCTTTTATAGTTCTACAACCGTTATGAAATATTTTTAAAGTTTGGTGATGACAGTCGATCGAAGACGCTCAAGACTTGCGCGGAGCACGACATCTCACGGTTAGATGTTCACGAATACGAAATTATCATGATCACGGCAGATGGCGCTTTCGGGAGACCGCGAACGGTGCGCGCGCGCGATCCTCGCCAGGCAAAGGGTTGCTAACGCTGGAAGTCGTGATCGCTAATCCTGTGGCCGGAGCTACGCCGTTATTCGCGAGTATGTCCGTGGCTGGGGCTTCGACAGTCAAGAGATAATTCGAGAGCGTTGTCTTAATGTCTCGCCAGGACGCGAATAATGCATGGTCGTGATCCTGAATACGGTAACTTAACTGCCGCCGGACGACTTTACGACTCGTCCGGGCGATCGCTTCTATCGGTAGTGGCTTGATCGCGCGGACCTTTAACCTAACCAGGCATCTCGTTCGGGAACGGACTTGATTGAGCGCGTTTCCGGTTGTAGATGGTGTCGGGATCTCTGGGTGCTCGCGATCGTTGAGCGTCGAATAGCGGTGCTTGCGAAAGGTCATCCTCCCTCCCTCCACCATTGATCGGAATCGTGCGTGGTGGATAATCCCCCCCAAACGTCGACACCCGGTTGAGTCACTTCAGGGGGCAGCGCGTCGGTTCGTCCGATTCGAAGCCACGTGTGTACCACTGTCGGGTCAGGTCGGCGATAGAGCAATCCACTTGCGCCTCGGTAACGCTGAAGCAGTCAAGTTTTACTGCAATAGCAATCCGGCGAGGCGTACACATGCAACGCCCAATCATTACTATATTATAGAATCTGAATGTGTGTGTAGGGTGCCGGTTGAAGGGATTTCGTTGCTATATTACTGAAAATATTATAATTGATATAAACAAATAATTGCAATTAAAATTAAAATACACTTAACATTTATTATAACATTATTTTAGTTTCAAATACAACGAAATATATGATTCATATTATGTTAAAAACTTAAAATACAACTCCCCAATATGACCATACCTAGAGATAATATAGAATAAACACAAAATATAGAAACAATCCGAATGCCACCTGTAAGACACGCACTTGTTCACGTATTAATTTATGTATGAAAGTACATCAAAGATCTTACCCTTTTACATTCTGTTCTCACATATCTGGAATTCCTTCTCAGTTTCTTTTTAAAACATTATTTCCTTTCTACTACAAGTTAAAATTTGTGAGTAATGTAGCTTAGTATAATACATTTATAAATTATAATAAACTAATGTGAAACTCGAATAAAAAATGAATTGTTGACCTAGGTAAATTATAAAAATTGAGAATATTATTCATGTTTGAACCTCAGTTTCTATGACATTTTAATTATTAAGCATTATGTATGTTGAAGTTGTGAGTATGAAAAATATTGCAACTTAAAATTGCTAAATGCATGTAACTCAGTTAAAAATTAAAATATCACGTATAATAATACCTATTTACAAACATAGGAGTATTGAACTATATTTTATGATATTGCTATAAAAGTAATTTATTTTACTATTAATAATATAGTATATCTTCCAGATTTGTTGGGTACAGCATGAACTATTTATGAGAAACCTTATTTTAAATTGTCAATCCTTTGCTATAAAAATTAAAATTTTTATAACTTTTAAACTACAAATTAATTTGCAAATTTTTGTGATTTTGATGAATTTTTTTATGAATGTTTGAAGATACTCATAAACTTCAAACAAGATTTCGAAGTAGAAATTTAATTAAAAAAACCTTCAAACACTCATAAACAATTAATTTGATTTTCTAGTAAACTTTTTTTTTGCTTAAGATAGAAAAACTTATAAGGAATCTTATGTTTCATTTTCAAATCTCAGAGATAAAAGGGAAAATATGAATAAATGGAAAAAAAATAATATTTAAACATACTATAATGTTAATCACAACAATTTTATAACATTTATATACAATATATCTACCATAAAAATCAAAAACAATAAATTTATATTAATTTAAGCTCCGATCTTTAAGTACATTCAAAAGCATTGATAAATTAAAAATGTCCTACTTTATTAGATTTTAAAATTATTGAATAAGGTATTCCATGAATAAAAATTAAAAATAATAGAATGTAACCATTGATAACTGTGATCTTTGTTCAAGATTGACATTTATTAATGATAATTAGATGACAGATCATATTATTTAAAATAAATCACTAAGATAACTAATAGAACATAATTTAAGCAATGTTTTCAAACAGTCAAGATGTTAAAATGTATATATTCAATCTAAAAAATAATTTAGATAATTAATGTCTAATTATATACTTTAATAACAATGTTAAAAACAATACTGACATTTAAGAAAACTTTTACAGCGATATTCTGTACATGTTTTATAAAAACTAGAGATATCTTATTAATTGATTATTTAAAGCTTTTTAAGTAATATATTTGTATTACACAAAATAAATTGTACATGGTCAATGTTTCCATTTACTTCTTTGAGATACTGCATCTGTTAGAGGAACATAGATTACATCCATTAGATTTTTCCTAGTTAATGAGCCATCTAATTTTTTATCAATCACTTGCAACACTTGGTCTCCATTTTGTGGCCCAATTGGTAATACAAGTCGCCCGCCAGGTTTTAATTGATCAATTAACTAATAAAATACAACACATTATTCAAAATAAAATAATACATTTAAATTTTCTATAATAAAAACATGATAATTGTATTGTAAATATTACGATACATAGTGTATATTTATATACATATTTAGCAATACCACTAAACTTTAAAGTTTTTAGAAAAATTTTAGCTTTCAGCTAAGTGCATGTCAACTAACTTGACTAACTTTAAAAAATGGTATAGCAATAAAGTAACAATAGTCAGAAAAATTGGTGGTGTAACCGTAAAGGTAGATGAGTGGCAGCAGCAGACAGATAATAAATATTTTTTCTGTCTCATACACATAGAATATAGAAAAGCCTATCCTACTGTATTTCACTCATAGTGATTAGATGATTGAAATTAAGGCGGACATTACAGCAATATTTTTACAGATTAATATTATCTGTACGTTATCAGAACTTTTTTTTAAATATTTTGATTTTATAAATGTTATTTATTAGTATTTAATTTTCTAGTTCTTATTTAGTTTTTTTTTTTTTTTTTAATTAGTAATAATTTTTATCAAAATTAAAATAAAAATATTTGAAAACACATAGATACTATTATTGTTTATAGTTGTTACAATACCTTAATTTCAACAATTTAATCACTATAGTGAAATATCTGTATTTCAAGAAGTTTTAACTATATTACACATGTTTAAGGGGAAAAAATATTTATGTGTGTCCTCTTAAGAGTGGAAAGAATTGGGCAAAGTAGTGTAATACAAAATACAATAAGCAATAAAAGAAGTACAAAAATGCTGATACCCAAGTACTAAACTGAATGTACAATCAGAAATTTAATATTTTAGAGTGTGTTAATTTTACAATTCTATAGGTTTTTATGGACACATTTTGACCAATGGACAATACTAGTTATTATTATATTATTATTTGTTTTTAAAATGTTTACCAGTTGTGGAATTTTTTCAGCAGCAGCTCCAACATGTATTGCATTATATGGCGCATATTTTTCTAATCCTAGTCGTCCATCTCCAGCTGTAGCATTAATATACTTTTATTAAATTCATAAATATATTGAAATGTTTTCTGATATTTTACTTTCTAAAATCACTCTCTGGGAATTCAACAATTCTGGATTATCTTTTTTAACATTTTCTAAAGATTTTTCAACAAGTTCAGGAATATGATCGATGCCAACAGCTTTACCATTTTCTCCTAACATTATAGCCATACAAGCAGTTAAATATCCAGATCCAGAACCAATGTCTAAAGCTCGTTCTCCTTCTACTAATTGATCTTTTAATAGTTCCAAAGCATATGCATGCTAAAATTATAAAACACAAAAAAATTAAAATGATTACATATAAGATAATACATATTAATTTTAAATTACTTCTATAACTATAAATTTATAAAATGTAAAATAATATCTATATTATATACGTTATAGAAAATTCTTTCAATGCTAAAATAAAAAAAATGGATAGCTTGGCCTTTATTAAGGGGATTGTTTAAAATGATACATATAAATTCAATATTATTTCAGAACTATTAAATGTGTAATTTAAAAACACATAATATGTCTTATACTATACCATATGAGGTGCGCTGATTGTAACTCCATAACCAATACTTTGCGGTTGATCTAAATATGGTGATGTTGATACATAATTTCCTCTATCAACAGCTTTCATTATTTTTTCTACTTTATCACTTTTAATAACATTGTTAGCTGAAAAATGAAATTTTTAAGACATAATTAACATTTGTTGGTTAATGAATAATACATATTAAAATGGTAAAAAACGTATTGAAACCTATAATCTATTCAGAATAAGAGTACCTACATCAGTTTGCCCATAACCTGATTGGTAGGAGAGTGAAAACGTGTGGCATGTTTTTATCCACTGCCTGATATACTAATATTTTTAGTGGAGTAAAGTAAGTAAATTTTAAAAATATTTTAAATACCTAACTCTATTGTTATTGTATCCAATTAATTCTGCCAGTATTTTAACCACAAACTATTATAACTATTAAACCCCACTATTTGTTAAATTTTAAATTCTAAGATAAGGCTGGTCATAAATTTAAAAGATTAATAATTTAATTTTGAAAGTGAATCAAGACAATTTTGGTAGTATGATAATTGAATACAAATAACTGAACCATTAGAAATAATAATAACTATATAATTTATAATTATTTACCTCGTAAGTTTTGTACAAGTTCAATATTGTTTCGACCGTGAGATCTCCAAGCCATTTGGAACCTTTTTGGATTTCAATGTTCTTATTTTTATAGTTCCAGACGTTACATCAAGCGTTCTAGTGTCCAGTGTTTGTGTAGTATTATTACGTTATAACCTATAAAATAGTTAAATAAGATATAGTATAATATTTCTGCTGGAATGTTCACTTACCAATTAGGCATACAATAATTTATTAAATGCACGATATACCGCAAATTAAGATTGTTAATTGCAAATTGTATGGTTCGATGCTGCACAGGACTATGACACTGGCCAGTCTGTGTACACTAACGTCTAATGTAATAATGCACTATGCGTCTAAACAGTATTCAGCAGTTGTAGTTGTATTTCAGAACAATGGCTGTATACATTACCACAATATTAACATTAATTATTATTAATTGTACAATTATGTTTTAAAGAGTACGCTGAATAGTGACTATATAGTGAGTAGTAAATACAGGAATGATTATATTTTATCATGATTTAAAATCACAGATAAGAAGAAATTTTGATATACCTCAAGGCTTAATCTCAATTAGTTAAATGACTAGATAATAAATAAAAACGATTTATATCACTAGAAAATAAGCGTGAAAATAAATACTTTATATCAGTGTTATAAGAGAAAAAAGTATTATATCCGTACGCCATAAAGAAATAACAAATTACGTTATCACTTCCCGCTGAATTTAATTATTATATTTTATTTAAATTTTTATTTTTCGTTTAATATTATTTCATAATATATAATTATTAATTATCCATCTATAGCTTAATTTATCCAACTTATTCATACAAATATACTATGAGAAAGATATAAATTAAATGGACATACTTATCTAAGCATATCTAATACATAATACAATTTTGAATTTTTGTATAAAAATGACATTAATAAATCTTATATTTAATAGCAAGAATTTATGATATTATTAAAGTACATTATTTTTTTTGGGCTAAGTAAGAGCTTTTTTTTGATTTTGCACACCATTTACCAATTAAGTCTGTGCATACCTATGATAAACAGATTTATTCTGTTCTAAGAACATACATATTTCTCTAGAATAAATACAATTACAAATTAATTTTAAATACATATAAGTATTATAATATGATGCTATTTAAACTCAAACATATTAGGTACTTATTTGTCCAATATTATAGCACTACTTTTCATTTTTAACATTATATTACTTTTTTTTAAAAAAAAAATAACATTTATTTGAAAATTTACAATCTATACTATATGTACAATGAGTAAATTAGATGAAGGGATGACAATGATGGGCTGGTCAAAAGAGAAGCTCACAGTAGAGCTACTTTTACATGAGTCTTAAATGTGTCTAGTCAGTTTTTGAGAAGGTCTCTGGGCCAGTTTTGATTTAATTGTCGGGTAGGATTGTCTGGAAGAGATTTTGAGTGTAATTGAGATATTATTGGTTAGGTTGGCCTTCCATTCTGAAGTAGAGTCTTTGATAGAAGGTGGATGCTGTCTGTATAATGGATGGAATTTTGAGGTCTTCCTGTAGAGCGGCATTAGTGATGAACCACGGGGCTTTGGTGATCATGCGGAGGCAAATGGATTGAAACGCTTGAATTATCCTAAGGTTAGTGTTTGGCAGTGCCCTAGAGGGCAATTCCATAGAATCATATTGGTTGGAGAAGACTTTTGTATAATAGTAGACGGTGAGACAGATTCATCTTAGATTTTAGAAGTGGTCTGATAAGGTGAAGGCGAGAGTTGAGTTATTTTCTTTTACTTTTGAGATGGGGACTCCATGTGAGTCTCCTGTTGAGTATCAGGCCGAGTTATTTAGCTTCTCTTGAGTGGGGATTATTGAATTGTTAAAGAAAACTTCAAGGCAGTTCTTCAGTCTAAGAGTAAAAGTGATGTGCGTAGATTTTAGTTCGTTAACTTTTATTTTCCATGAGTTGCAACATTTTGAAAGCATGTTGAGATGGTTTTGGAAAAGGTGAGTGTAGATGAGTGAATCGAGGTTAAAGGCTAGAATGGTAATGTGGTCAGCATAGGTGCCCGTGAGAGTGTTTTCGGTGGTAGGGATGTCAGCTGTAAATAGGATGTACAAGAAGGGAGCAATGTCACTTGAAACAACATGAACGCCATCCAGTTTGTTGTGAAAGCCGGATAAAGTGGAATCTATTTTAACACTGAAGGACCTGTTTTCAAGATAGGACTTAAGTAGGAGATAGTATGGTGTGGGAAAGATTTTTTTTTACTTGTACAGTAGGCCAGTGTGCCAGACCGAGTCGAATGCTTGGGCGACGTTGAGGAATACTGCGGAACAATATTTCTTCGTTTCGAGAGAAGTCGCAATTAAATCAATAACTCGATGTAGTTGGTAAAAAGTGGCGTGTTTAAGGCGAAACCCAAATTGAAATTCTGGCAACGCATTTTTTTCGTTTGAAATTGCTATAAGTCTCTTGAGGAGTAGTTTTACCAAGATTTTTCCGAGCACTGGTAAAAGACTGATTGGTTCATACGAGTCCACTCTGTCAAAACGTTTGCCTGGTTTAAAGATTGGAATAATAACTGCAGACTTCTAAGTTGTGGGAAAGTATGAAAAGCGAAAAGCGGCATTGTAAATATGGGTGAGTTGAATGATAGTTTTGGCCGGGAAATTTTTGACAATTCTATTGCTAATTTGATCGTGGCCTGGCGATTTGTTGGTCTTGAGTGTTTTGATAATTGAAGAGATCTTGTTAGGAGTGGTATGTTTCGCAGATAGAGCCATAGGGAGTGGTGAGGAAATAAATTTGTTCACCTAGTCCAGATGAGAGATGTCCGGGAGGATAGAGTGCGGTTTGAAGACAGAAAAATATAGAACTAGCAGTTCAGCCTTATCTTGAGCAAAGACAAACATAAGATTATTATGAATCCCTTACTTTTAAAAACTAAATACATATATTTTTTTAACATAATACAATAAGTAATAATATTATGTTTTAATATAGGTTCATTAATATAATTTATACGTAGACCTTTATATAAATGCATTACATCTAAAATATATTTAAAGATATTAAATAAATATGCAAATTATATTATTCATTCTTTAGACTAAACAGTAGTCTATGATATATTGAATATCAACTAAGTGTACTTGTATATAGCACTGTAAAACGTAATTACTTTTAATATGACAATACATAAACAATTCATCTGCATCTGCATCTTCCATATTCATCATAATCATTAATCATTTATATAGGTACGTTAATAAAAATTATAATAAAAGCGGAACAACTCTATTTTAGCGCCCATGCGAATTTTGGAATTTTTTTTTTTTTGAAACTTGAGTAAATCAACGTTTTAAAAATGATGATGCAAAAAAAAATTCACCGAAATCAATAGTTTTTGAGTTATAACTAAACGAATTTTTCAATTTATATTATAATCCTTAAATACCAAATATGCAAAACTTGCATAATGCTTCTTCTATTGTGGCGCAGTGGTACGTTCATATCTTACAACAAAAGGTCTTTTCTATGTGATGGGTTCGTCAAACCTTCATAAGATTAATGGATTTTTTTTTGGCATTAAACTAGAGTGAGTTATACCTTAAATTCTAATTAATAAAATAAAATAATATAAAATGTAAGTATAGTAAGTACATAATTGATTACAAAAAAAGTAACGTTTATGAAAAATGGATAAAAAAAAATGTAGAGATCAATTCAGATAAAAAATATATAAGAAAAATAATTAAAATGCGTCGTTTTAAAATAGCTTAGTTAGCTCAAAAAGCGATGAATGAAAAAAATCAAAATTATTTATTGCATTAGTAGTAGACATTAAAATATGAGGTGGAGATATTTTTTTGAAATAAACAAGTAAAATGTATGCAACAATTTCAAAGTTAATAACTCCATTATTTCAGAATTCTGCGGGGGATATCTTCAATTTTCACGGGACATTGGTGTGGACATCCTATAAATTTAGGTATTAGCATTGATTATAAATATTATTAATAATCAATAGTATTAGGTACATATCTGACCACTACAATTTTTTTTATAAAAATCGTCTTCTGGTAAATGCTAGCGTACTCTGGTGAGAAATTCTAAACTACCAAACCACATCACTATCCACGAGAAATGTAACATATTGGCAATCTGGTATCATCGGTACATTTGATAATACTATTTAGTATATAATATTTGTTATCCGTTAAAACCACGTGTTTATTGTAGATAACCGTGGTAAAACTTAAAACTTAGTTTTGAAATCGATTCGCCGATTTGGTTAAGACTTCAGAAATTTGAATTTTGAATCGTTTAAACATCTACTATTGAATGGCTGCCTCTGTGTTTCTGCCCTCTATTGATCAGTCGTGATTAAACTCATCGTAGATTTGTAAGCTATTTGTTTGGAAAATTGTTATGCAGTGAGTATAAATATAATTAATATGAAATCTGGAACAACATTTGAAAATTAATTGAATAACGTGTTTGAAATTATGTTTATTATATTTGGTTATATAATTCTAATTCTATTAACAATTCTTATTCAAATCTCAATTACAATAATTAATAATTTTTATCAATATTTGTAATGTGTTGTAAAAGTTCTGCATGAGAACCATTTATTTTTTTGAGTTAGGTAAAGTTACATAGAATCATGTTTTCATGAAATGTCGATAAGTGGTATTTATCAAACTTTTTTTTGATCTATATAATCACATAATTCAAAATATGAAAAGATTATATTATTTGTAACTTGTAAATTTACTTTCAAATTCTTACGATCGCATGTGGTTATGGACCATATTTTTACCTAACTGACACTTAAATATGCAATAATTTCACCAACTAGTAAAGTTTTCAAAAATGATATATCTATCTTCCCACCCTACAACCTAACCACAAAAAATATATTGAGCCACTAGCATATAAATAATAGGTCTAGGAAAATGAGTTTTCACAATTCGTAATTTTAAGTATTTATAATAAAATTAATTATTTTTACATCTACTCAACGTTTTTATAAATTTAAGTGAACCGGCTGAATATTTGATGGCATAGCATGAGTTTTGAAATTTTCAATTAATATTTAAGTGTAAAAACGTATGACTTAATTAATTATTTATGTATGGGGTTAAGTTCAAAAAGTTTTAAAAAAATGCACTTGCATTTAATGTCTAATAAATTGTTGAATTACCATATAGATACAATGAACTATCTTACAAATTTGACTTCTTTCACGTGTAAACAATCCATCTATAGTCCCAGATCATGTTTTTTATAATTGTTTTCTCAAAAATTATGAATTATCACTCAACAATTTGCTTAGAATTTAACAACTTTTTACAATTTTGTTATTTTTAATATTAGACTGTAAAATGACTTTTATAATCAAACATAAAAATTAAAATATTACAGGCATGTGTTTTATATTTTGATATTTTAATTTTATATCAAGTTAAAAAAATGTATTTGTTATTTGTGATTTCAAAATGTTTATAATTTGCATTGCTACCTATAAAAATATTGAAAAAATTGTATTAAATTTATATTAAAAATCTTTTTATGTTCAGAAAATGTCTACATTAGAATCAATATCAATTCAAGGTATAAGGAGTTATCATCCAGATAAAAAACAAACTTTAAAGTTCAAAAAACCCTTGACGTTAATCTTGGGGCAAAATGGTTGTGGGAAAACTACTATAATTGAGTGTTTGAAATATATTACATGTTCAGATCTACCAAGAAATACAAATAAAGGTGGTTTTGTTTGGGATCCAAAACTATCAGATTATCATACTGTAATAAACATATATTTTTTTCATTTTTTTTTTTTTTTTTTTTTTTTTTTTTTTATAATTTAATTATGTAATTTTTTTTGTATTTGGTCTAGGTTAAAGGCAATGTAAAATTATCATTTCATGATACTAAAGATATTCGTGTAGTTGTTTCTAAGACTTTAGAATCAACTCAAAAGTTAATATCTGTGACTACAAAATCACTCGATCAAACAATTTCTAGAAAAGTGAGTATATTAAAAAAAAATTGCTTTTACTAATAGTACAAAAATTAAAATATCTCTTTTGGAAGTGGAAAATTTTTAAAAAAAAATATATAAATTGATTAAATATCTAAAAATGTATTTTATTAGATGTATGTCGAACTGTTTGAAGTTCAAAAAATCAAATTGAACTAAACTTGAACAAATAATTGGAAATTCTATATTTAACCATAATTTTAAAATAAGTTCGAACTCCAAAAATAATCTGAACACACCAAGTGTTGCTGACAAAAAATATATCTGTATATTTATATTTGTATATTATTTTCAAAGTGCAGAGATGAATGTTCATTCTAGTTGCGTTATTTTAAATTTTATTGTTACAAAAAAAAAATTTAAATTATATTATTATTTAAGTAATGATTTCTTTTGTGTTATTGAATTATTTATATTATTTATATTAATTATTTATTTAGTTTATTGACTAACTGACTAATATATACTTATTTTAGCCTTATTCAAAAGTTCGATTTGGGTTCAGTTCTGTATTTAAACGAAATGCTTAGTATGGGTTCGGTTCAATGTTGAATGAAATGTTCGGTTTGAGTTTGACATCAACACTAAACAATTGTTTGATTCGACATATGCTAAAAAAGTTTTGTTTGAGTTTGGTTTGATATATATGATTAAAAAGTTTGATTCGAGGCAATATTCTTAAAATTGACCTATCTCTAAAAGTTATAATCAAATAGTTATTTGTTTTTGAAGTGGTCAGGATCCAGGAACATTCATTATTAACTTTTTCAGATGCAAAAATATATTTATGTACCTGAAAAATACCATAAAATGTACTACATTGAAGTATTAAACAAATAATGGTTTTTTTTTGCAGGAAATGATGTAAACTGTGATACATTCACTTAAATAAGCAATAACAATTACTATTAAATTAAATTAATTTTTTATCATTGATTATTTATGTTCCATACAAATCTAGGGCGAGAGTACTTCACGCAAATGTGCTGATCTTGATGATGTCATGTGTACTTATTTAGGTGTTTCAAAATCAATTTTAAAAGATGTTGTTTTTTGTCATCAAGAAGATTCTAGTTGGTATGTTTAAAATGTTAGCAATTAATGAAATAAACAGTTAAAAATCAAACATTTTTTACAGGCCTTTAGATGAAGATAAGAAGGTAAAAGAAAAATTTGATTCAATATTTGATGTTGGAAAATATGACAAATGTATTAAACAAATTCAAGCAGAAATAAAGGCTACTAATGGAGGTGAGATATAACTTAAATCATTTTTTGATATGGCAAAGTTTCTTAATGTTAACCATGTAGTTACATGAGTCAGATATAGTTTATAGAGATCAGTATACTACATGCATGTAAAACTAACAATTTACTTTATTATTTTCATTACTTTGTTGTTATGCCCACTTATGTTTTACTAAATTTGTATTATTGTTTTTTATCACTGTATTTTACACACAGGACATAATCACATGACAGTTATCTGTTATAAAATAATTGGATAATGATATAGTAGAAGCTAGTACACTTTAAGTCTATTAAGTCTTTATACACATTAAAAAATAATTTTATTTTCAAGGGTGTAATGTAGCCTTTTTGTGTTATGCACAATAACATAAGAAATATTATAAATGGTTTTTGGTTAACTATTTTGATTCAGTTCTCTTAGTAAGGTTGCTGATGCCTATTTTTATAAGTTAGATAACTATTAGTAATAATTTCCTTAAGTTGTATTTTCCTCTTGTATTCAATTACTTAATTAAATAATGGTTAATATGATTATTGTTTAAAAATTATGCTGGTACTTTTAATTTAATATTTATAGTAAAATGTTTTCAGACAAAAGAGCTGTCAACAATAATATACAACATCTGTGGAAATATCGAGAAGAAGCACGTAACAAAAGAGCTACCCTTGAAAATAAAAAATGTAGTTTAGATGAACTACAACAAAAAATGATTAGTATTGAAAAAGAAATAAAGCCACTTGAAAACAGATACAAAGAAATTTTGTATAAAGAAGATAATTTTTCTTCTCTAAAAAATAAATTATTAACTTCTGAAGGAAATTTGAACTCTATTAGATTAGCTAAGAGGGAATTGAAATTATTGATTAAGTTAGAGTTTGAAGGAAATGACTCTAATCTTGATGAAGCACTAGAAAATTTTAATAATAATTTACTGTAAGTTATTTGAAAAACTATATATATATTGGATAAGGACTGAAATAATCTCAGGCTAGGTCTATATATAATTTTTAAAAATATTTTTTAATTCAATTTTAAAATAAATAAAACTACTTGAAGCTAGTGTAAAAAAATGTGTATTATTAAATATTTAATTAAATCTTGTATGATATTTGCCTGCCAAATACAATATTACAGTTCAATATTTAATAACTAATTGTAACACATATTTCTAAGTTATTCTATTATTTATTAGTATTAAAATGAAGATATTAGTTCTAATTAATAATGTTATTCTTGTGTAGTCAAAAAAACGAAGAAAAATATAAACTATGTTGTCAAAAAAATGATGCGATTACTAATGAAAATAAAATTCAAGAAAATATAAGCAAAGAACAAGTAAATTTAGGAAGGTATCAAAGTGAAGAAAAACAAAACCAAAACAATGTAAAAAAACAAAATGCAAAAATAATTGAATTAGGAAATGAGATGCAGATCAATTGTGAGTATTAAGTTAATTTTACAGTTTTAATTTAATGTTTAATTTACATTAATTTAATGTTTAGTGCCAGACTTAACACAGTCCAATCGTACACAGATGATAACTAATCTTTCAAATAACCTAAATTCTATGAATGATAAATTAGAGTCTACAAAAAAAGAACATAGAAAAACTGAAACTATCTTACAATCAAATATTGATTCAATGAGAGTAGAAAAGGCAAAGCTAGATCAAGAAATTAAAATCAAAGAAAAACAAATTTTGGAAAATACTTCTGAAATTAAAAAAATTAAAAAAGATGTTGAACAAGTAATTTAAATTTGTTTTATAAATTTTATATAATATTATCTTGATGTTTGGTGTATAATTTTAAGGTAAGACATTCAGCTGAAAAGTTATCAGCTCTACAAAAGTTAAAAGTTGATATTGAAACAAAATTAAATATGCTCATGGGATCTTTCAATATTGATGATGTTAAGACAGAAATAGATAAGAAAAAAGGAGAAAAATATGAGTAAACATGTCAAATACTTTTTAAAATGTATATGGTAACCTTAATTTTGTTTTAATTAATTTATTATTTATAGGCAAAATATAAAATTAGAAATTATAGAGAAAGAAGTACAAAAATTGCAGTTATTAAGTATTGTACAAGCAGAACTTGATACTATTGTATTAAATAAAACCGTAATTGAAAATAAACTTAAAATACTGTAAGTAGAAATATTTAATAATTCAAAATTCAACTAATCATAAAATATTCTTTGTTTTTGTTAAGTAAAAATAAAGTGAATGATGTGCTAAAAGATCTACTTGGATTTATACCACAAGAAAAACTCAAATTTGAGTTTACATCATTTTTAGATAAATTAGTGAGTATTTTGTATTAATACATATCTATAATAAACTATTATTATAAATTAAATAATTTTATAGCATTCATTAAATTATACAATTATTTTATATTTAGTCTGATATGATTAGATGCAATCGAAAAAGTATAGTTGAAAAACAGAAACAGTTAACCACACTAGAAGCTAATTATAACCACACTAAAGAAAAATTGCGTACAAAACAAATAGATCTTTCTAATGATGAAAATGCTTTAAGTGATATGTGTCAAGGTCAAGAATATGAAACAATATTAAAAGAAGTCAATGAAAAAGTAGAAGAATTGCAAGTAAGTAGCAGTTTATATGTTTTTTTAATTGTAATAACCTAAATTCATACATTTCTTGACTTTTGAAAATATATAGTAAACATCTTAAATCTAAATTATAATTTACCGTAGTAAATTTATTAAAAAGAAAATAGTACTTGGTTTAATTAATAACCTTGAAATAATAATATTTTCACTTATGAGTGTTTTGTTATACCTAGTTTTTAATTTGGCTTTTAGTTTTTACAATTACACTTAAGAATATATGCATGTATATATTATTCTTATAGGCTCAAAAAGGTTCCGTGTCAACTTCTGGTCATCTTTTTAGGCGATACATAAAAAATTTGGAAGCTCAGGATCCTAGCTGTCCATTATGTCATCGATGCTTTAGTTCTGTTGATGAAGTGACTGAACTGATTAATGATGTAAGGTTTAAAATATAACTATTGAAAACTACGATGTCTGTTAAAAAGTACCGGGATTTTATTTTTAATTAATACAAAAGTTAAGTTACACATTATTTAAAAATATTTCCTTCAAAATACACTCTTCCATACAAAATGCAATAGCCCCAGCGTTTTTGAAGTCCTTTGAAACTGTTCCAAAGTTAAGACTGTGAGTTCTGCTGTCATATTCACTTTTATTTCTTCAATATCTTGAAATTGTTGTCCTTTGAGTGCAAATTTTTGTTTTGGGAAAAGAAAAAAATCACACTGGGCCAGATTAGGAGAATAGGGAGGGTGCAGAACAACAGATAATTTTTTATCAACCAAAAATTCATGTATCGACAGCGCTGAATGGGCTGGCGCATTGTCGTGGTGAAGAAACCAGGTTCCTGTTTGCCATTTTTCTGAGACTTACAAATTTGGTCGTGGCATGACTCAATTGAGATTCCCACTTCATTTGTGCTAACTCATGAATGGTTAATCTACGGTCATTTCGCACTTTTTCCCAAATTTTCGACATTATTATTTCTGAATGTTGACGGTCTTCCAAAATATGGATCATCTTCAGTTGCCTCTCGACCATTTTTGAAACGTTTAAACTATTTGAATATTTTTGGACGACTTAATGAATCATCCCCAAAAGCTGTTTTAATTATTGCATTCATTTCTGTGAAATTTTTTCTGAGTTTCAAACAAAACTTGATGCACACATGTTTGTTAATTTCAATCATGTCTTAAACCCCAAATAAAACTAACTGACTCGATTTAACCACGTGTTAATTTAAACTGAGATAAGATAGAGACTTCAGGTTTTGTTTAGAATATTCATTAATATGTGGGGAATATATCTATTTATAATTTAAAGCCTTATCGATCCTAGATTAAAAGTAATAATATTTGTCTCGGTACTTTTTGAACAGACCTCTTATGAAGTTTGGAGTGTACATAATTATTACTTATTATAGTTAAATATGAGAGTCCACAAAGTTCCAAGTGAATTAGAAATAACAATTGGACAATTAGAAATACTTTTAGAAAAGCAATCAAAACTTCAACAATTAAGACCTACTTACACTCGAATATCAGTATTGAAACAAGCAGAAATACCTAAACTTATGTAAATTTATTTAAGTTAATATTCTTTATACATTAACACATTTTAAAAAAAAAAAAACAAATTTGTTTTTGGGCTGGATACAACTTTATTTTTCTGATTATAACCAAATATAAATATTATATTTATAGTTATTATATTTAATATTATATATATATATATATATATATATTTATACCCAAAAACATATCTATGATTTTTCAGTTTTCCTTGCAGAGAAAAAATAACGAGTAGCATGCTATTTTTTTCTTTATAGAGATGAACTTGAACATATAAGTATTAATTTAAGAAAATGTCGAGATGAACTAACTAAAATATCAGATGAAAATGGGAAGCAGGAAACTAATGAAATAAATGCAAAGAATATCCAACCTGATATAATAATGATTGATAGTTTTGATAATGATGTTAAACGATATTTAAAAGAAGAACAGCGTTTAGCAATAAAAATTAGTGAATCTGGTTCCATTAGAAATCTTCAAGAAGCAATTTTCGAAAAGAATGCTTTGAAAAATAATATAGATGAAATTTGCAATATTTTAGAAAAAAAACAGTATGAATTAAATCAATATACTGAAACCTTACACAAATTACAAACACAACAAAATAAAATTATTAGTGATGAATTATATATAAAAAGTAAAATGCAAGATGAAAAAAGTGTAATAGACAAATTGAAAGATTTACAGAATTTTGAAGCAACATTAAGTTTAGAATTGGACAATGCCAGAGAAACAATAGAACCTATACAAGAGAAGTTAGATATATGTATTAATACTTTTGAAGAAACTAAAAAACAACAAAACAGAACAATTGAAAATAATAGAAAAGAAGTAATAGTGTTTCTTGTTATAAATTATCAAACCTTCTCAGTATAATAATTTATTCATTTATTTCAGATAATTAATTTTGAAAAAAAAATTCAAGAAATAAATAACTTACAGTCTTCAATTGATGATTATGAAAAAAAAGAATGGACTTTGCGTATTAAGGAAACAAACAATTTATTAAATAATTTGTCCAAAGAAAAAATGAACTACATTGAAGAACAAAAAAACTTACAAAAACAAATTGATTCTATTAATGAGTATAATGCCAATCAAGAGGTAATTTTTATATTTGCTTTTCATATTATCATTAAACATAAATTAAAAATAGGAAATTGTTAATTAAAATATTAATATCATTACCTATCTTGGTTAAATTTGTTCAAAAATCGAGGTACATAAATGTTGATTTGCCTTTGAACTAAGATATACTAAAACCAAGATATACCTATTTAAAGCTATATTTTATATTCCAAATTTTAATTTAAATGTCTATAAAGAAAATGTTGTTTAAATATTTTTGTTTTTTGACGTAACAAACATTTTCTTATCTTTTTTTTTTTAAATCAAAAATGTCAATTTATACTATGTCTAGAAAATGTGAATGTATCACATTGGTTAACATTTTAATTATCTATGGTTATTTGTTTTTGAGTTACACTTAAAATAAAATCCATTTTATGAAAAAAGTTTTTCATTAAATTTTTTAGGTGGTTTTCCAAAACAAAAAGTACTAAGAATTTTATATTTTTAAACTCCACAGTATCAACTAGATCTATTTTACTCCTAGAGACCACATCCAAAGTTGATAATTACTGCATTTATTCAACTAAAAAAGTGCCTTCAGACACAAAAATAAAATAATCGCACACATCATTATAAAATAAAATCATTTATTGCTCTGCTCAGAATTAAAAAACCGATTTTAATTAATAATTAAAACTAAAAATGTATTTACATATTAAAATTTGCTCTCTTTAGGTTAAAAAAATAGACTTAGAAAACAATAAAAAACTAAGGAAAAAATTAAAAGAAGAAATTGAATGTTTATCTGAAATAAACAAACTTCACGAAGATGTTGGAACTATGGATGTGAGCAGTTTGTTAAGTGAAAAATCAGCCAACAGAGAAAAATTAGAGGCTTTAGTTGTTGAGGTAATATTATTCTGTTTTTTTAATAAATGACTATCTAATAAATAAATTTTACCTATATTATTTTTAGAAAAATAAATCTCTTGGTAGAAAACAAGAGCTGGATACTATCATTAAGCATATTACACAAGAGTTGACAGCTAATCATTTTAAAAATGCCGAAGACTTTTATTTACATGAAAAAGTACAGTTAGAAATATTAAATCGCGTTGAAAAAGATCTGACAAAGTATAACAAAGCTCTTGAATGGGCAATGAATAGGTTTCACAAAGAACGGATGCAAAGTATTAATACTATAATTAAAAAATTATGGAGAGATATTTATACTGGCAATGATATTGACTATATTCAAATAAAAACATCTTCTGATGATAAACCAATACAAACAGATACAAGTAATGATACATTTAAATAATATTATTTTATCATAAATTATTTATTTTGAAAATAGTTTTAGAAACTTAGTATGTTTTTTGTCTAGGTAAGAGAAGGGTCTTTAATTATAGAGTCGTTCAGATAAAAAATGACGTTGAATTGGACATGCGAGGAAGATGCAGCGCAGGCCAAAAAGTAAGAGTGAATGTTTTTTATTTTTAATATGTGTTTGAATTTCGTTTTTGTATATTTTAGGTTTTAGCATGCCTAATAGTAAGAATGGCATTAGCAGAAACTTTCAGTAAAAATTGTGGTATACTTGCACTAGATGAGCCTACTACTAATTTAGATGAATCTAACATTCAAAGCTTAGCTGAATCATTATCAGAGTATGTCAAAATATAAACTAAAACAATATTATTCACAACTATAATTTTAATAACTTGATTTTTTTTTAAAAGAATTATAACACGCCGCAGTTCTCAGAAATCATTCCAATTACTCATCATTACTCATGATCCAAATTTCTTACGTAAATTGTCTGCTAGAGACATGGTTGATACATATTATGAAGTAAAAAGAAGTAATGAGTAAGTTTATTTATGTAAATTCTAAGAGCATAAATTACATTATAAATATTTTTTAATTTAATTTAATTAAAAATTTTTTTTTAGGGGAATGTCTATTGTATGTGAACAAGATATAAAATTCTTACCTTAAACATATAAGAAAATAAAATTTAAGAAATGTTTATTATGTTATATTTTTTACTATCAATACTTTTTTTTTAATAATTAAACATTATTTTTTAGTCAGTAAAATTGATAATGATATTAGAATTATTCTATTGTATTATGTATGGTAGTATAAAATGTAGTTCTACTACTTTATACACATCATTATTTTAAGCTTTGCTTTTTTTTTGGTCTTGTATAAGTGTAACCTATGTGTGGTCTTCTGCCCATGACAGCAACAATGGCTAACACATGCAAAATAATACTCTGGAGCAGATTTAATGTATATGATAAATTTAAATTCAATGATATATATTGCACACAAAAAACAATTATGTGTGAAGATAGTCTGTCAGTCTACACTATAAGTTTATTTTTGATATAATTTTTGAAATTAATATTAAAGTAGGTAGTAAGTAGTATTAATTTATTTTACTATTAGTATTATGGAGGTTAATTACATTTTTTATATTAAAATATTAACTTTCAGTTAATACCATCATTAAGCAAACAATTTTTTGTGTTCTTGCAACTCCTTTATTTTTTTAGTAATATGACTTTTTTATGTACCTACCTTTAAATACACCTATTATAAACAGTCTTTTAAAGAGATTTATATCAAATTAAAAATATAATATATGATCTTTTTGCAACTAGATGAATGGCTGCCCTGTTAACGGTAGAATAGTATAAATAAGTATATGTAATAGATTAAAATAAATCCAAATATTTTAAAAATTTCATTGAGTATAGTAAAAGTCTTAAAATTCCTACGAATAATGTTTTTTAGTTACAATAAAATAACTAAAATTGTTATATTCTTTGATTAAATATATAATTTTGTCTAAAATTTGAACTTTGAATGTCTATAAATAAAAATAGTGCATGTATACTTTTTTAGAATTTTTGGTTTGATTACAGAACATACTTAATACTTGTAAGGAATATTGTATTAAATTTTCAAGTCTTAGCTTTAAAAGTTAAGACATTTTATAAATTTTTAACTTCAAAATAAATTGCAAAATTTCCGTGATTTCGTTAAAAATTTAACCTTCAAATGCTTGTGTATCTTTAATATTTTTTAAATAAATATAAAGAAACCTTAAAAGGAAGTGTTTTAAATTTTTATGCATTTTGAAAGAGAAAAAAAAACTAAAAAAAAATTGTTAAGATCAAAAGTTTATAAATAATTCAGAATGAAAATACTTTAAGAATTATTGAAAAATGACTTAGTTTCTTAAAAAGTAAAATTGAATATTGTGAATAATTGAATGACATTCTAAAATTAACCCTAATCTTTTGTAGGGTAGCTAGAGATATTGTGATGTTGATACAGCAAAACCACACTCATTTAGCAAACACGTCAAAATAGTACAAGATTTGATGTATTGTACAATAGTGTATATATGAAGAGTGAAGAGTCATAATATGGATATAGCCATTTTGAATTAAGTATCAACATAGCATTTAAAATGACAACAAAAAATGTTGACCAGCTTGATAATTGTCCTCAGATCTTTAGCATATATATTATATTATGTGAACATAATTTAATTAATAATTATGGACTTGATTTTTGACTCAAAGTATATGGGACATCCTTAAATAAATAAATAATATTTTAATACAAAATACAAAAAAAAAGGTGTGCAGTAAAATATAAAAGTTATCAACACTAAAATTATTCATTCATAATGAATTAGTAAAGATATAATGTAAATAATAAATATAATATAATAAACAAATCTCAAAAATAGTTGTGTTGTTTTATGGACTATTATAGGTATTGTTTAATTTAAATAACCACACTTGACATTAAAAATAAAATAAAACATACATTTTTAAAATCTTAAAATAGAAAGAGTATAAAGTAAACAGAAGGTAATTCGATTAGATATACAGCCTTTTGAATATAGGATTTTTATCCTTTTGTTAAATATGTGCATTTTCCACTAATCGAACTACACTCATAAAACAATTTTATAAAATAAATTAACAATACTATTTGTAGTCAAATACTATTTAAACAATGGAAGAAGTTATAAACTAAAATAAAAACATTATATATAATGAAACATATTGGCAAAACTAAAACATTATCACAGTCATATTTTTTTAGTATTTTTCTTAGAATCATTGGTAACAAATGCTAACATCCTCATTATAACCATTTATTATTTTTTACAGAAACTTGCAATTATTTTTTTTTATTGATTAAATCTTCTGTGTAATCCTTTAATATTTACTATTCATCAATGGTATAGAAAAATCAATCATATTTGGTAGAACAATAACTTTCTGTAAACATAAAAGGTACACACAGATATAAATTAAACATTCTACAATTTAATAATAATAATTCAATTTACTTCAAATTCTTTGATTAAAATATTATGTAAACCTTTAGTAAGGACATCCATGAGTGGAACATTTGTGTCATTTACTTTTGGTTTAGCTTCAAAATGTATTTGTGGACTTCCTTTAAAAGAAACCCTAAATGAAAAAAAAAAATATATCATTTTTAAACTAAGCTTAAATGATCATATAAGGAATATGTTTATAGTTTATAACAATCAAATATTAAAATCAAATAAAGGTATTAGTAGTTATTATTATAGTTATAATTAATGTTTTTGTAATTATAGACATAATCTTTAATCGTTATAGTAATTGCCTATTATTCAGTATTTTGATACAAAATTATTTAGTAAATAAGCTAACATTTAAACTTTATAAGAGTGATAAATGTTTATCTTACAATTCCTTTAAAATTGTAACAATATAACCAGTGGCATGCTCAGATTTTTTGAAAGGGGAGCATTTGAATTTTTGATCACTGTAAATATACTTTCATTGCTTTTTCATATATTTTATATGACAAAAATAAGCCAAGGGGAGATATGAACTCTTTCTACTATGAGCATGCCCCTGGTAATACTTGAAGAGCATATACCAAAAGAAGAAAAAAATTAATATAAAATGATTACTCAAATTAAACAATCCAAATACTTAAATCTAGTAAAATGGTCTTATTTTACACTAATAACTGTCCAGTATCTTTGCTACTTAATATAGACTTAAAACTTTAGATGTTCCTATTGACTATTTGAATTATATTATTATATCCTATTCACAAGACTAATTGTTCAGTTATTATTAACTTAGATTCTGATACAATCTATTATCAGCTTATACATTTTTTATCATCTGGCTATAAACCTAGTTCCTATTTTCAAAAACTTTTCACGTATAAATATATTAAATGTAATTTTTTATATATATATACATATAGAGGAGACTATTATAGAAGTTAGTGGCTACTGTCTGCTGAGCATATTTCCAAGGACTAACTGTTCTTAACATGTGGTGTGACCCTCTAGAAGGGGACATCAACTGATTTTTGAAGGCCACTAACACATGATAAAGCTTATGCAACTACTTAAGAAAAATATCTTTCAATGTGATAAAACTGAATTTCTAATTTGGGGAGCCGTCGTTTAAAAGATGTCGAGAATCTCTGATCTGAATACCTTCTTAAAGCTTTTACAAGGAGGCCCGTAAGTCTTAAAAAGTATATCCAAAAGAATGGCAATTGTAGAAAAAAACAAAATGTGTGCATATAATAATACATATACATACTACATATAAAATACTCGTATAAACATTTATTGAATAAAGCTTTTTTTTAAAAAAAATATATATGGAATTTCATATTGGAGAAATACCTTACACCATTAATATTATTTTATATTCTCTCTATTATTAAAGCTAATAAAAAATATTTATTTATCAAATAGTGACCATAAATATAAAATCATTAATAATACCCATTCAATTTTTACTATTCATAGAATTAATATTATTGACAGAATTTCAATCGATAGGTAAATATAGAAGCTAAAATACCTTAGTCCAAGATTGAATATAGATAGTTGTAATTTGTAACAATGGTTAGATTTTATGGTTACTCTACTAACAATCCACATGTTTAAAAATGTTTTTTGAACTACTGAGCTCTATATTTTATGAAACAAGCTAGGCATAATATTAAAGGTAGATTACAAGTTAAATAATCAAACAAATAACCTCTGTTGATAGCTATTACATTTTAAATATTATAAATTAACCTATATTACTAGAATTAAAATAATTTACCAAACACGATCGGTGGGCGGTGAAGGTAAATTGATAATAAGCGTTCCAACTAATTGTTTCACATCGATTACAAGAGTTAGTTCCTTCTTAGCAACATTTTCAAAAACTTTTCTTACAAATTTCAGTTCAAGAAAACCAGAAGAACAATTTTCCATAAACCTTGTAATACGGCTTCCTTGAGGTAGTGGTGGATCATTTAAGGCTTGCTGTTCAAATAATCTTTCTGCAAAATTAACATCCTCTCGTGCATGGCCTTCATCATTTGATGTTTCACCACTATCTTCTTGATTAGAGTCATACACAGCACTTCTTCTAAAAAAAATAATATATTTATATATAGATAGATTATATAATGTATAAATAAATTAGTTATGAAAAACACTCTTCGAGTAAGTTAGATTACAAGGTTTTTCTATATTATGAAAGGAAAAATTATACCATAAAATAATTAAAATAGTAACTAATAATTATAATACCTAAAAAATAATAATTTATTTTATGACACTGTAGACTAAATTATTTCATTTATTTGTCATTGATGTTAATAGGGCCTATAGGCATGTAATTAAATTAACAAAAACGAGAAGATGGGATACTGAACCATTAATAAATTGTAGGAATTTTAATTATTAGAAGTGAAAACTTTGATAATTCATGAATGACTTACTTTTTAGAATCTACACTAAAATTATTTACTATTGGTGTTTTTTAATTATATTATTAATACTAACACAGGATTTGTATGTTATACATTTATGTGACAGAGACAAGATGTATAAATGTAACATACTCTTAAGATAAAAATAATAAGATACTATTTTTCTTATATGATAATTGGGTAATTGGATCATCAGATACTTAGTTTAAATAATATTATTAATTTGAAAATTCTATGTACAACAAAAAAGGTTAAAAATAATAATAAATTGTAACTTCTTTATACACTTCTTCTTTTTGTTGTCGAGCTTCTTCTTTTTTTAATTTCATAAGGTTTAGTTTAGTATCAACTGATGCTTGAAATGTTCCATTATAAGTAATTTCAACTTCAAACCATATTCCTCGATGATCTATCCAAGGTTTTGATATACTGTGTATAGTTGGAATTTCTCCCTTCCCAAAGCATAAACTTCGAATCACAAGTATATCCATAACTTTTGGCAACTACATGTAAAAATACAATATTAGACATATATAAAAATATTAGTTAATGGTAATTATTATTTATTAATAAGTTGAATTTACCCTTATAGCATTTAACTTCTTTTGGAATTTGTCAGCAATCATTTCAAGTATTTTAGGATTTTGTAAATAGTCAAAGCACACATGACCCAAAAGCATATTTAACCATAAATATTGTTGATCATCAGAAATTTCATTAATTTGAACTGCCATCAAATTCTAAAAACATTTGTATATTTTAATTATACATGCAAGGTTTTTTCTTTTTTTTAAATTTATAATCTATATAGTTACAAAGTATAATAAGTAAATTAAGTAACATTAATTGGTAAATAACAAAGGAGATTAGTCTTTATGAGTAAGCACTCACAAGAGTCACTAGATATATATAATGTTAAGATAAAAATCAAAAATTAATGAAATTAATACTAAATAGTAAATAGAGTAAATCACACTATGGAATGGTCAAAAAAAAAAAAAATGATTATATTAATATAAATTAAATTATTACAATTTGTACTGAATTTTTTTTTACTCTGCCTTTGTGTTTTAGTTTAATAATTGTATTTATGAAAATAGAATGTTAGTGGGTGAAATCCTCCTCAAACATTAAGCAGTTGCACAAATGGTTGTTACTATTAATTATCATTAATTAAAAGCACTAGTATATTCTTGTTAACACAATGTGGTGATATCAAACTACAAAAAAATCACTATGGTAAATATCAAATTTTAATAGCATCCACCCTTTGTTTGTATTGGTATATCAAAACTAATATTTTTATGTTTAATACTTTCATATTTTTACAGATGAATTATGGGTTACCAAATTAAGCTATATAACATCTATCCACTCACCACATAATTCACTATGGCAGTCCATACTTAAATATAAGGATTGGCATCACTAATAACATGTATGTTAATTAATTGGAAAGTCAGTAGCTCTAGATTCAAATATAATGCAGATATTAAAGTGCAGTTTTTTAATAGAATATATGACTAATAAGTATTGTTTTTATAGGTAATAAAGAATACAATTCACTGACATTTTAATTTTTTTATAATTGTTAAAATGTCCCATGTTGTGCATGCATAAACCAATTTTATAAGCCCATAATCTTTGTAAACAAAATTATAAAAACAAATAAAATACATTACATACAATTTCAATGAGTAGTATATCTATATTACCTATTAGATTAGCATTAGTTATCAAAGTGGAAAAACACTAAATACCATACAATTTTATGCTATTTTTTTGAAAATATAAGGCGCTTTCATTCATTTAAAATTTAACCGATTTCAAAAATGTTATTTCTTCATATTATAAATAAATAACTCTACAATATGGCTATTTAAACATTTTTAAAAATTTAAAAAAAATGTAAAGCGTTTTGATAAATGGAAAGCAATTAGTCAAATTACATTAAACAAATCTGTACAATCAGTACATCAGTCTATGCATTATATTTCAAATTAGAACTATTAACTTTCAAATTAATTAATAAACATGTAAATTAAGTAAATACAATTATTATGACAAAACTAAAAAAAACTAAGGCTAAAATGTACTTTTTGGCCTCTCTTAAATTAATTTTTTTTTCAATCAATGTATATGTTAATAGTTAAAATAATGGTATAAAAAAAAATTGGTATAGACAGTGACTATTTGTCATATTTAAATTAGTAAAGTTATAAAACTTCAAAAACATGTAAAAAAAAAAAAATCAAAAATCACTAACTTCAAAAGCTATAGTAAAAATAGCAAACTCCAAATTATTTATAACTTCTATAATAATAATTTCTAAAAAAACACTTTTAAACAACCATACAACTTTTCAAAAAAAAAAAAATTGAAAATCGTAAGGAGTTTATTTTTTTTAAGTACATTTGTTCTAAAATAAAAAATATTGATAAATAATATCTATTATTTTATTACCTCTTTTTTTTTTTGAACATCAGTCAATACTGGAGAATTAGATAATTCGTAAACATTAAACAGATAACCAAGATAAGCTTTGATTAATTTATTATGTTCTTCTACATTTTGCTTTTTCTTGTTTGTCAGTTCATCAACAGCTACCACATCAAATGCAGAAGAAAGATTCAATCGGTGAAACCATAATTCCTTCTCTGGGTCATTTCTAGCAAATAAATATATTTTATCGGAATCAGTTTTCCATTCACCATCTACTTCATTTTCTTCTTCCAAATCAGTAGATTTTTCAGAATTTTTTAATGTACTTCCCTCTGATTCATTTATTTTACGGTCATTTTTGGTGTCAATTTGGATTACCTAAAATTAAGTTATTAAATTAATTCACTAATATTAAATTATATATCATATTATTATTTATTTTTGATAATTTATAGTTGGAGACAATTAAAAATAATTAGTTTTCATGAAAAAAAAAATTAGTGTAACTTAATTTGTATAAATGAATAAATTGTATGCAAATATAAAAAATATTAAAAACTATTTAACTTACATCAATTTTTGATTTTTTCTTTTCATTTTGCTTATTTTCGGAATTATTAACTTCATTTTTAAAGTCATAATCATCTTTCACATCTGATATGCCATTTTCCAACATTTCCTCGTAATATGACTCTACGATAAATATAATTTAAAATTCAAAAACAAAATAAAACATTAAAGCCGGGTGTACACTTAAATAACCTAAATAGTTTTGGTTTAAAGTTATAAATAAATATATGTATTTTTATTTTTTAAAAATTTAAATATTGGGACCGTTATCTTCTCAAAATGTATTTTATTAGCATTGTCATTCTCTTGTTTTTTTTTTTTTAATCTAGAAATACTTTATTACAGTATATTATTACTTAGTTAAAAAAAAAAAATTTAAAATTATTATATTTTGTTAAATTTGACTAAAATGTATTAAAAATTGTTATTAAAAATCAAAACATTTTACTAGCTTGTAACGATGGAGTAACATAATCTTTACACATCCACTCATCTGGTCCTTGAATAAATTTTTTATATTTCAATGAGCGCCGAACACCAATTAAAGACTCAGAGTTTAATTCTATACAAATAGGGTACTTTTTACTCCATTTTCTAAAAAAAATATAACAATTATTTTCTATAATATTAAATACATAAATAGTAAATATTACATACCTTTTATTTACTAAATTTTGAGGTAATAAAGTAATGTTACATTTTGACAACTTATACATGCACTCTTTAACAAACAACAATTTAGGTTTGGTTTCATTGTATAAAGATCTTTTAGGAACTTTATAATATGGATAAGACATGATAAGTATTGAACCTTTTAATCTCACATATACAGAAATAGTAAGTGATAGTCGATAAGTTTCTGGACGGTAATCATAGAGAAATTGATTCATCCATCCCTAAATATTATAAAAAAACATTTATTTTTAGTCAATTTTATAAGCTTAAATCACAAACTAAAGTAAATAAGTTTTAAATATTTTTTATAGTTACTTTAAACAACATCAAACGTGGATCGAGGTCATATAAACTTTTCAATGATCGTATAATAGAAACTTCATTATCGGGAATATAGTCTAAATTAGGTAGGAACTGATTTTTTTTAAAATCTTCATTTGTGAACATTTCCAAGATATGTCTAAACTTAAATGTAATAAAACTACCAAGCACAAACGTATTCTGAAAAATATGTAAAACATTTTTTAACATACTGAAAAGGATGGTTTAGACACTTATAGAGGATGATTTTTTAAGTATGCTCCCTCATATTCTTGAAAATATTGATATATCTAAATCAAAATTCGAACAAGTAGTTTCTGAGTTATTAAAATGTTTATTCTAAAGATTTTGTAGTATTTATTTTACTTGAACTATTTTTATTAATTATTTAATTAAAATTATTTATTTCACAATACTTACTAAATACATTGGAATAAATTTGTAGCTGATATAACATCCAGTTATTCCAAACAAAATAAATATAACATATTTCACTTTATCTTTTAATTTTAGACGTTCATGTTCTGAGTAATCATATTTAATTATTTCTGGATTTGATTTCAGTTCTAAGTCTTCTAAAGCATCTTTGGCTGTCTCTATATTATCTATCGATATGTTTTTTTCTGTCATCTTTGTGTATCTGCGGCGAATACCAAACAAATTTCTATCAATAATGCTATATTGAATTTGTTCCTCTTCTTCAGCTTCATCAATTTCATTTGATATAATAGAAACAGAATCATCATCTTGACCCGAATCATCAGTTTTCCTAACAATGAATAATATTAAATACTGTTTTAAATATAAAATTAAAATATCTTTACTTTGAGGCCATGCTTAAATCACCACCACTCTCACTCCTCCACAATCCTTCTTTAATATCTGATAGAAAACTATCTAGGCGCTTAATAGTTGTATCACAAGGTGAAGATTCAGCATCTAAGCTAGATGATCTTTTTAATCCAAATAAACCTAAATATTGAGAATTTCCAGAGGATTGTTCAGGTGTTTTTAATTGTTCATCAGTTGACCCTAATATAAATAAACAATAATACATATTTTATGATATGCTGAATAGACAATTAATAAAAGTAAATAGATAAATAAAATCAAAAAAATACTAACAATCATATTTAAAAAGTATATTAAAATTTGTTTAAGTAATTTTGTTTATATCTCTATGCAAGTGTAAATACCTGTTGATTGTATTTTTGTGGGAATAGTACATAATCCTTCTACCTCTTCATCTTCTGCATTGAATCGTACCGAAAACGACATTTTCTCTAAGTTAAAAATTATTAAAATTATTTTGGAAAAACTGAATAAAACTATGACATATTTATGGCTATAATAGTTATATTATGTTATATTCACTTAATATATCACACACAACATTATACATGTGTATAAAATATCAATATATACAGAAAATTAAAACAATACAATTATACGACCTTCTACAATGGTATTATAGGTAATCGGTGTTACGCCAAAACAAACAATAGGTACTTACCCTTCCCCACAGTTCTTCGAGTTTTTGACAACTCCATAATATACAACAAACGTTTTCCTACATAAGGAATTTTAACAGATGGCTTTATTAACTCAAAATGTTCGATTAGATCATCCTGACAATTATAATTATTATTATATTATATTATTAGTTTTAATTTATAAAAATACAGGTACAAATAAAAGTTTCAAATCACAATATCTGAATATCATATATAAAAATGTATCTTATCTAACGAAATTAAATATTGACCATAGCAGGCTGCAATGATTGGATCATTGCAAGAAAAATTTTTTATGATCCATGATGTCAACAATGTCCACCAGAGTGAGTCACGTCTGATCTGATTGGTATTCTTATCATCTTATCATAGATTTAATCCATTATGTGATAATATATCGTGATTATGCAGTAATGAGATTTGCAGGCAAACAGATGTCTGTGAAGACAAGTCTGTTATAGTTAGATCCTATACCATTAATAAGAGAGTGGTTGATACAAGTTATATTAAGTTGCATATACTATATTTATTAGGGACAATTAAAAGTAACTAAATGCAGAACATAATATATTATTATTATTATTATTTTGAATTAAAATTGTAAATTCTAGTTTTACGTTGCACAAATGTTTTATAATGTCAGATTTAATAATAAATTAATTTTGACCCATTCAATATTATTTTTAATCTCGGTATCTAATATACTAATTATGAATTTAAATAGTTTCCAAAATTATAATTTATATAAAAAAAAATGTTAATTATAAAATAGATAGGTAGTGTATGTCTTAATGTTATTAATTTATTTTAATCTGTATATTATTTTTTTTTTTATTATCAATAAAAATACCTGCGACAACATAGGCTATTAAAAACATGTATACTATATTATTATAGTGTTTTATGTCCATATTACAAATTAATTTGAATTTGTAGACTCAATATTGTCTTTCTTCTTTATTTATTTCATTATTATTTTTTTTTTTTTGTGTTAAGTTTATCTTCAATGTATGATATTTTTTGATTATTTGAGAATATTATTAATAGTTTAAGCCTAAATGGTTTCATATTATAAATAAATTATGGCAACAGAGGAGTAATATTGTTCACACAGAGCCTCATCTGTTGTATGTCATACAGGAAAAAAAATATTTACGTATTTAAATTATACTGTGTTAACTAGGATAGGTAATTAACATTTCAAAATCAATTTTCTATCTCCTCTACAAACTATTTCTCATACTTATTTAAATCTTTAGTTTTTATGGGCTAATTTTAAATTTTTATATTACTATAGTATAATGAAAACAAATTAATCTGTGATTTGTAATATCACAAAATTAAAATTAATTCTATAATAAAATAAATATAATTTTATGTATGTATATTTACAGATGAATTGCCTGAAGATGGATTTATCATAACAAAAAGTTTCTGATTATTCAAACGATATAGAATGTGTTCAAAATAATAATTTATTTAGTTGTGTGTTATTTTATAGTATTATTTATATTTCTTGTATAGGTAAAGTTTTTTAGATGTAAATAATACATACCTAACAATAAGAATTTTAAAATTAACTTTATACTACTTATGTAACCTGCAAGTCCAATTATAATAAAAATATGAATGTAAATAAAATTAAATGTATAAATATTTTATATTTCATTAATTTGTGTACTTAGAAAACTAAAGGATTTTATGATATTATTCATTTTTATTTATTAATTCTTATTTCTTTTTGAGTATTATGGTTCAATAAATTTTAAATATTAATCATTTAACTTTTAATCAATATAATATAAAATAAACATAAATAGTTTTTTTATAACTTATTTTTGTCATATACCTATATAATTTAATAAGTGAAAAAAAGTCAAGGATGGGGTTAATACCCCTTCTCAGAACCAAAACGTATGCAGGTACAATACTGTTTAAAATTGTGTATTTAATCATTATATTTCTCATAAATATTTATTTTTCTAATAATATTTCTTAAAAATATATAAAAAGAAGTCAAAATATTTTGAAAAATTTATGGTGTATAGAAAATACATATACAAACATTCGGTGAAAATTTCATATATTTACAGTTATTTCTTTTGTTACATTAAAAATAAAAATGAATTTTGTTAAAAATTTGCTTTGCAAAAATTATTTTTCCTTAATTTTTTTTTTTGTTTTTCCCGGCGCGTTTTAAAATTATTGGGAATTTTTTTTTTGATCCTCCCAAAATGTCAATTAGATTCACTTTCCTATCAGAAAAGATGCTGATTAAGAAAATCGGAGCACTTTTACGACCCCAAAACGTAATGACAGGCACACAAAAAAAAAAACACGCGCACACAACATTTTAAAATCAATACATTCATTGCTCTGCTCAGAATTTCAAATTAATTCACGAAATTCTCATTATACGCGGGCAACTTTTGTGTCCAGAGCGTAGCCTATGGCCGTTTAATCGTGCGACTCATTTTGGTACGTTTTCAGAAGCTGAGTTTAGTCACATAATAATCATTAATAATTTATATTATGATACAGGTATAAAATATGTATATAAGATATAAAGATATAGTTTTAACGAATTGTATTTGGTAGTTTAATTATTTATACAAAAATAAAAAAAAATGTTTGAATTCGACATGAAATCAATGAACAATATTGAAATATTACTTTTTATGTTTATTATTATATTTTAGATTCTGAACAGAATAATGAATGTATTAATCTTACAATAATGTTTAAAGACACTTTTCATATCAGAAAATTGCTTTAATTTAAAAATTTGAAAAGGTTTTGAGTAGAAAATTTGATTTATTTCGTAATTTTGTATACCTACTATAGATGGTCATTAACACAAATGAATACAACTGAATAGTTTAATAAAATCCTTAAAGATTTACACTATATAACTCTAAGGTTGTTTTATATTTCCGAATAACTGACCACGATAATGAGTATTGAATATTCGAGGGCAAGTTCTCTTTAACCTAGACAAAATCGTAACATTTCTCAACTGTCCACGATAACTATAGTATTGAGGAAGAGAAATTATAAATACAACAGTATCTTGCTACATTTTCCAAAAGTGTTTTTCGTCACAAACACCTGCAGTATACATACTGGAGAGATTACTTTAAATTTTTTATTGATGCTAATTTCTTGAAAAATACTGGCATTATGTAGAACTTATTTTAAAATTTTAAAAATTGTAAGGACCAACTTCACGGACGTAATTTTGCTCAGTTATGTCGGGGTTACCAACTGTGAAATACAAATAATTGTTACTGTAACTATTTAACCCTTGAAACACTATGTCCCTTGGCCCATGTTCCCCTACTAGTCACTATAGGCACATCACCTCAATAACATGTATAAATACATTAAATATAGGTAATTATTTATACTCAGTAAAAGATCTATGGATAAATTATATGTTATTTTATAGACATTATTGTGATCTTATGTGATCTGGTTTTCTATTTTAGCTGTTCGTCGCATGCCAAATTGATGCTATGATATAAACTAGTCCAAAAGCTTATAGACATTTTAAAAATGCATTCTACTGCTGGTGCCCTTAGACACAATGTTGGGGAAACTTTTTTGGTAGTTAAATTATCAAATGGAACAAAAATTCCTTTATTCAAGTGAGTTTTTATTTTCAATAATACCATTGGAGCTTAATTTATGTGCTATCAATATATTAATTGACTAAACTAAGTAATGATAATCAACGATTTGAAATAATTATATAAAATGGTTATTTAAGAACCAATAAAAAAAAAATTATTTAACACATATTATTCTTCATATTTTTTAAATAATTTAAATAAAAATGTATTTTTAAGTGCAACTTAAACAACTTAAAAATAAAATTTACTGTCAGAAAATCATACTTATATAATATTATCAATAGGTTTTTAAAATGTATTAAACAAAATTAAAATAATGAGTTATTAAGTAATTTTACTACAAAAAGTAACTTAAATTATGTATAAATTAGTTACAATAAAATGTAACTCAATAACCATCAAATAACTTAAAAAGTAATTTCATTACAGTAACTTCTGACTTAATAAAAGTTACTCTCCAAATATTACCTAGACATATAATATCGTATTGAATATTGATACGGTCATAAAGGATTGTTTAATTTAATTATTTACACGATTTCAATAATCAAATATTTATGAAGTATATCGTATATGTACGAATACTTAATTTTATGAGCTATATAATTTATAATGATTAATGTGAAATATATTTTATATGTTTTCTAAAAAAACGTAAAAAAAAACAAACAGAAAAAAGAAAGAGAAAACATGAATAATTCCTATTATATGTTATGCTGCACAGATTGAAATAGCAATGGATGCGACAGCTGCGCAATTGTTTAATCATAATTCGCTTTTGAAAACGTCTAGAAAAAATTACGATTTTAGAAGTTGAACCTATATTCTTTATTCTAGATTTATTAATTATTATGGTCCTTTTAGATCTTACTGTGAGTCTTAATCAAAATCAATTTACATTGAAGTCTATTATTATATTATAATAAAAAATACTTAAAAAAAATGAATACCTACATCTAAGGTAAAATCCGTATAGACTACGCTAAAAATTTTTGAAAATACTGATAAAAATTAGGTGTATAATATATTAAAAGTAAATATTATTATTTAATAATAATAATATTATACTGTTTTAAATACTTCGCGTAAACATAAATTGTTGTCCGGCGTATAGTATATGCAAAATAGGCACATGACTGTAGTGTTCAATATTGTCCATAATAACATTTCAAGTCTTCGCCAAAATTGTGTACACTATAAAATACGAAACTATCTGAACGCAATGAAAAATCAATAAGACAACTGGGGGTATGTACAGAAAAAATGATTAAATTAAAACAAAATGTACAAATATTCATTACATTAATTCCATAATATTATAAGAATATAAGAATAAACTATAAGCTACTTATCATTTTATGTAATTATTTATCAAGATAATTTTTATCAAAATTAAATACATTCATGTGTGCATTTTAATTAGGAACTTAATCTAATCTATATTAGATTTCGAGTATATCACGTATTCACGTCATTGTGTAGGTAACTGTTATGAGTTTATGACTTATGAATGTGTTAAATTAAAATTAATTAATAAATAATTTAATTTTTCTATTAATAATACGGTATTGTAAGTAATCAATTTTTAGCAAAAAAAAAATTACATATAATAAATAGTAATTATTAAACTATTATTATTTTTTTAAATTAATATTATTAGTTGTTATAAACGTACAAGATAAAAATACTGATGTATAAATACATAGATACAATTCAATGTGTAAGTATATATAAATACAAAATACTTAAGTACTTAATACTTTATTAGTACCTACAAGGTATCTACTCACCACTATATTATGGCTTTGAGAAAATGTTGTTACAATAACCCACTTGATATATTGATTGTGAACAACTACCTACTTTTTATATAATTCAATTTAAAGCAATAATGTGATACTTATTTTAATAATCGTAACAAGCTATAGAGGAAAAAAACTGCTATAACATTTAATGATAATACTATAATAATAAAAACTTTGTTATTATACCTAATATCATGATATGAAGTTTTTGTATATTTTATTATTAAATAACAATAGTTAAAAATTTATTGTAAAATTTCCAAAAATTAGTGGACTCATACTTCAAAATTAGCATTGGTGAATCAGAAATCACCAACCAAACTAATCGATGATTTAACGCTGATCGTTTTTAATTAGGAAGAACTTAAAAATATATCAATTACTAGGGAAGAATGGGCAGTACTTGAATTGGAAAAAAATTAGCAGAAAGATGCAAAAGTGTAAAAAAAAAATGTTTATACCTGATGATTTAAATGTCTTATTAATAAGAATATAATTAGAAGGGGTACGCATAAACAATTTCTAAAAAATAGAGGGACTCCATTCCTCCGGGCCCCGAGATACAAAATAAATTCATGATGAAAATTTAACTTAAATGTACAATGTATATATAATGTTATCTACTAGTTTACAACCGCTTTTACTGAAAAGTAGTTTTTGAATTGTCGACCAAACAATTTTTCTTTAAAAATTATAAATTATTTTTAAACTTAAAATAATGATCATTTTACAATATATTGTATCAATATGATACTAATAGCAGTAAATATGAATATAATATATAATCGAGTTTTACTATTATGTTAATATTTAACAGAATAATAGTTTACGCCGTTACAGTTATAACTCCGACCATATTTTTAATTATTTTGATTATAACGCAATGATTATTTTGTATAAAAATATAATCCCAAAAAAATCTTATCCTATAGAATATAAACAGTATAATGAAATAAAAGAAAAACCTTAAAGAATATTTGTGGACAATAATTTCATCAATATTACAGCTATTTTTTTCAACAAATTTATGTTTATTGTAAATATTTATTAAAATTAAAAAAAAAACATTTCTTATTAAACTGGTTTATTAAAAATTAATATATGCACATGATGAAAACTGATAATTTTGCGCAATTATTTATTTGTGACCAACTGTATACCTAGTACAAATAATAATTGTTACTGTAGCACTTTGCTTCATGCACCCTTACTACATCACCTCCATGGCTCCATAACATGTATAAATATATAACATGATAGTAATTATTGAAAAATAATATTAATAATGTTCCTATATTTGTTATTTTTGTTTATATTCTATATACCCCAAAATATGTATTAACACATTTTATAAAAGGAAATAATACTGATTAAGATTAAATATAATACAGTGAAGTCACTATTAGAATACAGCAGTAAAACTATTCAAAACTATTGTATTAAACTATGTTTTTTTCGAAAAAAATAATTTATCGTTAGATTAAAATTTAACATATCCTAATGAGCCAATATAATCAGTAACCTACTTAATGATGACACCTACACAATACAGTACAGAGATTTTTTTTCAGTTTTTACATTGGAAATAAAAACAAAAAATAAGTGAAAATATGATTTAAAAAAAACTTTAATGTGTTAATGTATTTTTATATGCAGCTAGGGGGTAGTTTAAGTTGGAGACTGCAATCATATTAGATTCTAAAAATCATACAATTACTTACAAAAACTAGTGTATTAACTTATGATTAATTAAAAGTATCTATGGTCTTAACTTAAAAAGCAAACAAAATTACAAGAGGAATGTGGGTACCAAAGGTAAATACATTTTATGAAGCAAAAAAAAAAAAATAATTTAAAACAAGTTATAACATAGTACAGTATATACAGTAGTATAAGTTGAGGACAGGAGTCAAACTTGATACATAAACAAAAAAAAAAAAATACAAATCTTAATTAGTTTATTGACGAATGATTATTTCGATGTTTCTCTAAGCTTAGATAAGTCTGAAAAATGTATAAAGAAATATTAATTATTTTGTTAAATGGAAAAAAAATTGTTAGGGGAAATGGGTGCCCATGGACAAAAGTATTTCAAAAAGGAAAAAATAATCAACTTAAAAAAAAAACTTGAAATATTAAAGAATACCAAATTATATCAACAAAAGAAAACGAGAAGCGGTCTCTGCCTCTTAGGAGTAAATAAATAAAACAATTATAAAACTAGTGAGTAAGTTATTTTACAATTAGACATTAGTAATATAGTAGGTTAAATTAATTTTTGCAGAACAATTGCATTTTAAAATGTCATTGTGTGCATACAATATAATAATATATTTTAAATAATTCAAATACTCACGAATACCATTTTTAAATTATAATAAAATAATTAAAATTTTTATTCTTTTTTTTTACCCATATTATTTCGTTCAAATATAAATTTAAAATATCTATAAAAAAAACTGTTTTTATATATTTTTTAGATTTTTTGGATGGTATAAACTACTTATGCGAAAACTCATATTAAATTTTCAATCTTTTGTTATAAAAATTTAACGTTTTATAAATTATTATCTAAATAATAATCGGGATTTTGATGAAATTAATAACATTATTTAAGACCTACATAATATATTTTTTGTATCATATTTTATATTTTATAAATAATTATAAGTTATTTATAAATTTAACAATAAATTAAAAAACTGTCTTTTCGGTGTATAACGATTTTTTCTTATTCACTACAAGTATATGACCATATATTATATAAGTTTGAATGTATATAGTCTTTAAAGCTAAATAAGTGTTGAAGTTTTTTATTATATAAAGCAGAAAAAGAAGATTCTATATCCTATATGGAATTAATCTTGTAGCATCGATTGTCGAAAATTTATAGAGATAATTTTCCTTACTGTTGATACTGCCATCAATGTGTCGATATTATTTGTTAGATGTATCTTCTTTATCTGTAATGCATATACTGTTTAATGTGTAACGCAATAATTTATTACTATCTAAATGACAAAAATAAGGCGCTATGACATGCTGACGTTTATATCGAAGTTAGTGTATTTTATAAAGTCATGGGGATATAGGTCTTGTTTCAAATTTAATATTGCCTCATTTGTTTTATCGCAGTTGTTTTTGATTTGTATGGAAATAATACGATTAGAATATAAATATAATATAAGAAGTGTATTTAAATGTTATATTACAACAACAAACTATGCGGGAAAAACATATTTTGGACATAATATTAGGTAACTTAGATATCTCATATCTGACATAATATTTTTAGAAATCCAAATTCAATTTTTGTCATGAAAATAATTAACATTTAGGTAATGCAATTTGTAGAATTTATTAGATTTACTAGGATTGTATTTTGAATATTTAATATTGAGAAAACTATCGTCGTTTACGGAATACCGACACCAAGTATACGAATTAAGTCTAATAAAAAATAATATACTTATTTTACGTTTTAATAAATATGAAATAATTTAGTTTGTGTTAAATAAATACACATATATTATATTATGATAATAATACATTAAACGTAATAAAAATTAAAAACAATACTACATTATCAAAAATATAAATAAATATTTCCTAGTTTTTTAATAACATAACTCTTTCACTGAATTGAAGAATTAATATGAGAGTTATTGAAATAACTTGTTTTCTATGTTAAGCATTGCTAGACCATTTAAAAATATTTTTTATGCTCTAGAATTATTTTATACGCCTGTGGACCCGAAAAAAGGCCTGTAATGGTTTATCTGGGACTGCGTGCAAATTGTGAAATGTGTCGTGTAAATTCTTGTTAATAACATGCTAAACAATCGTATAAAAAATTAGTCATTTTTTGTAAGGGTGGGGGGGAGACATATTATACATTTTATATGATAAAAAGACTAATAGTTGCTTGCATGTTATTTTAAGGAAATAACATTTTATTTTTTTAGAAAACTATTGCATATTATATAGTATTATATATTTATAAATAATATATTATTATTACTATATTATTGTAATATATTCTATAGGTACTATACTTTTTCAAATAATTTATGTCAAAGTAGTGTCCTATGCAAAACATTATAGTTTATATTTGGTGACATGTAATTTTTATAATATATATATAACATAATATTAATATATGTATTATATATTTTATTTTATACATAGGTACCTACATAACATTAAAGGCAATGTTATAACAACTAGGATCTAACGTTTTAAAACTTTTTTTTTATGTTTGCAGTGTATAACATACTATTTACTATAATGTATTTTAGCTTATCTATATAAAATTATAATGTATCTATATAATTCAATATTCTTTCAAATATTATTCTTAACTGCAGTTCACAGTAAAATTTCAAAATTCATTTTTCTTGGGCGTCGTAAATCATAATTATATTATTATATTGTCATAGAGATGGACGCATAAACACACGTGATATTCGGGATTTTTATTGGCAGTTCGACCAAACTGTGTAACGTATGTACACTAAAACTATGCAAATAATTTCGTTTCGGGTACGCTATACAATGTATAGAAGTTTTGCGTGAGCATGTAAGATAAATCCGCAAACTCGTAGCATATAATATATAGGTATAATATTATATAGTTTACAAACTTACTTTATACCTATCTTACAAACAAATAAGTTTTGTGCACACGTTTTTTTAAATTATTTTATATAAACCTACGTACATGTATATTGTGTATATAGGCATTGCTAATAATGTTCGGATGGTTGTTACTCACATACTTACACGTCGTCAGATTATGTTCAATTCGCAAACATTTTTACAATAATTCTTATACTATACGTTTTGCAAGACCATCGTTATTAGAATAATTATCGTATTATATATTGAATTTATTATACTCATCGACTTATTGCAATCCGTCGTCAAGAAAGTTGAAGTGATGATCCCTGGGTGACCTTTAAAATACTTTTATATTTTTGTATTTTGTATTTAAAAATATTAAAATATATAAATAATAGGTATATAAAATATCAAACCCATAAAAATTTAATACATTTAACAAATTATTTTTTGTGTGATATTGTTTATTACATTTATTATTACTCAATCTGATGGAAAAAAAATAATTAATCATAGTTTTATTATTACCTACCAATTTATTATATTCTGAATATTTTAAAATAATTATAATAATTAATACATTTAATATTGATGCCACAACGTTATAATAAATAAATAAATTATCATATTAAAATTATTTAGAAATACAATACTACTTATTTATTAGAGTATGATTTACTAGAACGGCATTTAGAATTTCAAAGCCTGTCTACTTTCCTATACTTGCATATACTTATTTTGCAAATTTGCGTACTCAGTGCATCGATCATCTGTCAATATTAGGTATATAATTATTATCGTTATATATTATAATTGTTTTTAAAGTATTCAGAATTTTATAAATAGGTAAAAATATAATTATAAAATTAATATAAATTAATTATTATTTTTTGTTTATCCCACTAATGTGATATAATTATTAGAAATAGTAATAGGTAGAACAAAAATACTGCACAAAAAATAATTTGTTTGTAAATTGCCTGGACGGACTAAATTGATTGTGCAATATGTACAATGCTCGGTACTTCACATTAATCATAAAATATATGCACATTTTATCTACAAAATCTAAAAAGAGAATGACGCTGATGATCATTTTATAATAATAATTATGTTTCTTAAATAACTTTCATTAAATAAGTAATTGTAAAAAAGTTTTAATATTTAGGTATAAATATTATATACCAAGTCAATGTTTTTCTAAATTTTAATTGTAATTTTTTTTTTTATTTTAGTTAATGCAGACCTAAAAATAAAGAAGATAATATGGGTCAGCAGATGTATAAGAAATAGTTCAAGTATTTTATAATATTTAAAATACTTCGTGAGTGTATTTGTATTTGCAGTATTTAAATACTTATTGAAAAATATATTCAAATAGGTAATCAATTTAATACTTTTTCATTAAAGTATTAAAAATAGGTATTCATATACTTTTAATAAGTATGTTATTTAGACACTGTAGCTGTTGTCATCGATGCGTATATTATGTATTATTAAATGCGAAATAGGTACATAATAATATTTAAAATGATGCGTTATTATTGTGACTTTAAGGGATTCATATAGGTCTGTATCAATCTTTTAATATATTTGTGTAAATATAACAATATGTCAATGTGCATTGTAATTTTTGCGAGCCAATAAGCGATTGGTTTTGGTATTAATTACAGTGCATCAATAGGAAGAAAATGTAGTTTTGAAGTACCTCCCCCTTAAATTTTACATGTCAAAGTATAGCAAAAAATTGTAGGCTATTGCCAGTATACGCACCTCTCAAACTAGTAAATATATCTCAATATAGGCAACCTGCAACACACATAAACCCATCTCCAGGTCGTCTTCATTACAGCCGTCGCCTGATCCGACACGTGACCGACTTATATTTTACTCCCTTCCAACCAATTACATTAAAACCTTTTCTCGTTATAAAAAACTGTATATAATATTTTCATGTATCGGCTGTATCGGAAATTTGTGGTATACATTTACATCGCATCGACTCTAAGCCCATTGAAAATTTAATCGTACATACTTAAATACAAGCATAAATACATATATAAATACATACATACATTCATACATATATACATACATATAATACAATACAATATATACTACACACATACACACGCACGTACACATAATTACAATTATAAACATTCCAATCGAGCTTCACCCATAAAAAGTATTTTCACTCCTCCACTCATCCTCGTGGCTAAACAACATCATATGATTATACGACTACGAACTTTTAGAGACACGTCCGAGTATTATCGTTTAATACTATCCAGAAAGTAGTGTACATAGTATATGATATAGTAAAATAAAGTCAGTTCATGTACTACATCCCCTCGTTGTGTTCACTCGTCACAGCCGCTGTCCGATCCGACACGTGACCAATATGTATTTTACCTCTTCCCAACACATACATGTCACTCAGAAATTTAATTTTTGAAAGTGTTTCGATGTTTTAAAACATGAACAATTCAATCACAGATAGTTGATAAAAAAATAGTATGTATTATTAGCTACTCCACGCAGTCCGAACTCTTGAACTGCAGTAACTACACAGTTGACTTTGCAGATCGTAAGTTTTTACATGTTATTAGTTTCAACTTCGTTCAGCTGTTTAATGTGACCATTATACATGTAATTACATCATGTCATATAAATATTTCTTCAGACTCACAGTAAAGTATTTATTTATCGATGGGGTATATTTTATCACACTTTCTCGATACTGTTGTGCATTATAAAAGACATATTTTTCTGGAAGGTAATTTATTTCCGCTATCTAATATGGTGTGTAAAGGATAAATTAAACTAGTGATTGATTCTAAAAATCAAGACAGATGTAAAATTTAGTTGAATCAAAGAGATCTTATAACACTTCAAAATTTAAAGTGTACTATTTTTGTAGTATTAACATGAAAAATGATGGTTATTAAACTAATGATTCTTAAACAATTTTATCAAATATCGAAATATATTAAAGCTGATTCAAACATTAAAAGATCTGATACACTCGAAGAAGTAGTTACATTAATTAAGAGGTTCTGACGGATTGATATGTAATCATATACCAAAGAACAATTTTAAACTTTGAATATAGCAATGCTCCATGTAAAAATGCTTTAAGTTAGTCTTATCTTGTTAAATAATACAATATTTTATAATAAATATCTTATTTTCTACGCGAAACATACTCATATATCTTTTTTTTCTAATGAAAACATAGATTTAATTATACAAATCTAAAAATCTTATAAAAATTATAAAATATTTGTTTAATTTTAGTTTATAATTTAATTCCTCCATTTTCTATTTTATAAAACCTACTTATCATATTGATAAAAACAAACATTAAATACATCATATTTTCAATAAAACATATACGAATTTCTTAATCTTAATAAAGTTATAGGTAAACAATTTTAAACATCGTAATGAATATACATACAAATATCCTAATTTTGAACACAACATAGCTTAGTAGATACAGAAATATTGTTAAAATATGTATGTGTTTACATCATAATTTCATTAAAAACGTATGGATACATTATTATTTCTTAATAAAAAAATCTTAATTTCTACAAAATCATGTAATAGTTTCATAATTTAAATAAAATTTTGTAAAAATAATATTCATATTCCGGTCATCAACTTGTTTAAATATTTAAAATGCCAATAATAGTATTATACATAACTAGCTTGTAAAACAGATCATACATAATTTCGTTTTACAGTATTTGATATTAAATTTCATAAATGGGTCGCCATCACTATAATTTACCATTACAAATGTCGATGGTCAATATTAGTATGTATCTATCCAATCTTATCTAAGTACACATATATCTCTCATTCATCCAGTCTTCAACAATTTGCAGTAATTTTTTATTTTTCAAATTTTTAAACTTTTATTTAAACAAGTGTTTTTTTTTTTTAATACAATTAGTTCAATCTTAGTAAACGCAACTATATGCAAGATTACTTTTACATTATATACCTAAATCATATAGATCTTAAATGGCTTCAACATTTAGAATGCTCTATTGTCGAAACTGTTGTACGAAAAAGGTGTATTTATTCATTAGATATAAGTTGAAAATACCATATAAATATATAATTTTCTTAGTAAAAATATCATAATTTCAATGAAAATATATAAATAGCATTATTTTTTAATAAAAGTAATATAATTTCAATGAAACACTCATTATTTATCTATGGTTCAATAAAATACATACATTTCACGATTTTATTCAAAATAATATAATTAAATTTCATAATCATAATATAGTCATAGCATCTTTTAAAATATTATATTAAAGCTTAATGAAAATATCATAATTTCATTAAAATCAAACATCTTTCATATTTTTTGGTAAAACATTTAAATATTTTTTAGGTTTGATACAAATGTAATCAATTATCATAATCTCATGTGTAAAAATTTGTAAGACTAATATAATTTCAAGCAAAACATACACATAACAAATATAAATAAATAGGTATCTTGCTGTAAGTTGTTATTTTTCTTTTAAAAATAATTATAAATACTATATTCCCAGTCCCAGCGTTAGCTATGTATATTGTATAGGTACTCACATAAACTTTTAGAAGTCCTTTAACACATTGATGGTCAACTGTAAAACATCGGTTTTTAGATATGATTTATTATATTTTTATATCTTAAAAACGTGTTTATATTCCCTTCCACCTATAAGATATTTTACCAATGGAATTTAGAATTTAGATAATGTTCCCCATTTATCGTTAAATACGTAAGGGTATTTGTGTTTGAACCATATCCGAACATTGATATGTTTAAGTGTACAATACTGCAATCCAATTTATGTATAAAGCATACAGTACAGATTATGTATAAAGCAAGGTAGGTACACCTAAATTTCAAATACGATTAGCTGTTTAAGGATTTTAGGCTACAGGTATTAACCATTGTCTTACGAAATCTATCACTTTTCAATTTTCTATAGAAAACCATTTATATTTCAATCAATATTATCACATATCTTATACGCTTATTGCTTGTCTTATACATAATATTAGGAATTTATTATTTCTTCAGTTTTTAGACTAGATAAATATTATTTTTCTTCTTATGTTATTAATTTATTGATATTGCGTGTATTTATTTTACAAATAATGTCAAAACATTTGTATATTACTATCACAAACTAGGAAATAAATTATTATGTTTAGTAAATATTAAATAGTTAGTCATAGTTAGTTTTTAAAGTAAATTGTTTAACTTAGAACTTGATTAATCAAACTTTTTTGTTTAAATTAGTTGATGAATATAATCATGTATATATTCACAATATATTTTTATATTTTATGTCATCATATTTATAATTTCACACAAAAGTGCTATAAAGCTCAATACAACTATGAGAAAAAATCTTAATCCTAATAAGCTAATATAAAAATTCCATAAAAATACTCAACTTTCATAGTTTGTAATCTGATATATAGGTTTTAGTATATTTGACTCTAGTCTAAATAATTTGTACACAAATGTAAAAAATATTATAATTTCAATAAAAATATTTTCAAATATCATCTAAATTCTTAATAAAAATATTATCATTTCGATTAAATCATGTGAAAATATTATCATAATTTGAATAAAAACATAAACAAATATCATTAAACTTTTAGTAAAAATAGAAATGTAGAGCATCTTGTCAGGTAACAAATGAGTTGTATAATGAACAAACACACATTTGTGTTAAGCTAAACTATAATAAATCTAAACTCGTATTTAAGTTTAAATTTAAATTCAAGTTAAAAATATAATCTATTTTACTAATTATAATATTATTATAATTTCGATTATAGTTAAAAACATCACAAATTCAGTAAAATCATGTGAAAATATTATTATTATATTAAATTATTATTATTTTATTATTTTTACTAAGAAATTGTTATATTTGTGAATGTTTTTTCATTGAAATTAGGATATTTTTACAATTTTTAATTTGAAATGATTATATTTGAAGCCAATGGCATTTTTATAGAATTATAAAATATGTATATCTATTTATTGGAATTATGCTATTTTTGTATATTTGTAAATGAATTATTCAGACCTGAGTCTAATACTACAACACCTATATACCTATCGGTTTACAAACTACCATAGTTAAGTAGCTTAAAAGTTTTAAAAATATTATTGTATGCTTTTTTTTTTAAACATAATCTGTATAACAATAATGTATATTATAGTACAATGCATGTTTTATCGACCTAAAGAAAATATGAACACATAGGTATAAGGCATGCGAGAATATCGTAAACTTTATATAAAAATCGATGTTTTATTTTATCACGATGTATATAGAGGTATGTATATAATTTAATATACAATTTCGACTCTGTATACTACTATTTAGCTCTACGTTTTAGTTTTGATTATATGTTAAAAATATACTATGACATCAAACTATGATTATTACTTGTCCGTTTATAACAAGTATAAATTATATTCTTTTATTTGAAAATGCATTCATTGTAGTAATCTCAAAGTATTCTGATGTAATTTCAGCATGATATCTATAATATACATACCTGGGAATTGGGTTTGAAAAAAGAAATTTATTTCATTTTTATAGCACGTTACCATCAATTCTTCATTTCGATTTTACTAAATCTTAGCATGATGTGTGTATTTCAACATACAATTTAAACTCAGTATATAGATAGTGTTCAGGGTTTAAGTTTTGATTGTAATCTCAAATTAAACTAACACCATACTATAATAATAATAATAATAATAATAACTCATCTATTATAATATTTTTTTATTAATTTTTTATTCAATTTATAGCGAGTTCATAAAGCAAGTACTTATCATATGATGTGCGATAAACCGAATAATAAACAATCCCTAGATTGCTATCTGAGTACATTTAAATCATAAATATTTTATTATTGCTTATAATTTTTTGCTATGCTTTGACGTGTAAAACTTACCTTTTCTTCCAACTTGCATCCCATATTTCTATGTACTTATAATTATATTTATACTCTCAGTCCACCGGTACTCAACCTTTTTATATCCGCATAACATCTACATAGTTTGAACATTTTAACATGCCACTACCTTTAACAATAACCTTTTCTTTTGCTTGTCAAAAATGTATACATTGTTTTACATATGGAATTGAATTTTATTTCATTAGGAACTACAAAATTATGACAATATAAAAATTTAATGCACACAAAGAACCACACCTGTCTCAGGTTATAACTCTACGCCATCGTTATATTATAAAACTTGCTAACCTCAAATAAATCAAATAATATTTAATGTCAACAAAATGGTTCATTTCAATTGTTTTTATAAAAGGAGATTTTCTTCGCGTATCACCTATGAGTTCTCCGCGTATTACAAGTTGAGAAACACTGCTTTAGTCTCTTTGTATGATTATTATGTATCACGTGATATAATGTGAAATTATTAAAGAATAAGCTTTTACACACAATTAAATGCCATTATAGCTTGATAGTTTTACATCTTGTTTGCACACATTTTCATCTTACATATTTTGTTAACCCATGTATTACCTTTTCCTTTATGTAAATTATTACCTAGACTATAAAGCACAGACTCAAATACATACACGGATATATGTTAAATTATAGGCTACCTACTTATCAATCATCATCTATGTATTATCTTTTTAGGTACACACATTTTGTTTAAATGATTTGAAAACAACGAAATTACACTTTTGATGTAACTATCTGCTACCAAAATCACATTTTAAGTTAAAAATTCAAATTATTTAGAATACCTGTACAAAAATAAATATATACATTAATTTTAGAGATACACTTATCATAAAATATGCATAATATAATATTTTTGTACATTTTTTCCTTAATTACACGAATATTGGTTGAAATCTAACTTCTTAACTCTATATATTGAATGTTTCACAAATTATTAAAATACAAGCTGTACTCTGTTGAGTGTTATTTTTTTGTTTTATAAAGCATATTATAATGATCTGGTAAAATATCAAACAATATGCGAGTTTCGGCATAAATTGTAAACGTAAAGTTCAATGTGTGTAAGCAATTGATATACATCCGTTGTAAATATAATTATATTTTAATAGGTAACTAAAAAGTTAATAATAATATAGTTCTTGTCATCATATGTATGGTTTTATCAATTTTGTTATTTATAACAATTCTATACTCATTACTCACACAGTCACACACGTTTAGTTGGTAGACAAATTAATATTATTAATATCGATTTTATTGATTATATAATAGTTAAATACAATTATGATTAATCTGCGAAAAAACCCACAACTAACTATGTATAATGTTTACATACAATTTATAAATTTAAAATATAATTAACTAATAAAATTTAAAAAATTAAAACAACGTGGTTGATGAAAACAAATATACAATAATCGTTCACATCGTCCAGGAATATAATAATTTATATAAAATATTAAAACTACAAATACGCGTAGCTCTTGGCCACAATAGTATAATATTCTATTCTTTACAAATAGAAATTATTACAGTTATAGATTTTATTAAACAACAAAAAGAAGGAGGAAGACATTTATATTATTGTATGGTAGAAATCGTCTACTGATCTAATAATCATAAAATGAAAAATAAAATATAATTTTTTAAAACTTATCTTGACGCATAATACGTTTAAATTGTTAATAAGTTCACAACTACAATAATATATAAGTACGTTTTTATATATTGTATATCACTAATAAACATTTAATTTTATTTAGTGTTCATAGAGTTATAAATAAAACCACATTTACAACACGAAAACCTTTAAACAAAAACGTAGAAATATTCTTACACATAAGTAGGTAAAATAAAAGTATTAGACTGTATGTTATATTATTATTGCTATATAAAAACATGCCGACAAAACTACTTTTTTATTTTATACTACACGACTGAAGTGTAAATACAACAACAAGACGATTTATTAATGGTTACCGTGAATATTGTTTGATTTTTGTTAATAAATTATAGCTAGTGAAGGTATAAGTAGTTAAATAGTTAAGGCAACTATTATTTTCTTATAAAATACACATATTAATTTAGTAAACTATTATAATACTTATTTAGTTTATTGTTAAATCTATAAGGGTATGTTTTAGTTGATAGCAATATTGTTTACGCTAATGTTTCTTGTCAACGGTGTTGGCATATCGATTTACACATATTGACTTTTTTTACAAATTAAAAAAAAAAAATCCGTCGTAATTTTTTTATACTATCCACGTACACTCTTTGTCATGATACATACATTTTCAACGACTAAAGAAATATAGCACATCGCTGAATATAATATTAATATTATTAACAATTTATTTTGCTACCTAGATAATATGGGTTCATTACACTGAACATACTGTACAGTAAAGATACCAAGTCGATAAATGCTAATATATCATGGCTTATAATTGTTTTTGGCTTATTACTAGTTATTTTCTTTTAAAGGAGACCTATGTATACATTATAGTGTTATACGGAGACTTTCTATGTACTGATTATTATACAGCCTAAATTTTACACTATATATCCGAGTATAATGTTATAGTATCACAACGTATTTATTTTGTGTGGTTTGTTTTTTTACTCAAAATTAATTTATGATGACAAAACAATTATATGTCTTAATGACGAAAACAAAACCTACTGACTTTGTCATAGGTATATATTATTATAAGCTGGAGCATAGTTAATTTAATGCGTGTAATCGGAGTAATAACCATAAACCAGTAGTTAAAAAGTAAATATCGCAACGAATCTAAGGCGAGTCTAAGGTAGGTTAGGTGTATTATAGATCATTGATTTACCTATAAAATATTATGTAATGAATAAAGATCGTAATAAATAGAGTAAGTATAAGTATATATTATACCATATATATACTTTGTGGTATATATATATAATATATTATATGGCTGATATCGCACGAAAAACAATTATTATTATTTATTATTTATATAAGATTTTTTTTTACGTCCCGTTTTAGGTGCATTTTTAGTGACTCTACCAATAATAGCAATAATAATAAAAATTATCACGAAAATATGAATAAATTATGTTTATGCGACGACGTCACAACAATAACGTACATAATTATATGATACATGACAATAAAACATTACATGCGCTCAAAGGGTATTGCAAAATCACACTTGTGTAGATAACGGGAATTTAGTGCCTCTGCATAATATAATAATATAATATACACGCGGGTACTAAACAACAAAAAAATATTATTATGTTAAAAAATAATATTATAATATTATCTTCTGACCACTGAAATACATTCCAGACGTCTCGCGCAATGCTCATGTGTGTGTGTAAGAATAATTAATAACGACTAACCCCTAACCCTTATTTTATGTATACATTTTTTTTTAATAAACATATTATTATGTTTAGTAAATTTTAGGTAAACAGAAAGTGCGGGAAAACAAGCACTTAACCACGGTCTGTATCCAGCTGGTTATCACTTATCCGACCGGCATTTTAAAAACGCCTTGTATACACGCGTGTTGCAGTGTACTCTGATGTCAGTAATCGGGAATGCGCTCAGGGGTGCCGGTCGCCCGCAACTGGCGCGGGTGCCATCGACGATTGAACCGGCGACAACGGTGGTAACGGCGGTGGCGGCGGTGGAGGTGACATCGAAGTCGTCGTCGCCGCCGCCGTCGTCATCATCTTTTCGGCGGCCATCGGCTGCACGGCGGGTAGCAGCAGACATGACTGTTTACATCCCAATATGCGCAGCTTGTTGTCCCGACTGAGACGGGGACTCTGCGCGTGATGCACGGCGGCCACGCACTGTTCGTCACGCGGTGATCGGTGACGGTGCAGACGCTGGCTGGGACCCCCGTCGACGCCTCCACCGCCGCCCAAACCGCCAACACCGGCGCCGATGTCATCGCCGTCGCCGCCGCTGCACTGCTGCAGCATGTCCGTGAACGTCTTGTTCTTGGGCGGGGCCGTCCGCCGCAGCGTGGGCGTGCGTATCCTGTCCAGGCTGTCGTCGGGCACGAAACTGGCGTCGTCCAACCACGAACCGGACAGCTGTTGCTGTTGACTCTGCTCAAACTCGCCCGAGTAGATGACGTTCACCGAGCCACCGCCGCCGCCGGACGTCTCGTCATCGACCGACGACGACGCTCCAAAGTCGCATCTACTGCCACCACACTCGTCCGTCATCCGGCGGTGGCGGTGCTGATGTTCGCCGCCCGGCCAGAACGACGGCTGCCGGAACTTGCGCGTCCACGGCCACTGGACCGGGTGCTTGCGCACGTACTTGTACAGCGTCAGCAACAAGAACCCGAGCACGACAACGAAGCACAGCGGGCCCACAGTCGCGTATATGAAGAAGTCGATGTCCGCGTGCCGGTCACTCACCATGGCCGTCGTCTCCTCCATCGATTGTGGCTTTTGCGATTTCAGCAACATGAATCTCTCCACCTGCAGATATAGCGTGACCCGCAAAAAAAAAAAAAAAAAAATAATAAGCAATTATTGTAATTTTCATAATCATAGTACGAGAATATAATAACACAGACATTAACATTATGATTATTATAATTTATTAATATGATTATTTCTAGTGGTCCGGGTGGCCTAAAATAAGTGATCGGACGAAACACAATTCAGATTTACACATATTGTTATGACATAGGTTAATAAAGGCGCAAATAGAGTTGGGGGTACTTAGCTCCCTTAAAAATCAAAACTATAGAATACAAAAAAGCCCCCAATATTTTTTAAAATATATTCATACACGAGCCAAAGTAGTTTCTCTTTGCAAAATATAATTGTCTTTTTTCCTCAAAACTAATTCTATTAGCACCTATATTATTATTTACCCCCCCCCCCCCCATCACTTCGATACTTGATTATATTATATTATATAGTAGCGAGTTTCATACTTTCACGGATTTTAGTATAGGTACCGTATATTTAAATCCGCAAAAATGTAAAACCCGCTACTAAATTATAACATATGATACAATCAGTACCTATACCTATTTTAGGTATACGAGAGGTTTGCAATATTAACGAACCATTTAAATTTAAGAAAACAATTAATATTCCAATGTTTAAACAAAACAACTATAGATAGATAACGAAGCTAATCTAAAATTTATAAATACACTTTTGACAATCCCAAAATTTGTTCAAAGATATTTCCCAGATTTTCGACGCGCTTTCAGACTACACACATTATACATATAATAAAATCATCTAGTATAACAAAAATAACATGCAGTGTCTACTGCATAATTAAATATTAAATGTCTTCTGCAGATTTTTTCAAAGTCAAATAAATAATAAATTTAAAATACAAAACGTTTTAGTAGCGTTGTTGAGATTTTATTTTTTGATTTTGATAACGTTTATTTTATTCTAAGATGATTGGTGAAGACGTGAAATAGAACTATTGCGAAAGTGCGCTTATATAATATTTGAAATTTGAATATCGTTATACTATTATGTTTTTTTTAATATTTCAAGCAGACACCTTGGACAGATTAAGTAACATAATACATACATCAATAAACCGTTTTTATAAATGTATATATATATAGTCAACAATTGTCCAATAAATAAAACACGAGAAGACATTTATAACTAAAAATCAATAGCAGTGATTAAATCTTTAAAGTTTAATAACATTTTTCTAAAAAAAAATATATAACATAATATGTATATATTATATTTGTGTCAACATATACTAATATATTCATTTGAACATAATGTATAAGTATTATCGAAAGAATATGATTTTGGGAAAAATAGATAATATAAATAATGCATTCCATTTTATTCTGCAAGGTTTAATGTTTAGTATAAGGGCTTTTTTAATTCAAGTTCTAGTAGGAATTATTATTTATTTTCTTATTATTTGTCCTTAATCAAACTATTCTGGACGTATGAAATCCAACTATGGGGAAATGCAAGAAAATCAAACATAAATAAAATTCAAACATTTCAAAATATAGCGCCCAAAAAACTTTTAAATGCCCCCCCCCCTCCCAAATTACGTTTTGAACAACACTATTCCGACCTAAAATTAAAATTAGTTCATGAAGAAAGTAAGATCTATTACCAACGCTTTTATAACCATCTTATTTCCAACAATAATCCATCAATACGAAATCTCGCAGTCCCTTCTGTTTCTGGTAATCCACTTAGACATTGCAAAAGAAAATGGTGTCGTGATCTTCTTGATCGCCAGAGAGGGGGAGGGTTGGCATTTAAACCAGACTAGGTTCTTTACTAGTTAAAAATATTAAATAAATTTATCATATTGTGCTAATTGTGCCTCTTGGGTAAAGATTATATATGATATATCATAAATAGGGAAAAAATGTTCTATCGTGTACCTACCGTTGAATTGATTTTTGAAAAAAATCATAATTATATTTTATGTATATTATTTAGACCTGTTTACTTAAGAACAAAATGTAATCAGTTTAACACTTCTATACCATAGTGTATAGAATTTATAATAGGTACCTACGGTTTATTATGTAATATATCATACTATGGTATAAACCGTTCATCAATTAATTATGTCGAAATTGAAAATAAATATTGTTTTATTTTCTGATTTTTGGAACAGGATTATAAATTTATAATTTATAATGTTTTCTGTTTCAATAATCTTCTTTCGCTTTTTGTTTAAATATAAAAAACCCAATTATTTTTTTTATTGTTTAAAATTGTTAAATTTTTATACTAACATACTTACGCGTACGGAAATTAAATTCAAGGGGTTTATTTTTGATTCACTATTGTAAGTTTATTTGTTTAAACATATATTGTTAAGGGCTATAGTTATAATCAGCGTGTAGAATCATTTTCAATGGATTAAAAAAAAAAAAACTATATTTTGTACTTAATACAATCTTTCTAATGTAGTTATACCATTATACTGATAATATTATAATAATACTTATTATTAGACAAGTACAATAGTACATATTACATTGTTTATTGACTATAATGTAGCATTACAGAAATTTAAATTTGTATTAATATTGTTATTTGATTCACTCTGAATTATAACTTTAAAATATAAAACTAATTAATAAACTACTTTAATATGATACCTATAATAATATTACGATTAATCCAAATATTTAAACGTATATATTATAATATTTAATTTAAAATGAATAAATTATTGAAGAGAGTTTAAATTTATTTATATTTTTAATCTCAAACTTTTTATTTTTAAATATCTTCTAAAATCTATGTTTGTATAAGAACTTTTGCTCTGGAACATTTAATTATTAAACAACATCATAATTTGTCGATAAGTTATAAATTAATCTCAACTCGTTTTCACCAAATATAATTTAGACGAACCATTTTTCTTTAAATTTGTACTTATTCAGATGAATATTCCACGAAAGAAAATCGTATATTTTATGTATGAAGTTATGGATAACTCGTATATCTAGCTAATTCTCGAATATTAACATTAACACGAAAACGTTTTTTAATATTAATTTATTTCAGTTGTTTGTCTAAAAATCGTCTGTCATTAAGAGTTTCATTAATAAACATGACATTATTTTTATCCTCGGCTTATATGCAACTATTATACTATATAGCTATCTCACCCGGCGTTGCATGTGCCTAAGATTTGTTTTCTTTTTTATAAATATATTTGTAAAAAAAATGTGTATGCCATAATATTTAAACTAATTATAATAGTAATATAATATGTAACCGATTGCAACCATTTAAATCAACAGAAAAAAATATTCTTTTTTCGGGAGTTGAAAAAATTTCATGTGCGAGGTAACCTTAAGCTACCTATAAGAGTTGAAAAAATAAACTACAAACACTGTCCAAGTCTTAAGGAATTTATTGATATAACTTTTATTAAAAACAGTTTGTTGAGTCTATTTACTTCAAATAAACCAACATCAATTTTTATATATTAATTTATTAACTGTAAAACCAATGCCATGAAAAAATGAACAAATATAGTAAAAAAATAAAGCGTTATAATAACTTAATTTTAGTGTAATTCAGTTTACGAGAATATCGGCGTCGGTGTACCTCACTTTGAGAACTAATTTAACTGAAATAGTCAATTTTTCTGTGAAGGATTGGATATAACGTTTGATATATTTTCAAACGTGGTTCAAACTACTTTATAAACTGTCCTGATATCTCTAAGAACAATTAAAAATTTTCATAAAAATCGGCTGAGTAGTTTTTGAGTATATATCTCAACCTAATGTGCTACAAACATATTAAATTCAACTTTCATATTTATTTTAAGATATAATTTCTTTATTTTAAACTCGACGAGCATACTTTTACCTCGAGTAATCAATAGTAATCATTTCTATATATATATATATATATATGTATATATATATATATAGAAAAAAAAATGCTAATTTCTACTAATTATTACTTCTATAACTGTTATAGTCTGTAAGTTATAATCAATTTTCGATTTCCAATATTAATCTCAAAATATTTGTGTGAACACCTCTTTAAAATAAAAATTTTGGAAATCCATTCTTAGTGAACACCTGCATGATGGTACAAAGGTATCTATACATTTTAAGTCTTCAGCTATTATAGTTTAGGCGTACGTTGATTAGTCAGTTAGTATTCAGGACACGTTCATTTTTATTACAGATAGATAGATGTTAGAATATTAGATTGAATAACATAATATTTATTCAGAATACCTAGATATGCCATATTAGTGAAATTATATTTTAACGGTGTTTTGCAACCATTAGGGTTTAAACGATACTATAAAGTCCTAAAGACGTAGTTTGACGATGTTTTGAATTATTTATTGTAGTTTAATAGTATAAAATTCTATATATTTTGTACATAACATAAAAATTAAAACTAAAAACTCCAAAAATTAGAATTTGAATAAATTTATCATTGAAAGAAAAATGGGATGAGCAGTGAATCACACTGTATATTGTTATTAATACTGTCGTTTGTGTTTGAAAAAAAAAATAATAACAATAATAGAATAAATGATTTTGTCGGGAAGCTTTTGTCGTCCCGCTGCAGCAGTTCTTCTTATTCGATTTCCATCAAGTACACGCTCGACACGCATTAGCAGCTGCGCGGCCACGGTCTTTATATCAATTTGCCGTCTGTCTCTCTCCGTTTCTCATTCTCCTTCTCTCCAACTCACTTTAGTCCTCTTGTTTTTGTCAGCAACATCAGTGCCAGTGACGTGAAGTATGATCCCGGTATGGCGGGCGCCAGTGACACGACAAAATAATGCGTTTCCACATTAAGGGTGGAGATGGACTGTTTTGTAAAGTAGGTCGCCCGCGTCGGTTGATTTCAAATAACACTACGAGAGCATTAATTTGTCGGGCGCGGAACGGACGTGTATATAATACATATTATAACGTATATATATATATATATATATATATATA
>JACXSJ010000178.1:0-10703 GCA_014851325.1 Pentalonia nigronervosa
AATTCACAAGTCAAATTTATATCTATTTTATTCATAAATCATAATTATTAATTAATATTTTAAAAATAAATTTTTTTCACTCATCTAAGAACATTTTTTGGTCATTTTTTAAGTTCATTTTTTAGAGTTTTTAGGTCATTTTTGCATTTTTTTTAGTGCATTTTTGTGTATTTTTTAGGTCATTAAAATCCTAGCTCTAATTATAACATATTACTACTTGCTCTATACATCAATCATCTGTTGTTTAATCCATACTATTATTTTCGGTTTATTACGTTTACTCGTTAAATCAGTTTTTCTAATTAATTATTAATTATTTGAAGAAAACAATTAATTACTGTTAAAATTTTATTCCAATCTTTAGGGCTTATCAGCATCAATGGATGTTCGAGATCCCGGGCACCCGTCTATATGGCGCCTGTATATATAATGTAGATACACCATATAGGTAACATCATCTATAGGTAGGTATGTAGACATGTATGCAGTACGTATTTAAAAAAGACTGAAACGTCACCAATAGGTGACACGGAAACTGGAAATCGGGAAGTAGACTGACATAACTGCAGTCAAAGCAACATTTTTAATTGCATATTGCCGTCGCGGTTCTCTCGCAAGTATAAAAGACTTTTCTTGCAGTGCGGTCAATCCCGAACACAGCAAACAAATTGCGTCCCAAGTTCCCTTTTTATACGAATTTCGTCCCGATTATATTTAACAACTACACTAATTATGTCCTGATAATATTTAACAACTACACTAATGGCGTCCGAAGTAAACACATTATTTTCCTTCCCAATTAATACAGACTTAGGATTGTCAATAGCAACATTAAATATTATATTGCAAAAGGTAGGTTAAAAATATTATTTTTCATCATTTCGTAATTATGTACATCAAAAATATTGTTTTTGTCGTTAATTCATTATTAATTAGTTACAATAATAAAAAAATATATAAGCAAGGTTAGGTTATTATATTGTATTAAAATGTTATTAAGTTGGTTAATTTAATTAAATTAAAATTTATGGATTAGTAAAAATTTGATTGACACAGTTTTAATACAATCAAAATGTGTTATTTTGTTCACGTCGTATTTAATCATTAGTTTTCTTAAAAATTCTTGTTTTTCGTATATTTTATGTCTTTTTTTCTTTATTTGACCACTACTGCATATGTTGATGGAAATATCTTTTTGTACGTTTTTAAATACATCAATAAATTTGTACATGTTGAATGAGTAGAATAAAACATGCCGTTAAATTTTGAACGGAAAGCTTCACATAGCTATTTGTTGTCCGTGTAATTGAACCTGAATATATTACCCATAAAGAATAGGAGGAAAGTCATAATCTGGGGTTATATATGCATTTAAAATAAAATCTGTAAATGTTTGTATTTTTTCATTTTGTAGTAAAATGAATTCTATATTATCGATAAAATAGTTTTCTACATCTTCAGGTTTCAAAAAAGGAAGACCAAAAAATATTTTTAAGTAGGTAATTACTTATTTTTGATTTTAGCTTATGTTCATTATTCAAACATAGAGATTGTATTTTTCTCCACCAACTCTGGCCTAAGTAGAATCAGTATATTTTAAGTCAATAGATGGTCAAACAAATAATACTGTCGAGTGGGATGCAATTAGTATAGTTATATAGAAAAACCGGGACGCAAATCGTATATCATAATCTCAATTTTTATATCAAGACGCAATTTGTATATAACCATCCCGAAAATTACCAAAAAACTGTGCTAACTTTTAGTAGGTAATATAAAATAAATTATGTGGGGCCGAGTGGAAATAATGCAAAAGAAATTCCTACCGCGATTAGGGGTTTAAAATATAAAAAAAGGTATTTAGGTACAGTAGAACCTCGATTAAGTATCCGAACTGCAATTGGCATTTCCGAACGTTCTATTGTCCAAACGTCACAGCTTTTCCTCATATGAAAATTGATAATTTTTGTCAAAATAATACCATAAATATACGTCAAATATATACCTATATATTCCTATGTAATTAATAAATGTATATGTTCCTAAATAATTGATAAAAATAAATTCTAAATAATGTAATTTAAATACATATTATAAAAAAACTTGTATGTTTTTTTTTTGTAATATGTTGGATTATAATAATATGAATCAAATATATATAACAAGATGTATATAATGTATACATAAAAAGTATTTATTAAAACAATTTCCAATATCCGAACTAGGGCGGTCCCAATTACAAATAGTTTGGTTAGTTCTACTGTACACTAATATAGTGTAGCGCAAGGGGGGGGGGGGAGGGTAAAGTTTATGGAAATAATTAATTAAAGTCGAGTTCAGTTAAGTGAACACAAGATCATTAAATTAGAAGTTAATAGTTCACAAGTAATCAATTTAAGTCGTTAAGTTTAAAATTAATACCCGGTATGGAAAAAATACTAACTTAACTCAGTTCAAAAAAAGTTAAACGACTTTTTTAATTAGTATACATATAATGTAGATCGCACAAAAAGTATTTTGTGCCTATCTATGTATAATAATATTTAAATAACAGAAATTAAAGTATTACTTATAATATCATTGTATTACTTACCTCCATTATTACCCATTAGTTTATTTTTATATAAAGACTGTTTAAAATATTTTTTAATTTTAACTCGATGTATTATTTTTAAAATAAATGAAAAAAGCTCCAAGTTATTTCAATAGCCAATTAAACTAGTTAAGTAGATTGGGAAATTAATTAACTAGTCAAGTTAAAAAGTTTAAAAAAAATAACTTAAGTTTTAAACTATATAAGGTTAATGCCCACCTTCAGATTGCATCTCGAGCATGACGCGTTTAGCATTACGACACGTGTACATTATACAGCATATGATATTATGTACAATTACAATTCCTACTTGGTTCGGTAATAATTATTTCTTTTGGCGTAGATACAAACCCAGCACGACCCGAAGTAATTCGAGGTTGTGATGATGCCACGCCGACAAAGCAAAATAAATCAGCAGAAACTTTTGGAAATTTAAAAATTTTGCGACGAAATGGAAACCCGATCGTAGTTTTCGATGCTATCATGCGCCTACCTATTACCGACGGGCACGACAGCTAGTGTTACGACGAAAACGAATATATTATCGTATCGTAATGGTTCAAATAATATAATATATTATATCGTTTCCAAATTTTTTTCGCTTGTCGCCGCGCCGTCTTATTGTAAGTTGTGCACAGACGGAATAACGCACGCTGTCGGTCTGTAAGCGTGTAAAACTGACATCGTAATGTGTATAATATATATACGTCACATAGTTATTTTACGGACACGCCACCCGACGGTCGATTCAGGTATAATATTAAATTGTGTTCGTACTGTAGGTGTCTAATATAAGAAATAATAAAAATATATAAAATACGGTTGACGTGTGTATTACGCGCGACAGCGGAGCAATAACACGTATATTATATTGGCCGAAAATCCAACACGCCGCTGGTCGACGGTAACGATAATAAAAATACACCGGCACGAGGCCTAAATAAAAAGCATATAATATACGATTTATATTATTGGTAGTTTTCTGTGGGCAATAGTGTTCCGTTTCGTATGCTGTCCCAAAACCATTGTGAGCACACGGCGATGGCGTTCGAACTCTTTTTCTTCTTCTTCTTCTCCTTTTCTTCCTCCACCCACGTCATCGGTTTCTATTTCAACACACGCGAAATTTTTGTTTTAATACGGCTAGCGGACGTAGTTGGTCGAGTTCTCTATTTACAGCACATAATATTGACCACATAAACATCTAATTCAATTATAATATAATGTAGATTATATTCAACAAATTGTGCAATTGTCTCCTCGGAGGCGATTTATGTATACCTATATTATGCTGTAGTTTTGGCGCATTGTGCACCACCATTTTATTTTAGAGAAAACGGGTGGTTTGTTCATTCGTCGTTGAAATTCATTCAGTTATCGTAGAACAGTTACATTTTTCGGTGGTAGGTACTTACTTGTTTGCGTATCTACATAAAAAATCTATTACCTGAGAATTGGACGACTTTGTATAGTTAACTTTACTCACCACTTCCAAGCACGTATAGATTAGTCATAGTCATTGAAAAAATTCTACAAATTCAATCAGACTCAGACTAGGATTAAATTTAATAAAAAAAACATTTTTAATATTCAGCGAAAAGACAAAAATATTATGTATAACTTACATTATTTAGACAAACGTTTTCAATAATTATGTAACAAATCCACATATTGTTTGGAATGTTTAAAATAGATTGGGACAAAATATCATAGCAATAAATTAATATTCACTATATAGATAACACGAGGGAAAATAAACATAATTAAAATAACATAAAAGTCATAACAAATTTAGTTTACATTTTAAATAAAACTAACAAAAACAAATTTAATTTACACCGACAGTTTTAAGACTGTAGGTACTTATAAGTGGGAAGGAAAATATTTATTGTTATTTATTTGATAACTAAAAGTATGATTTTTGGTAAAATGTTGGAGATTTGTTATAATTTATGTAAGGAAATGATTTTTACGTTTGAGTCATTTTTGTGCAGGTATATTAAAAATACATCTACGTAATCAAGTTGTTTTGTGAGCAAACGATTCGGAAAAGAGTAGATGTACGCAAACGGGTAAAACCCATACCTGGAGAGCATCCAAGATTTTTTTAAGGAGAGGGGGGGCTAAGTATAATTTTTTTTTATAGAACAAAGGTTTCCAGGTTTTTGGTATGGCAGATATAAATATATAATAAGCTAATTATATAATATTATGCTCCAATTTCAATGTAAGAGGACAAACATTTGGAGGGAAGGGTGCTTAAACCCATAGGCCTCCTCCCAAAGGTGCGCCCTTGGCCAATTTTAATATCACATACTTTTATCAACCATTCTAACAAATGAGGCAGATCTATGTTTATATTATGTATCTTTCACAATTGCATTACATACAGTTAATATAATATACTAATTCAAACCACCTCTGCCGAGTACCTACTAATATACTGTAACAATACTATAAGTATATTGAATGACACCTTTGTATATTATATATAAATTCTATATTATGTACAATCAACTGCTAACCGATACAATAATATTAACACGCACGCATAATTGTAAGACCTATCGAAATTTCCAATACTTTTTATTTCTTTTAAGACTTATTTTAATATTTAAAAACATCTTAGTATCAGTAATGCATGCAATTTAAAACTGATTATGTATTACGTTTATTACGTATTAACACTTACTTCAGATAATCGATTGGGTTCTTTTTTTGGAACTATAACATGTGTAGGTGATAATTCATCTGGTGAATTTAAAGGTGTACCTCCATAGCTATATGTTTGTATTAAGAAAAATCGAATTTAATTATTATTTTTTAATTAAATATATCTAAAATTAATAATAATTATCACATATCATACGTTAGAAATTTGTGATTGAAACATTAAAATATAAACATATTTTGATAATAATTATTGAACTATATGGAATTGTATTCATATAGTAGTAATTTCATATTTTGTAATATATAAAATCAATGCTATTCATTTTAATTTAATAGTTATAACTTATTACAAGATTAAAACATAATATATTTTGTTAAATATCTAGTGAATAGTGATAAATAATTAAAATCATGTAAATGAAGTTTCTAAATAAAATTATAGAATTATTTTACTAGAATACTTCATATGCAAACTTGCAATTATCTGCGGATAACTGTGTCCAATTAGCAATATTCAACATATAGTAATAGAAAAATAAAAATTTTAAATACACTAATTAAGCGATTGAAGGTTCTTTCCAAAATTAGTTATGTAGAAATGTCGTTAAAAAGTTAAAATTTGTACAATTTTGTTCTCATTTAAAAAAACTCGTATTTGGGTACTGTACAAAATTTACGAATTACGCAAATATTAATATACACCTAAAATATGTATATTAATAATGTATATAATCATAGTAATAAATATAAAAAATAATATTAAGAATAGTGTATGTTAGAAATTGTATACTGTATACAGGCTAGTTTATTGGTATGATATGGGCGTCGGGCACATCAACAGTGACGTATTGAGGAGGGGGCAGTGCTTGAGGTATTTTACTTTTTAATATACTGATTGGAATCTTATTTTTACCATACGTTATGAACTAATTATTTTACAATTTAACACGTATTGATAAAATATTCGTAAAAATAAAATAAAATATATAAAGCGAGTGTCAAAAGTAAAATGTTGGCTACATACTATAGTTGTGCCCTAAAGATAAGTGCGAAAAAAGGCCTAACCCAAATTTCAGACAAAGTTTTTGTTTGTCAGATAAAAGTTTTTTTTACATCATATGTTTGAGTTGTGGTCCAATGAATATTTTGTATTTTAAGATGTGTCTATCATATACCTGTAATCGTTATCCATTTAATAATAACGACTGCAGTCGATAGTCATAATATAGGTCTATGACATAATATTGTCATAATATTATTATAATACGAATGTTTTATTGTTTATCGTTTTAAGACATATATGTCTATCGTATTATATTAAAATCGTTGACTGTTCAATAATGACAGTTAGAAATGAACAAATTCGAATTTATAAAAAAAAATATCAAACAAGTTTTAAACACTGCCAAATATCAATAAAAAAAAAAACGACAATTATTTAAAATAAAAAACTGTAGATTAACATTTTTAACCTACTTGTTGTAATAATGCTACAGACAATCAGTGTAAAAATGAAAGGAAAATTAAGTTCCGTTTAATATATAATATTTATTTTATATATTTTATATTTAATTAGTGTGCTCCCAAAAAAAGAACTTGTGCCGCAATTCAAAATAATATGTTACCACGGGAAGAAACTAGTAGCCATCCAAAAATGTTGAGAGACTTAAATTTTATAAACAAATTAATGATAATAGACTCGTTTTGGAACGTTAAATATGACAACTAGCACCTATAATTATAAATATGTCTATTTTGTTAAACGTTAATTGAAATGGGGTCCTATTTTATTGTATTATACCTGAGGCGCCATATTCCTAACTACGCCATTGGGCACACAGTAACTATGGAAGATTAACGTTGTGTACTTTAAAAATTACAATAGTTTAACATTTATTTTAATTAATTCCTTAAATAATTTTTTTTTCGTTTATTATTCCACAAAAACGTTTTATAATGAAAATGTCATTATTCCATTAAAAATTCGTTATATGTAGAAAGTTTCGGCTGTGTTTAGAAAACTAAATTTGATGTACGGATGTAATGAATATTGTCTACATTATAAATAATATAAATAATAATAATTATTATTATTATAAATCTACATAATATATTATATATTTAAATTCTATAGGGAAACGTGTTTTTTAAATCAAAATAATAAATTCACATGTCTCGGAGTGGTTATTTATCGGAACTATAATATTTTTTATTTAAAATAATTTGAAGTAAAAAATGGACATAAAGACTAAAATAGATACAATTGTGTAAATAAAAAATTAAATTGAATTAATCTTATTCACGCTCGAACTCAATTGGTTGGTTCATTATGTACAGAAACACGTTTTAAGAACGTTTATTCAGGGTGAATACAATTATAAGTGACTATTAATAACATTACCTACTAAATGTGTAAGTACTGTGGTCGATACACAAGCCGTATAATGTAGGATTTTTGTAGTTCCGGATGCTGACATGCTGTAGGTTAGATCACATATATACAGAGAGCCTCGTGTATTATATACCTATAATCTTACATATTAAAGGCATGTTTGTCCAGTAATAGTCATATTGTATACCTACGTACGAGATAAATTTAACAGGTAATAAGTAGGTAACGATTTAAAAAGGATACGCGATAAAATATCGTAAAAACGTATTTTTAGAAACTGAATCTGGCACAACAACACGGATTCCAGTAAATATATCAGGCAAACGCTAAAAAATAAAAATAACAAAATACAAACGTTTACTAATATTATAAACCTTGTATAGGTTAAACCAGCGGCGCACACTCAAAAATTAATAGGGGTAGCATGTTGAATGGAAAATATACCACCCAACAAATTACTTTTTAAATATAGACTCCAGGAAGATTCGCCGCCCACGTCACCTTTACTCTAATTTTTTAAGCATTTTTCATTACCTATTATTATTTATTACATACTACAATATTCATTTATTATAATAATATATTAAATTAAAACTAAATATGATATTATATTTATTTTATTTAGTCTCCAACTAATATGCTTAAAGCGCCCGGTGCCAATGTCATTTTGTCCACAAAAATGTACTCTACAAGGATAATGATCCTGTCCTATAGAATCAACCAAATTTGATTATTTTTTTTCTTACTTATAGAGGCTAATAGTCGCATTGAACAACGTTTTGCAATATTTAAATGTTAAACTTTATTATATGTCTTTAAAAAAAGATAATTGTATGCGTATTTACAAATTATTATATTTTACATTACTTGAAATAAAATAAAAAATCAGAGTTCATACGACCTGTAAGAAGTCTTCTCTCAGATCAAAAAATAATTATCGAAATTCAAAAATTCTACAAGAAGTGGAGTTTTTTCTGTGAAGTCATTCACCATATCAACTCCACTAAATAGGGGTCGGGCAGTAGATTAGTGAAATTAAGATATAAACTAAAATATAAAATATAACTTTAAATTTTATAAAATTTAAAAAATCAGTACCAAACCCCTAACTAACTTAGAATAACTTTTATGTATAATCTTAAAATAATAAAAATAATACAAAAGTAAGAACTATTAAAATATTGAATGTACAATTCAATAAAATATAGGTACACTTTAAATTCTTTAACTTCATAAATGATTTCTAGTAGAAAATTAGATCAAGTCGGTACTTTTGGGAGATCAAAATGTAAATTTTAAGAACTTTTCAAAATTATCAGGAAAAAGAAATTTTTTTTTCAACAAAGGTTGTTTTACTAATCATGTTTAAATGTATACTAAATTTAGCAAATTTATGAAAAATTAGCTAATTATTTAGTAATTTGAAATTTATAAAATATTCAATGTTTATAGATAAAGCTATAAAAAAGATGCTCTTCATAACTAGTTCTTACTGAAAACCAAAAATCTTAAAAATATATAAATACATTTTGATGAAATTATATATTTAAATAAAGATGTACAATTTTAGTTATTTTGTTATATTTTGTAAATATTATTTGTGGGTACTTGAAACTTTTACAGATTGTAGATATCATTGTGGTAATGTGAGAATCTATTATTTGATGTAATAGGCTAATAGAAGATAAATTACTCTCTAATTAGTACTTAGTACATTTATATATTGGCTATATTATTTTATAATTTATTTTTAGAAGTAATAGATATTTTATGAATAGGTCATTTTAATTCCAGTGTCACAATGCACCCACTAAAAATTCAAGAGGTTGCATCTGCTACTAGAGTCCAAAACCTTCTAATGTGCGCCACTTAGTTAAATATTTTAAATTCAACTATTTAATTATATTTTACTAAATTGTACTTTAGTACATATTACCATATAATACAAAACAACATTATGGTGATAAACTATAAACAAATGAAAAATCTTACCCGCCGTTTTCCTTCAGAAAGTTTAGTTCTTTTAGCAGGAATTTCAGTATTCATTTTTAATGAAGAAGATTCTGTAACATCTGATTCTAAAAGCCTCTACAATAAATACAAAAAACCTATTATGTTTTGTTTTAAAAATAAAAATAACATTTTTGTAATTACGCAGGTTTTTTAATTATGAGTACATAGTATACTTTAATGTAATGGGTAATTAGAACTTTATCAACTTATTTAACTTAAATTTTTTGCTATTTTGATATATACTATATTAATATTATATAATATATTCCTTGCACTCATATAGAAGCTGCAAAAAATTAAAAAGATACTATAATAAACAGTTTGACTATAAAATGTATATTCATTTTTAATTTTTTGTATAAGATTGTGTAACAAACAACTATAATGCATATTTTACTAAACTGAAGCTTTTCTGACCGACAAGGACTTTTTAAATATAATAAAAAATGTTAATATATTCTATATTGTATATTATATAAGTGATAACTATTTAATTGAATTAATAAGTAATTATTTTCTGTACCTTAGTTTTTTTTCGTTTCTCTGGTGATGTCTGTGAATCAATATTAGAACTAGAATTCTTTTTCGGGCTTAGGTTTGAAAAAATACTTAAATTGTTAGTTTCTTTGGATGCTTCATATAAATTCTAAAAATAAATGTTAAATAATTTTAAAAAAAGTAAAGTCAAATTAATTTGAATTATACAAAGTATCTATATTTTAATAATGTCTTGACTTACTTGCAATTCAGTTAATGATGTAGCAGTTTTCCAATCTTTGTCATTCTTAATTTTAGTTACTCTAGGGAATCTAATCGATATACCATTAGCAGTGTGTACTTCAGCTTGAGAGAATTCTGCGCCAGAAATTTCCCAAATTGGCATTTTCTGCAAACAATATAGAGTTAAAAAATTATTTTTTTATTGCTAAATTAACATATTATGCATATAAACATAATAAGGATCTTAGCTATCTTGCTTTTAAGCCACATACTTTTAGCATGAAACAAAATAAATGAATCAAAAACAGTTAA
>JACXSJ010000178.1:10803-44882 GCA_014851325.1 Pentalonia nigronervosa
GTTAATGTATATGTTAATATTTGTAACAATTAAGAGTTGAGAAATATTTAATTTATTTTGGTTTGCAAAAGCTAATAAAACATTATTAGGTAAGTACCTATAACATTTAAAATTGTTTTTTTTTTAAATACAGGATAATTTCAATTGTATACATTTATTTTTATTTAAATATTTTAAGAATGTTGTAAGACAACTTATTATGAGGCACTTATTATTATTTTCAAGCTTCTGGAAAGAGTGAAAATTTTTATCAACATTTATGAAAACAACAAATTTAAAAAATTCAAAAATTTTAAATGCCTATAAATAATTTAAAATTAATCTAAATATTTAAAAATTATTATTATGTATAGAAAATAGTAATTTTAATAAAAGTGTAATATATTTCAACTTTTTAAGTTTTTACAGTAGTTGTATATAATAAAAAATATATATTTTAAATAATCGAAACATTTCTTCTTATTTTAAAGATACATATACATACTTTAGGATCTTCTGCTACAAAATCAGGAATCATAGTTTTAGTGCATTTCAACCACTCTGGAACTTTTTCTGGATCTTTACTAATTTTGATCATTTTTAATTCATCCTAAAATAATTAAGCACTCATATATTTAACAATACACAAGCATCCAGTAACTAGTTCATCCACTTACTACAATATAATAAAAATATAATTGAAAAAATTGACATTAATATTTAAATAAATATGCGATATACTTAATAAATTTAAGTACATTGCAGTGACTCTTTCATTTTAAATATTTCTATTGGCATAATAGCTTTTAATTAAGCTATTAAGTTTATAATTTTCAGTACTATTTAGCACATAAGATTATAAAAACAATATACATATATATTTGTTGGTTTAAGTATTAAAGAAAAACAATAACAATGGAAAAAACATTTATTTAATAAATGTTCTGAAAAGAATAGAAACTATTTTATTTGAAAATTATACCTAAAAAAAATTATGGTTACTGAATATTTCATACATTTATATGATATATAGTATAATATATTAGTATTATATATATAGAATAGATTATTTTTAATTGAACATTTTTTACCAAATAATTACACATTTGTAAAAAAAATTCATACAAATTAATACAATGATAAATTTTATATTAATATTATCATAAATTATGAGTAAGATGATTCTGATATTGAGATATTCGAAGTGCATGTCAAAATAAAAAAATTCATAAGTATCAATTTAAATAGTTTAAATATGCTCAAAATAGAAAAAAATTTTGAGCAAATTAATATATTTTTTGTAATAATAATATATAATATTAGTATCTAAACTCAACGTCAAATCAATAATAATCAGGACTCGAAAGTTTTAGTACATGCATATTTTATTTGGCAAATCTTAGAACATTCAATATAAGATACAAATTTGTTTTACACATCTCTGATGTCTTAGACAAAACTGTATTTTGCTATATTTTGAATATTATTTACAGTTTTTAATGTTATTTTTGAAGGTAAATTCTCATATATGAATGAATTGAAATATTTTGTTGAAATTGTTTTTATATTTGTTCATTAGTAATGTCTAACCTCAGAATTTGAATTATATAAAAAGTTAGGTGTCCTTGAACGTATTAACATATATATGTTTTTAAGCTGAGTACAGATATTTTGATTTTCTAACCAATTTTAAGTTATTTGTGGCTCAATCTGTTCAGTAAAAAAAATATTAAAAATTAATAAAAATTATGCTTTATAACACTTTATTTGTATTAAGTAAAAAAATTAACATATAACGTAGCATGCAACTTGATACTTTTCAAATAACATGAAAAAGCTCAAAAGCATATATATGATTCATACATTTTCTTTAAAGTGTAAAATATCAAGTGGCATGCTGCGTTTTTTTAATATTTTTTTTTTCATATTTCTCAATTTTAGTGCTATTTATATTTTGACGTTTTAAGGTGCATATTATTAAAACACTTAAAAGTATCTTTTTTATTGCTATAACTTCCAAGTCCTGATAATAATATACAACAATAAATTCAAAGTGGCTATTTTGTAGTCAAATTTCAACTATTTTATAGTTGAAATTTTTAAAATTTGTTTATGATAGTTCATTTGGAGGAATAATAGGTAGATATTTAAAATCTAAAATTTAAATAAAATTCTTTTTTACTTGTAATCTTTCTAATGTCTTATCATCGTGACCACCATGTACTTTTGTCACCGTACACCATTTTTTGTTTGCTTCATTGTAGCAACCCATTAAAAATATGGACATCATACCACCTGTTTATTCAATACGGTATAAATTTTCATGTTTTAATTTACAACTTGTATCATAATATTTACCTTTATTCCCAGTACCGAACCAAGCACCAAGAACAACAAGATCAGCGCTATCAGCCATTGATCCATCAAATAAGTAGTCTTTTTTTATTTTTTGCCAATGTCGCTTTCCAGGCTCATAAATTCCCTGGAATTAAAATATAAATGTATAAAATGTATATTATACAACAAACACATTTATTAATAAGTTATTTATGATATAGTCTTTTTAAATTTTAGTTTATGATTTAGATAGGTACTTAGATATTATGTCATTATGTCAAACGACCTTAATTTTGACAAGTTTAATACATTAGTTATCTTTTAATTGTTTAGAGTTTAGAGAGCATAAAAATTATTCATTTAAAAAATCTTAGGTACTAAAATAAAAATTAAACACAGTAAAATTAAATTTATGAAAATAAGATTTAAATTAAAAACTAGTTAAATGTTTTTCATTGTTATTAAAAACTTGTATTTGTATTTAAATATCTTTAAATAATATCTTTTTTTTAATAGATGACAAATAATGAAGTGTACATTAAAAATCCATTTAATATAATATTCAAAAAATATTATTGAATTCTCAATGTTATTTAAGAGCTAGGTAATACCATCTATAAGACTGTTTATTTTAGACTTGACAAAAACAGAAATAGAGATTTGAGTTTTAAAATTGTAATTATTCAAATATTATAATAAAAATGTTTTAAATGCAATGATTTATTATTGATTCCTATCCCCTAGTATCTTTGTATTTACTGATAGTTAAAACATGTTGAGTTCCTTAAAATATATACTTTATACTAGGAGTGGCAAATTTTTCAGATGTTACGTGCCAAAAATTAACTTTTTTTTTTTATTATTAATTAAAATAAACTATGAAAAATATTATATAATATATATTTTTATTTATTATTATAAATAAAATAAAATATAAATATTTTAATTTTTCACATGCCCTCAAATTTTTATGTGTACTGTCTCAGGCATGCATGCCATGGATTTTCCATCCTTGTTACATACTTATATTTGATTGTTTATAAATGCTTATACGAAACCAAAAGAAAAATCAGATCTTTAATTAATATTAAAGAACCGTGAAACAAAAAAAAAATGATTTTGGCTTAATTAATAGATAGTTAATTACTATAACTATGGTACTAAAATTTGTATACATCGATTCGTTGAGGCACTAGAGCCCAAGCAAGATAGCTGTTTGACATCACAAGATCACACAGCGCAGCGGCCTATACCTTTATACAGGAGTCACCGACGCGGTCTAGGTTATTTATTTATAATTTTTGTTATATTAAATTCCATTATAAATAACTTCGTAGTCGCAACAATAAACGCACAAATAAAAATACTCTATTTGTATAATTATGTTAATAAAATATATTGATGGATCTACTTTAACTTTATTCGGAATTCTACACACGCAAATGGTAGCTTTTTGTAATTCATTTAAATTATCATTTTTTTCTTGTCCGGTTTATGATAAAATAATTAAGCTTTAAACTGGAGCAGTCATCTAAAATATTTGGGAAGATCAAAAGAAAAATACAATTAACTGTATTAAAAATTCAGAAAATGATATTTGGTTAACTAAAGACGGCCAGTATAATTTTCCAGGCTCTTGCGCCAAGTATTACATCTATTCGGTAATGTATTTTTTACGGAACGGAAAAATGGTAGACTCTAAACTTGTCAAAAAAGTATGGTAAAAGGAGACCTAGAAAGAAAAGGTTGTGAATTATTACTTAATAATTTGACCAAAAACCAAAATTGTAATATTAGATTGTTTCCTACTGATCGACATATAGGAATTCGTTTTTACATTAGAATACAACATTCTGAAATACAACATTTGATGTATGACACCTATTTAAAAGTTTGATGAAAAAAATGAAAACATTAGAAAAAAACAAGAAAATGCTTATTTATGGAAAAGTAGTTTTAATAATCATCTTTGGCGGACTTCACAAAATTGCAAAGATGACGGTCAGTTATTAGTTAAAAAATTCACGTCTCTACTACATCATATAAAAATGAACACGAATGGGAAGAAAATGGAGTAACAAAAATATGCGATCATAATTCATTAACAAACGAAGAAATAAATGAAAAATTGTGGTTAAAATCAGATGATGAATTATACTATGAATCAAAAAAAGTTATAACTGCCAAAAATTTTATAAAGGATTTGCTACATGCAAAATATTTTGTGCATACTGGCCGCTTAGAACCATATCATAATGTAAAGCTAAAATATATGCCAAAACGAATACACCTGAAATATAGAGGTATGCACATAAGATCTATCTTGGCTATATTGGACTATAATTACAATACAAATAAACAACTATTTTTTTTATAGTAGGTAATAAAATGGTATACTCAAAACGTCGGCGATTCCCTGTATAGGCCACCGCCGCGGCGAGTGATCTTGTGATGTCACGCGGCTATCTTGGTAGAGCTTTAGTGCCTCAACGAATCGACATATACAAATTTTAGTACCACCGTTAGTTATATTAATTAATTATCTATTAATGGAACTTAAATCATTTTTTTTTTGTTTCGTAGTTTTTTAAGTTATATTTAAATTTAAATTTTAAGCCATTAATACACTTACTGTTAGGTCCTTTAATACTAATCCTTCTAGACCTTGTTTCAATACATGTTCCACCATTAACTTAAGTTCTTTAGTGTTCTAAAATAAATTTTAAAAAAATTTTATTCATAAGTTATTATTTTATGTTATTGAGCATTTTTAAATATTATACTGACGTGCAACTCTTTAACTTCTGAAAACATGATATGTCCCTTAATCGGAGTCATATTCTGCATTAAAATCTTTCTTCGTTCTACAATTGATCTGAAATTCATTAATGTATTCCATATATTATTTAAGTTCATATGTAATATTATAGATCTACCCCTCTGCCTCTGCTGAGCAATACTGATACTTATTAGTTATTATCGAGTTCTATCCAAAATTATTGAAACAAAATTATTGACTAAAGAGGATGTCGAAAATATTTTTTAAATAGATTTTACTGACAATAATTGTTATTAAAGGTGAATGATAAAACAAAAATTTGTTAGTTGGAATTTTAAATTTGAATATGTTATCGTACGTTTTTTAATTGTTGAAAAAAGACTTTATGTTTATCCCTAGAGGAAAATTCAAGGTTTATCGTTTTATAAATAACACAATGTTTTTTTAATTGTATTGATACTGCAAGAAAAAAAAATTAAGTTGTAGGTTTTAGCATTAATTTCCACAAAATAATATAAACACACACACACACACGTTAAGTATAATAACTACGGTCTACAATCACTTAAAATATTTATTTATAACAGATTAAAGCCAGTATTAACCACAATCGAGACCACAGCCTCAATATTATATTTTCAAGATTAATGATTAAAACTAAAACTTCGAAATTATTTTTAACGCAAGAAATGTATAAGTAAATATAGTTCAATGTACAAATAAATAGTGTTCAAAGTTCTTTTTTTGTTCAGTAAAAATAATTTAATCTAATATTTTTAAAGATTCGAAACTAAACATTGGTAAAGACGAGCATTGTTTGTTTTGTTTCCATTCAATATCTTTTCTTGTGAACATTCATATTTATTGAATGTATTTCAAATAAGTACAGGTATTGGTAAATTATTTGTAGAATAAAAATTATAAGGGAAAATAGTTGACTGTAAGCATTATTCCATATTAAGTATTAATATTTGTAATCTCTTACCTGTCTAACAGTGATACACCATTGTAATACATGCAGTCAAAAACAAACAGGCAAGGATTAGCGTCTTCAAATTTACTTTTCTATTAAAAAAAAAATTATAACTGTATTAGTTAAACTTATAAATGATGCTTTATAAGAGAAAAATACCTTGTGAATTCCTAGGGTACCAAATGGTAAAGGTTTATTAGTTTTATGGTCATACATTAACACTTCACAATCTAAAATAATCTCTTTCCCATGCTGAAAAGCTTTAGGAATATACTGTTTAAATAAATCAACCTAAAATTGAAAATTATATTTAATAATATTTTATAATTAAAATGTCGACAAACATAACTAATGCATAGAATAATATATGTATATTATAAAATATTATGTGTATATAATAAAGGTTTTTTAATATGTTTATATGTGAGTGTAAGTTGAAAATATTTACTTTATGATCCAAGACAGGTTTTAGACTTCTTGAAAAAAATTTAAATTGTTTTTCACTTTTATGTAGTTGAACCCGTTCACCATCATATTTAATTTCTGAATATATACCGTTGGGACACTTTTTAAAAATGTCATCCAAATTTTTACATGGTTCAGCCTAAAAATAATGAAATATATGAAAAATAAAAGCTTACAAGTTTAATGGAAAACAACTTACCAACATTGGCAAAATCGGTGTTAACAAAGATAATTTAATGTTCATTTTTCCATTACTAGCTAATTTAGATGAATCGCATGAGCATGCTTTCTGTACAACAGATTTTAAATCGTGTGATGTTTGGTATGCTTCGTATGCATTAGAATGAAGTGCCCCTAAACTGAAAATATAATATAGGTAATACTAGTATGGATTTAGAAAAATGAAGTACCTATTAGTATATGTGTATTATACACAATACACAGTGTTAATTATTTTTAACTTCACAATATTTGAAATACAACTGTACTGGCACAATGATGTGATGACGTGCACACTGAGAAAAATTACTAGCTCATTAGTGTTCTGCCCCATTTAACAACCTTTGTCGTAAGTCCTCTTTTCTTCAGTGTGTAGTGTCGCCACCTCTTGACCATGACTTAATACTAATTATTATGATAAAAAAATATATATATATATAAAACACATTTTTTATGAATTATTTTAATTGTTATTATTATTTATTAAATTATTTTATAGTGGTAGTGTATTACTGTAGTTCTGTTTAAGGTTTAATTAAATATTGAGATATATACAATGTAAAATAAATCAAACTGAATTGACCTTTAATAACCAAAATATTTTGATTGTGTTTTGTAGCGAAATCAATAACTATTGTTTGTTTGAATCTAAAACAATTTTTAACAATCAAAAAACAGCCAACAGATTTTAAAGACTCGTCTTGATCGTTCCTAACAAAATATAACAATGCAAATAAAATTTGAATTGGTTTAAAAAATTTAATTATTTATTACACAGCCCAATTATTATGAATTATTTTAGCATTTCAGACTTCAGATGCATTTAATCAAAAGTTTTAAATTGTAACATTTTTTAAACGTTTATTTAGCTATTACGTGGAATAGAGTATACTCCGAGCAGTCCAACTGTCTAAGCTGTAATGTTTTGGTAAATATTATATCCAGATTTTAGATACATGTTTACAATATAATAGATTTATAGCTTACGACATTCGGAGCTGAATTAACTTTAGAATTTAAACGCCTTCGAGCATACAATTCATGTCATCCTCGTAAAGATCAATATTATATACACTTATTATTGTCGTATACTATATACAGTTGTCATTATTTCATTTAATATATATATTATATAGGTGGGAGCTACTATTTTATTAAGATAGGTCAGGCCAGCGTAGCGAGATGTGCTTAGGTGACACTAAAATATTGTATATAAGACCACCGCACGAGCAGGTACGGGGCTCTATACATATTGTCGTGGGACTCGGCAGGAGCAAGGTGAGACGTCATACACGGAGGTAAACGACGACTGTAGTACGAGTAGTGTTTTAAATGGTTTATTTTATGTTCTGTTCTTGCTACTAATAAAAGTGTTACCGATCAAAAGAAAACTGTGTTGAAATATTATTTCGATTATTTTACGTTCTTACCTATTAAAAGGAATAGTGCCAGGATATACGTACGATGTGTAAATGAGATTTTAATTAACTGAATAGTGCCAAAATATGTATATGTAATCTTTAAGTCGTTCTAAGTCAATAGAGACGGATGTAGGATTGGCAAACGCATACCATCATACCTTACAAGTTAACAGTGCCATTCTAATTTATTTAGAGTGTCATTAGCTGGAAAGTATGGAGGTAAGACGTAGTAGGATTTCAGCGCGTGTCACTCTATATGGGTGATACAACATTATATTTTCACGTACGTAAACAAAAAAAAAAAATTTTAAAAAAATTAAATTTTCACAAACATTTTTCAATTTTTGATATTTAATTACAACAAAACATTTATTAATCAAAATTATTTAAAACTTAAGCCTTTGTAAGAAATATCAATAAAATTATAATAACCTACCTATATTCTGTCCAGCGAGAGAACGCGCTGATTCTGCGCATACACCCACATTACCACGCCATCAAAACAGGAAACCCTACGACAGGTGCCACATGGGAATGCGCAAAAGAACCGATTTTCATCAGTCCGTGGACAGAGTATAGTTATGTACTCTTTGAATAATATAACAAGAAAATTAGCTTTAAAATAGTCAAAATCGTCATAAATAAGCCTTGGCCTTTACATGAAGTATATCAGACCTTATTAATTTAGGTCATATTATTACGTATTTATAGATTTTTAATTTTAAGATCATGTTTTTTTCAGATTTAAGATTCCTAAGTGCATATAACTATTAAAATTAGTAATGCAATAAAAAACTTAATATCACCTAATCTAAGCTATAAATGTGAAAATGAGAATCTTAGTCACAAATGATCCCTACATTAATTTAACTATTCATCCAATTGTCAATTTTTTTTTTTTTTTGAAAACTACTTGACTGATTTTGACAAAAGTGTCAGAGATTTTTCTTAATAATTCGAGCAAGATTTAAATAAAAGATTAAACTAGATATTTAAAGGCGGCTTACTCACTACTAATAGTTGTAAAAAAATAGTTATAAATAATAGTTGTAAAAAAAATCATAACCTAGTAATTTATTTCTGCTTGCAATTGGTTACACGACGTAAGAAAAAAAGTTAATTATTACTATTCGCTACATGTAGATTGCTTATTGTGGTTTCAATAATTATCCCTGTGCATCAGCTAATATAAATATAAAAATATGTTCAAAATATGATTATTTAACTAGTTACTTAATAAACATTAGCAAATTAATTTAAAAATAATATGTTAATTTTTTTGAATAATTTAAATATTACTTACTCACAAACCAAAAAAAAAAAATATATCATTACAAAGTACAAACCATTACAAACGACTTACAAACGTATGGCATATAAACGAAAATCAAAAATTACAAAATTCGGGGCATTTTGCCAGCCCTCTTATTAAAAATTATGATTTTGCGTCAATAAAACAAATCCTTAACAAATGAAATAAGTATCTTTATAAACCTTTACAAAGCGGTTATAAACGAGGGCTAACAAACAAAGTTGGAAAAATTGAACTAGGTGGCCTGAGAAAATGGATCTATCTTATGCTTACCAAGTATTTGATGATTAATACAATTTTTAATAGTAATATTCACTAATATATAACATTTGCATCATATTAAAATGTTTATAAATAAAAATAACAATATGGTTTTTAAGATTTTAATCTTATGACCGTGTCTTGACTTTTACTCGTGACCGTAAAATAACATCTATACTTCAAAACCTATAAGCTTATTTATTTTTTTTAAATACATCGTATCTTTTATAATTTGTAAAACAAAATAATAATAAATTCTTATGTTATGTTTTTATGCGTATCACATTTGTTTTCTTTAACTGTGTCTATATCATTACAATATATTTAAAACATTTAAATTTCGAGCACTAGTCATAACATCCTCCAGATAAAATTATAAAAAAATATTTGTACTTTTACAATAACCGTTATACATTTTTTTTAACTAATTTTACTTAAATATATTTTACCGTCGCCGGAAATTTGACAACTCCCCCACCCTCCTTAACACGGTTTCGCGAAACTTTCGAATTATAAAGTTGCAAGAAACCAATAATAATCGATAGATTGGAATAACAATACAAATTATATTCAACTAGAGTCACGTTCATAAAATATAATATATTCATCAATTTTAAGACAATATTAATTAAAAAACTCTAACAAAAAAATAGACCTCAACAATGATTTTGTATTAAAAAAAAATATAGATTGGCTACAGAGGAATATATGAATAAATGACCTTTTACTGCAAATGAAAATAAACAATGACTTATTCTAATATTATTCTCAGAATCTCGTATACACATATATAAATCCACTAGGTTACTAGGTTAGGATAAAATCTATATATAAGTACAATATTTGATCTATCGTTTCATTCGTTTCAATAAAAGCCGTAACGAAAATTATTATCAATAACATACGTAATATAATAACCTATGTAAAAATTAATTATGTAAAGCCGTTAAATTCGTCTGACGTGAGATGATGAGCAATTTGAATCCACTTCACCACACGCTGTAATGAATTACAATCGACTGTATAAATGCGAAATTACAATAAATACAATTAAATACAATAATAATGTATTTAAACGAAAAAGACAAATACATAAGTAGTAGCACTATAGACAGTTGTCGAGTGAAACAAGAATTTTTTTTTTTTAGTTTATACATAAATATGAACCTCACTCCCCCTTATTATTTAGTTCAGAGTAGCCTTAATACTAATTTTTGATGATAATATTGCAATAAAGTTTCACTAATCACAAAACAACTAATGTCATGGTTGTAGAATTGTACTTTTTAGTTACAAGTAAATGCTCAAATTCATCTATAGAATTAAGTTACTTTTTATTTTAAAAATTATTAAAATTCGGTTACATAAAATTTTTTAGTTTGCCCATAGATTTTAATTTTTATCCCCCCCCCCCCCCCCATCCACCTCATATAATTAATTTTTTATTCAATAATAATAATATTCGACATTCCACACTAATTCAGTAATTATTTATAATTCTTTTAAATTATTAAGTTTTATTTGTACATAATTATTTGATATTAATAGTACTTGAATATTTAATATTATATTTTTTTATTATTTATCAATTTTTTTTTTTGGGGGGGGGGGAGGATATACGGCCCATTAACCCTTCTAAATACGCTATTATCTAGATTTATATATTGAAAAAACTAATTACTCGTACAAAATTTGATTTTCATCGAAATTTTCAGAAAAATATTCACCCCGGAATATGAAATAAAAAATGTAGGTATGCTATTATTCAAAAAAATAAGTTTTAAAAACTAATAACGACAAATAAAATAGAAAAAAATGTTATTTTGTAATGACTTCAGAGTTCAGTTATGTAAGAAAATATTTTCAAAGAATTAAAACTTTTTGAGTTAACAAGTGTTTACTATGAAAATAATCTCGAGAGAATTATTAAAAGTAATAACTCCATATACTGAACTATTTTTAAAGTAAAATAATTATATTATTTATTAAACTCGGATATGAATACTGTCTTTAATAAATAATGCATAAGATCATTTAAAATAACATAGTATACGAGGTTAGACAATTAAGTAATGCGACCGATTTTTTTTCTCGGCCTGTGGTAACACTACGAACCTGTAACTCCCCCACCGTAATAACAGATCTCTACTCTCTTAATTGAGACCTTAACGACCCTAATACGATCATTTCTTCGCCAGCTGTTCAGTGTTTTGTAACAACGCGTGAGTAGCACGTGACACGAAAATGGAACAGAGAAATTTAGAGCAACGATGAGAGATAAAATTTTGTGCGAAACTCGGCAAAACCGCGACAGAAACTTATGAAAAAGTTCTTAAAGAGTATGATAGTGATGCCCTGAGTCGTAGTAAGGTACTTTGGTGGCATGCTGATTTTAAAAAAGGCCGTGAGAGCATCAAAGACGAGGCGCGGAGCGGAAGGCCAATTTAAGTGCGAACCGACGCGAATGCGCATCGCGTGCGCGCCCTTATTCGTCAAGACCGGCGACTAACCATTCGAATGTTGGCTGTCAAGTTGAATTTTAACTTGGAAACAGTTAGAAAGATTTTAACCGAAGATTTCGTCATGAAAAAGCTGTGCGCAAAGATGGTACCGAAGAACCTTTCAGATGAGCAAAAAGCCCACCGAATGAATATTGCTCAAGATTGTCTCGAGCAGGTTGAAAGTGATCCTACTCTTCTCGATCGATTTATTACTGGTGATGAAAGTTGGTTCTTTCAATATGACCCCGAAACTAAACGACAAAGCCAACAATAGTTGTCCCCTGGAGCGCCAAGGCCAAATAAGGCGAGAATGAGCAAGTCAAAAGTGAAAACCATGATGATTTGCTTCTTCAACAGCAAAGGGTTGATTCACAAAGAATTCGTACCACCTGAACAGACCGTAAATCAAGTATTCTATCGCAATGTGCTTGAAAGGTCACGAAAAAGGGTGCTCAGAGTGCGTCTAGAGATTGCGAAAACTTGGGTTCTGCATCACGACAATGCTCCCTATCACACTACGTTCAGTGTCTCTCAGTTCTTGGTGTCTAAAGGCATCGCAACGTTACCAACCGCCCTATTCACCAGACATGTCACCCTGCGACTTTTTCCTATTCCCCCATATGAAAAAATTCGACAAAGGTCAACATTTTGACTCCGTTGAAGATATCCAAGAATCTGAGGATACTCGGAGAGGTCTCACGAGAATTGTTCCAAAATTGTTACGAAAACTGAAAAACTCGCTGGAATAATTGTATAGGTGCGGGAGGGAACTACTTTGAAGGGGATCGCAGAGATGTACCTTAATTTTTAAATATACTCGATTTTTGAATTTTGTCGCATTACTTCTTCTTTCATTACTTATTCTAACCTCGTATGCCCTTTAATATTGAAAATCTCTTTAGAGGCAAAAAAGACCATCCATTTAGACTTCGTTTTAAAAGTCAAATTTAAAAATTCATCATGATTATGAAATATAAAGATTGGTTATTCGATTCATAAGTGGTGATTAATAACGGTGACCACCTATCGTAGCCAAACTATCTATAAATTACACATTACTGTATTCTATTAGAATATATGTCTACTATTTGGTTTAGATCCAATTACCTAATAAATAGATTTTCCAGTGGACAGTTAAACAAACCACCGTAAAATAAACAAAATTATTTAGTGGTCAGTCCCTGTCTATAAAAAGATTTTCATATGCATGTATACTGTATAGTTATATACATATATATATATATATATATATATATGGTCCAAATAAATATATATGAAATAGAATGTACAGTAGGTTTTCTTATTATATCAAATACCAATGTAACTTTTATACATCAAATAGTATTTAACTCTTATTACATTATTATTAAAACTCACATATATTTTGGTCCGCAATTAATTCTGAGATCGTGCATCACTAGCCTAATTATCATTTTCAAATCATTTCCAGTGCATCTGCAAAAAAAATTATTTATTTTTAATTTAAAATTGAAATTATTCTAACCTTGGTAGGTTAACTTACAACGTGGCGATTGATTTGAAAAGGGCCGTTTGTGCAACTTCTGTAGTTTCAATTGATAATTTATCGAGAAAACTGTTTACATTAGCTAATGTTAGAGTTGATTTTGATGCTGGTTTCACATCGATATTATTACTTTTTTCAAAAAATATTCTTATCGTTTCAGCAACATCTCCTTTTTCCAAATCTCCCAGCATTAAGTTTACATTTTGTTTAAACAACTTTAAACAGTAAAAATATATCACGGAAATTAATAGAAATAATATTTTTATGTATTTTTGCTGTCCATTAAATATAGGTACAAATTAATTTTTATAAAAAGTCAAGTGTAATCATTATAATAATTATTTATTTATGAATAAAGTGAAATAATTATTTTTACTTGACTATATAATTTTATAAGTTGTTTTGACTGCAGATTGTATATTCTTTTTTCCGAATTAGGCAACAACATTTTACACCATAAAAACATACTTTCTGCACGGGTCTCATTTGACTCTTCTATATAAAACCATGAGTACTTTATTAAAATTTTTAAAAAAACATAGGTACCCATATTAATACAACTACCACAATCATAAAAGAGTTAAACACTATCTAATTTTAATGTGTATGTGATGAAATGTTTTGATTTTACGTGGATATTATATTAATTCCAAGGGATATTTTAATTAGGTAAACTGTATTAACTGTAAAACAAATCATTTATCAAAATATAAAATTTAAATTTATAATATTCGAGATTCTAATTAAGCATACAAAATCTATCTTACGCTATTAAAATTTTTAATAATATTGTAAAATTAAATAATAAAGTATTGAAATACCAGCTATTTTTTTTTTATGGTTCCCCTAGTTATAAAAAAATATTAACCAACTTTTAAACGCCTAAAATAACTTTTTAAGAGAAAAAACGGAATAAAATACAAAAAGTAATAACAAAAAAATATATATAAAAGCAGAAAGTAGGTAATTGTGAATACTTTCATTATTTATTATCTTAAACATTTATAAATATATTATAATTTATAGACTATACCTTTGGATAAAATGTTATAGATAAATTCTTTAAAAATTGCAGTTTTTTGAAGATGACTGTTTTCCTGTGAGAGACTCAAACACAATTTACGAAAGTCTTTAAAATAATAATCTTTTGTTTGTGGCAACGATGGCACTGTAGGTTTTGTTTTTGGTTTCTTTTTATTAGGTGTGCCTTTTTTGTCAGATTCGTCGTCATCGTGTGTTTTAAGTTTCTCCTTAGGAACTAAAATATAAAAAAAAAATTATCCTTACATATATCTTACATATTTATAGTTGCAAATGAGTATACATTTAAAATTAATTATTTTAATATCTATTACTATTAGGGAAAGTCGTAAATATTTCGTTTTGGTGCTCCATGGACAGTCTGTCCCAGCCACCGATATCGTCCACACAGGTAATTTTCGCCGTCGATGCTCTCTGTTTAGAAAATACAGTTACTAAACACTGAGGATGATGCCAAGCCATCATTTTTCCATCACCAAATGGGTTCGCCACAACTTTAGCGATCCTCAACGTTCCTTGATTTAAAACTTCTTTACACTTTTTACATTTTGCCCTATTGCTCTTAGATTTTTCGGCAACGAAAAGTTTGTCCACGGACGATTCTTCCATATTGTCTAGCTATAAAATAAATAACTATATTGAATTTGAATAATTTAATTTGAGCGCATGAAAATGTAAAAGGAAAATAACCATGCTAATGTAAGGAAATAGAGTTAACCTATATATCGATTACATCGTTCTACGAAATTAAATTAGTTAAACAGTCACCAAAGAGATTCTATCGTTTAAATCTGACAAATAAAAATCCGATAAAAAAAATCCAAACATGATACGGAGACGGGCATTATTCTCACTTCACATTAAAATGTGAATATAAATGTAAATTTAATGTAAACTATATAAATATAGTTATAACAAAAAAAAAAAATCCGTCAGAGTTTGAACAGTTCTTAACAGACTTCAAATTATAACTTTTAGTAATACAATAAAATAAACAAATACCGTTTTCTTTCAATACTAAAATTTATCGTAAATTTCATTGCTCTAATTTTCAGTATTTTTAGTAATTTTGTCAAAAACTATTAAGCCATTTAATTTCAATGCTGTTCTATTTACCATACCGATCAATTGAAAAGTTAAATTATGAAGCTTTTCAATCAATATACGTGGTTTGTCGTAAATGTCACTACTGTATTTTCGGTATTTTTCGTAATTGTGTTAAACACTGTTAGAAAATGTCAATAACATAAAAAGTATTTATGTCTAACACAAAATCTTTTAGCTCAGTCTACAAATGTGTTTAAATGAATAATAAATTGTTAAAATTCAAAACTAGTATAGATATTATCACCATAATAATAATCCAACAAAATAATTTCATTAAAAACGGTAAATTTTCTTTAAGTACAATTAAAAAATCTAAGGAATGTACAAACTATCTATATAGTCTAGAATAATGTGTAATAATGTAACTAATAAACTATATGTAGGTATATAAAACATATAATGAAAATACATTCCTGCAAATTTTAGTTTCCCATAACATAATATGGTTATTTATATATTTATTATCAAAAAGCAAATTAATTATAATTAAATTGAAGTAATACTGTGATATTATAGCGTAATATAAAATTATTCAAGACAAGGATTAAAAAAAAAATCATAATTTGCACTTAAAGGTTAATTATTTTTGTAATATGTAAATTAAATTTCCATTCATTATTAAACAAATACATAATTAATAAAACGGCACCACACGGGACAGTTTTTAGAATGTGACAAAAATAACTAATTGAAAATAATAATATTCCGCTCAAGTGACCAATCAAAACGGTCACAAGCGTCACCACTCAACATGTGTAAATTACCGTTATTTTATTATTTTATTTCATTCCCTTTTAAATTTTAATCGATTAATTCAATAATCACCAATTTCATAATAACACTAAAGTAAACAATGTTTCACAAAATATTTATATACACCTTACTAGTATTGTAAATAGTAGGTATAGGTACTTTTTCAGCATAAACAACAAAATGTTTAAACCACAAACTAAAATATAATCGTTTTTCTTGTATAAAATTTATACCACTACATATAATGAATAAATATTTCTTTATAATATATATCTACATTTATAATCATGTGTAATATTATTTATATTGATCTCATGACAACAAATCTTCAGGGAAATTTCAACTCAATATTTCTGGCTAACATGCGGACGAATAATTTATGTTGCACTCAACTATGTAACATCATTCATATAAAATACTATAAATTATATAAACATTATACACATAGGTAAAATTACATTTTTATAAGAATTAAGTAATATTTTTTCTATATGATAGAGGTTTTTTTTATCAATTTTAAAATGTCATTGTGGTGAATATCACGAATGTTACGATAATTATGTATATGCGTATCATTATTGTTATTATAAAATTTTTGTAAAAACTACATCGCAAAAAAAATTTACTTTATTTAACATACGTGAAAAACGATATTTAAAAACATCATATAATACTCTGAAAATTAAATGAGTTTATAATATAACAGAGAGGATCACATTGAAATGATCTCCCCTTGAGCTGAATACGTTTTTATCATAATCAAATAACATATTTACTTTCTTAATTACTATTTAAAATTTACCACTTTTGTCTTAGGAATGTATAAAAGTCTTGTGGGTCGCTAATTCCAAATAATATTATATCTATACACTTACACAGATATACCTATGTATCGTATATAATAATGCCTTTTATATTATATAAATTTATTAACATTATTTAATAATTTAATGGTTTAAGTCTATTCGCATTTCACATAAAAGTAGTAGGTGCAAAGCCAAGAGTTGAATATTTTTCCTTGGTTAGATATTCACAATCTGGGTGGGACCAATTTCCTTAAAAAATGAGATACCGTTTAAGTTTATCTTCACATGTTTTTCCGGTCTAAAATCATGTTTATTTTTCTCTAAATACCTATAAAAATTATACATTAAATCATATAATATATATTTATAAAGTTATCCTATTATATCCGATATTTTTTCTATAATATTTTAGCCGGCCCTGGCATCGAGTCTTAATTATTATGTAGATATTGTAATGAGTATACATATAGCACTAATATACAATAATTTCGTAATTTTGATTAGATATGCCAAATTAAAACACGCACACACGAGTATTCGAAAATCGGTTAAAATATATTTATCAACTTCATTACATAAAAGTTTTAAGTTTTAATGAAAAAAAATACATATGTATATAACAAAAGTTTACAAGTATTAATTAATACCCAGAGCTAAATAATTTCAAAATAATATAATGATTGGTATTAGTTAATTTTTTATGAAATTACAGTAAAAGCATGATATTTTGACATAAATTATTTAATTTTTATTAAGTATTTTATTTGTATTATAATATATGACAATATGACACACATTTTAAATAATTTAATTGAATATATATACAATATTATATAACACTCCTAATATAACTTGCATACAATTAAAAAATGATCGATCATTTTCATATTATATTTTAATTCGAAGTTATATTACTAATTATTATAGTGTAGAAACTATTATAAAAATTGAATATTTTACTATATTTTATCATAGATAATGATTTCCAAATTCAATTAATTTTATATTTGATGTCCATACATAAATATAATATTGTAAGTTAGTATCTATGTATTATTTTATTATAATTTGTGCAATGTACGACTCAGACATATATGTAATTAAAAACCATTATCACCCAGCGGTCAATTTTTCAGCCGATTTAATAATAATAAAAAAATATATAATAATATTGTAAGCCAGAAAGGCAGAAAATGAAAATTATATAGGTGTGTGTACAAATGATTGGTAGGTACAAATTATAAAGAAGGTGCCAGTTTCTTATTTTGATAATGAATAAAAATGGTCTATTTAGATTTGTTTTTTTTTTATTGAAGAAAATGTCTGGGGCCTACTAGTGGTTATTTTGCTTATAGGTAGGTCCTTAGTACAATATTACAATAGTTTTGGACAATATAAAAAAAACTATTACATTTCGATGCAACAGTAGTTATATACATAGATCATTATAACAAAATATATTTTAACAAAAATAAAACGTCAAGTTTTTTGATATGGTTTAAGATTATTTATAAGAAATTTAACGTCTAAAAATATTTTGTACGCAAACATTATTATTTTATCAAATCTGATAGTAAATAATCCAAAAAATTACGTTTTAAATGTATGCGATATATTTAGTGGAAAGGAAGTTTTTCTGATGATGTCAGGTGGTAGTGATTAAAATAATTGTTCTACCATTATTATACCAATAATAAATGTACCTATATATTGTATGAAAGTTGTAGCCAGTGGCGTATTTATATGCAGGCGCATGTATATGCACATACCTACAGCGGAAAATTTTTCAAGGGATTTTTTTTTCGATTTGATAGTATTGCATATTGATTTAGTGAGACTTATTATAGGCGTTTTCTATTATTGTAAAATACTCTAATAGCCACAACAGCCAAAAAGATTATTTTTAATTTTTGAAAACAATGGTATTGGCTATAAATAAAATTCGAATTTATTTATTTAAGTTTCTTATCGTCGTCTATCGGCCGGCCGCGGCTGTCGAAAAATTGGCCAGTGAGCTATCTATAGTACATATTTATTACAAATGACAATAATAATAACATAATCTAATAATATCAACACTTGGCGCGGTGGTTCTACGAATATTTTGTTGACGGATCTTTTATCTTATTACTTAAGAAGTGAATAAGTGATAATCATGATTCAGTCCATGTATTCTGACCGTGCTGTAAGGTGGCTGACTGCGTACCGCTACAGCTGTGTCGTCGTTTTTTTCGTAAATATTATATTTATTTTATGAATATGAGTACGAATAGAAAACGGTTAAGTGGTGACCAATACAAAAAAATTGCCAAATTAAAAAGTGAAAAGCTGCAAAATGTTTTAAATAAAACACAAAAATTGACTCATTTTTTTTTAAAATCCAGCTTCTACTTCTGGTGGTTGTAGTAGTAATAGTAGCACTACGTATTTATACGGATAGTAATATGAAGAAAACAGATGCTCAGGTTAGTGACAATAAAACAACAATTAGTGTATCTGTTGAAATAGACAATATTGAACCAGAAGGTAGTTGTGGGTCAAATGAGTTAACTAATATGATAGTAAATGAAACCATTTTGGAGACAGCCCGGCTAAATGGATTATTAACGACGAATTTCGCGACTATATTACAAAAAATAGTTTTAACCAAAATACGACAAACGGCTTTATTAACTCCAAACGTGGTCTCCCTTTTCAAGGACATGATTCGTGTTTTGGTTCTGTACACAATGGTAATTACTTAATGCCACTCGACTTAATTGCAAAATTTGATCAGTTTTTAGCCAACCATATAGTTCATTTTGGAAATAAAGGTAGTAGCTTTACATCATATTTATCTCACGTTATATGTAACGGAGTTTATTTTATTAATGATGAAAAAATTAAAATATAATATTGTTATAAAATTAAAAATATAAAAATATTTTTCCATAAGTATTGATTCGACGCCAGATATTTCACACGTCGACAAATTATCATTTATGGTGAAATATGTCCTCGAAACAGGTCTTCCTGTAGAACGATTCTTATGTTTTATTTCAAATCCAGGGCATAAAGCTTTAAATTTGACTAATGCCATTATTAATACTTTAAAATCACATGATATTGACATTTTTGACTCGAAGACTAAGCTACGATAATGCTAGTAACATGTCAGGTCAATACAGTGGAGTTCAGGCACGAATCAAAGAAATTAATCCACTTGTTTATTATGTACTATGTAGCGCACACTCATTAAACTTGGTTGGCATATCTTCTGCAGAAAGTTGCCTACAAGCATTAATTTTTTTTTGATTTATACAAGAGTTATATAATTTTTTTCCCACATCAACGCACAGATGGTCAATTTTGCAATTAAATATTAAACATAATGCCAATAGAATTAAAAGTTTATCGAACACTAGGTGGTCGGCTCGCGCAGACGCATGTCGAGCATTATGTAATTCGTGGGACGAAATTATTAACGCATTAGTCACTATCAAGGATGACACTTTTAAAAAATGTGCTATACGAAATGAATCCAATTGTCTTTATAATCAAATGCAAAAATTAGAAACATCATTTATGGTGATTTTTTGGAATTATATATTGAACGATTTAATGCATCAAATAAACAATTACAATGTATTGAAATTGGAAATGATAAAGTTTCTCAAATTTATACATCACTTATGAACCCAGTACAAAAAACCCGAGATAATTTTAATGAATATGAAACTAAAGCCAAAAAAAAAATCAAAGATTACCGAGTACAATATTGATACAACTCGAAAAAAAAAAATTACATTTCGATGAAAAAACCAAACATCAAACTGAATTAAATGGTGGGGATAAATTTCGTGTTGAAACATTTTACGTTATTATTGATAAAATGATTAATGGACTTGAGAAAAGACAACAGTCCTATAAAACATTTTGTGATATATTTGAAATACTACTAAAAATTACATTTTTAAATTTTTTGAAAATAGTTGAGTTCGCTGCGAAATTGCAAAAAATGTACCCGAATGATTTGGATAATACGTTTTCGTCAGATTGCTTACATTTATAATCTTATATACTGAATAGTGATATCGATATTGACATAAATAATTTAACTTCTATCATACTGTGCCAGTATTTGAGAGAAAAAAATTTACATATTGAAATATTTCTAAATATTGACACGCATTAAGGATTTTTGTGAATGTACCAGTGTCTAATTGTACTACTGAGAGATGGTTTTCATGCCTCAAACGCATAAAAAACTATTTAAGGTCCACTCAAGCTGATGACAAATTGAATAATTTAGCATTATTCTCGATAGAGAATGAAATTTTAAACGAATTGAATTGCGAAGATTTAATTGACACATTTACAAGAACCAAATGTCGACGTAAATCGATCGTCTATTAAGTAAATAAGTAATTTATTATATACCTATACCAATATTTTGTTATTCTTTATTTTTTTTCAACTGCAATTATTATATTTTTATATTTAAAATATAAATAAAATTTGTTTTGCATACCTACCTAATTAAATTTTATTTTATCGTAATTAAGGCGACAATTTTGGATAGGCCTACAAACGGTAAATATTTAAATATGCCTCTGGTTGTAGCTTGCAAGTCAAATAGTGTTCTTGTATTATTAATAGTAAATAATACACTGTAATAATTATTTTGAATACTTATAGATAAGCAATATATGCTAACACATATTTTTTAAAAAAATAATTAAATTGTTTTTTCTCCCTTGCAAATTAAACGCTATTTATATCTGCCTAACTAAAAATACAATACTTAAAATACTAAAATATATTTTTCTAGCTCGTTCAGTACGTATTTGTTTTTTATTTTAGATTCTGAGCAAAGCAAAGAATGTATTGATTTTACAATGATGTGTGTTTTCTTCTTTTTTTGTGTCTGTCATCATGTTTAAGGACAATAAAAGTGCTCCGATTTTCTTCATCAGCATCTTTTCTGCTAGGAAAGTGAATCTAGTTGGTACTTTAAGGGGTAAAAATAAAAAATTCTCTAAAATTTTCAAACACGTCAGAAAAACAACAAAAAAATTAAGGGAAAACGGGAATTTTTACGCGAAGCCAATTTTTGACAAAATCGATTTTATTTTTTGGCGTAACATCAAAAGTAATCAGAGTAAATATGTAGAATTTTTACAAAATGTTTATGTAAGAAATTTTTATACACAATAAGTTTTCAATATATTTTGACTTTTTTTGAGCTATTTATGGGCATAATCAATTTTCGGGTTTTCTTTACTTTTTTTTATTGTTATTAATAAATATTTTTTCAATTGGTCAAAAAACTTCAAAATTTAATACAAGATTTTTCATAACTTGTTGTAAAAAAAAATTTTAAAAAAAGTTAAACGTAAGTCTCTAATAGTTTTTTATACGAATCTAAAGTTAAAATTTTGACAAAATACGTATATATCACGAAAATATGCATTTTTTTTTAATTAGGAAATTCATAAAAAAACTTTTTTAGTTATATCAAAGATTTCAAAATTCAACACAAGATTCTCTATAAGTTTTTTGATTTTTCTAAAGAAGAAAAAGTTCTTCGGAAAGTCAAACTAATTTTTTATGAGTGTTTGAAATTAGACATTGGATATTCACCTGTTTTCTCTGGGAACGATTTTTTTATTTTGATGTAATTCAAAAAGGAATTACTGTAGACATTTGAAAGTTTCACCAAATGTTAAGATATGTTGAGATTACCATTTTCTATACACAAAAAAAAAATCAAAAAATATTTTGACAACTTTTGAGCTAATTGTAGAATTAAAAAATATTTGGTTTTTTCAAATTTTTTTCTTTAAATATCGATAAAAACAAATTTCATTGGATCAAATTTCTTGAAAATTTAATACAATATTCCTCATAAGTTGTTAAAATAACAGATCAAAATTAATAAAAATACATAAGCACAATTTTTTTTTTATATAATCATTTAAATTTAAAATTTTGACCGAAATTCATCATCGGGCATTTACAAATTGTTTTGGAGTTAAAAAATTATAAAATGTTCAGTTTTTATATCTGAAGATTGAAAATTTAAAACAAGTTTTTTCGTGAGTGTATAGTGTAACAAAAAAATTAAAAAAATATTTTTTATAGACAATTTAAATTAAAATTTGGACATCATAACACCGAACATTTGCAAATTGTTTTGTAGTAATAATAAAATAAATAAAAAAATATATAAAATATTTAGTTTTTATAATTAAGAATTGAAAATTTAGAACAATGTTTTTTGTAAGTTTTTCTTAATGCGGTTTTTAAAATATTTAAGATACAAACACATACTTTTTTATAAGTATTTAAAATTCAAATTTTGACCAAATTCATCAAAATCTCAAATTGCAAATTATTTTGTAGTTAAAAATGTGTAAAATGATCCAGTTTTTATAGCTAAGAATTGAAAATTTAAAACAAAGTTATTCGTAAGTATTTAATAATGTAACTAAAATATCAAAAAAAAAATATATTAAAAAAATAATTTTTTCTAGAAATTTTAAGTTTAAATTTAAACGAAATTAGATATTAAACGAAGAATAACGAAGTTATTCATTTCGTTGTAATTTAAAAATATTTTTCGTGGGTGCTTGAAACTTTTAAAGTATATTATAATATTTTATACATTCAATTAAATTTTCAAATGTAATGTTATTTGCAAAAATTAATTCAACCTACTCTATTATTAATAGTAAAATGAATTATTTTAATTTTTAATATCAATAATATCATAAAATATACTTAGTAATGTAGGCTGATAGACCGTCTCTCTCAGATTCGTTTTTCGTATACCTAGGTACATTGATTTTATATCATTGAATACAAATTTAACACATTCATGAAAGTGACCTCACTCGATACCTACTATACAGCAGAGCGGTATCCACTTGCCGACCTTTTTTTTATTTACTCTTTGTTTTTCAACGTAGAACCATGCTTTTTGCATAAAAAAAGCTATTTTGAGTTTTGAAAACAATATAATACTATTTTTATTTCTGACTATAAACCACGCACATTGTCCTTGAATAATTTCATATATTTGTGACTTATATAAAAATATCTACGTGCAGCACTCGCTAAGTCGTCGATATATACGCATATTCAGAGTAATTATATATATAAACGTATATATATATATATATATATAGTGTAGGTATATAATAATATACTATATATGCGGTCTCAAAAACTTTAAACTACGTTCTTCTATGCGGCAATATAGCCATAGTCATGCGTCGGAGATCAGCCACCACCCCTAAACAATCTCACCCTCCACCCACATCATACATCACAACGAACCTATAAACCACCACTAATACCACTGCACACACTTTGTGGTATTACGCGTATTACATATATAATAATTAAACACCTTCGCTGCGGCGTAACAACAAACGTCGTACACGTCATTATTAAGATTAGGGACTTATAGAAGTTTGTATGTTTTATAATATTCATTCAAAATCTAAACATAACTTAGTAATACAGAAATTTTTTTCATAACACCGGGAGTTTATATATTTTTATAGATATTCGGATTTTAAGTGCATATTTCATGTATATTTTTAAATAAATATTTAATTTTTCTATAAATTAGCTAACAAAAAAATATAATATACACCTGTAACAATCAGTTTAATAAACATTTAGTTTATAGATATGCATTTATAGTAGAAATTATGAACCACTCATATTCTTTTATTTACACATAGATTCCATATCTAAATTGTATGATTGGGCGTATGACCAAAAATATACCTGAGTAAAGCATACATAATTTAGGCTATAAATTAACCAATCGTTTGAGAAAATGTACCTTTAACTTTATTGTATATACCTACCTACAGTATTTAGTATTGGATCAAATAAGTAATACGGTACGAGTAAAAATTTATGCAACTATAGATTTAAACTTAAAACCCGGTAAAATTATACGTTCAAATTTACTTGCGAAATAAGATGACAAATTATCTATTCCCGATAAGAACATTTAATAGAAAAATAGTTAAATAAATAATAAAAAAATAAATAAATATTGAATACATTTTCATCTTTTTTTCATTTATTTACACATAGTATTAGAAAATGTCATTTTCATACTATGCCAAATTCCATAGAAATTGCATATAAACAACTTTATGATATTCAAAATTAATATTTTTTTAAAAAATGAACAATTTTGTTTCACAAATCAATAAAAAAAATATTGCAATAATTAGCTAATCTTAAATTGTTGTATATGTGATTCTGAATATATGTTTTTAAAAATAGGAAGAAAATTGCATTAGACATTTTAGACATTCGTATAACTTTCAACCAAACAATAAATGAAACGCATTGGGTTGTCCATATAAATTTCGTCTAAATTATATGTATACATATGCCCAAACGAAAACCGCTCGTTCTTATACGGGCCACGGGATATTTTAATCAATCGGTGTTAGTTCGTCTTTCGTCAACGTTATTTTTTTTAATTTTTATGTGATCTAGTAATTATTTAGTGTTATTGCTGAACGTTCTAATTTTCCCTATTAGCGCAATCTTTATTTTATCTTTATTTGAGATTATTAACTGCTGATATTATTTAATCTATACACACAGACTACATATAGTATATATTAATTATTAGTAAGGGATACTTTAATCAGTCGGTGTTAGTTCGTCTTGCGTGCTTAGTTGTCATCGTCGATTTTTTTTTCGTGAAATTCCTAATGTAAACAATGCATTACTGTATTATAATGTATACGCCTACTGCTTACATACGTACCTATACGTTTCAGAGTTCAGAAAATTGGTGTTTTTAATTGATAAACCAGTATTATTTTATAGACTTTGTAAAATTAAAGTTAGTGCTGAAAAACGTTTTATTGCTTTACAACACCTCAAAAACTTTTAATACATATTTAAGTGATTCATTAGACAACAATATAGTATAATACCATCTACATAATATAACTAATTCTGAAAATTCGATTATACTGATATGGATAACTAGCCATTACAAGATTTTGGGCACCGAAAAAGCGAACAAAAACCAAATGAGACAATAAATTACATTCTAACTGACTTCACCTTACATGACGTTATGACATAAATCATAGTTATCTTCAAAAATATATAAGACAACAGCAATGGATCCAAGGAAATTCTAAATTAAATCAAATCAAAACCACACACATACATAATGATCAGCTTAACCTAACCCGAACATCTGAATCAGTTGTAGTACCCCCTTTTTTAGGGTGAAACACGTTACAATCGAATGTCGTACATGTATAAGAATGAGTAACAAAAAGCCACGGTAATTTCCAGTATTTTGTCGGAAATACTTAACCCGTACAACAAACAACAGACGATCATCTTCCTAAACATCTCTAAATCAGATTAAATATTGTAAACCAATGCAATTTAAATTATAAATAATTAAAAAAGCTATAATGGCCATCGTTACTGAGGCTAAATAAATAAATAAAAAATAGCCTTATAATATAATATCAGTTTATTGAATTGCGTGCGCCACGACCAATAACGTGGAATATCTAAGTATAATATTATATAATATGTACGATAGGTAAATATTATTATCTGGGGAACGCGTACAGTGTATAAATACGACGGCCTTCCGTAGGTAGTATTATATTATTATACTAAAGTAGTAGCGATATTAATATTATATTGCTGCCGCCGTCGCCGCGCGCATTTTAACTGAAAACCTAATTTCCCGGGGAACGCTGATAATAATATAGCTGTCGGCAACAGGTAGGTCGTGAATTGAGAGGGTCCGGCGGGAATAGAGCCGACTTTTCGCGTTCGCCGCCGCCACCGACGCGCCGCGGCTGCCGTGTTATAAAAGCTCGGGCCACTGCATTTCTAGCGGACATTTTCACTTTGACTGTCCAACCCTCCCCAAATTTTTCTATATTTTAATATAGTTATCATAGTAATAATATATTGTACACCGGCCGACGGTTGTACCTAATACAATATCATCGTTACAACTTATCGTTGCGATTAAGGTCATAGGAACGCGTCTTTTAGCGATTTCATTTTTTCCACCTTTTTTGCTCTTCTTACAAATATATTCTCGAATACTATATTATATACATATTATAAAAAATAAAAATTATACGCGTGATAGAATATATTGCAACCACACTAAAGCAATATAATACATCCCGTGACGAGTGCAGCCAAGTCAATACATTCGAACACAAAGGTAAATATACACACGATTTCTGATTATACACGTGTTTTAATTTTAAGATGCAATCTATACTGAACGACTTCGCATTTTTTTTAAACAATCGTACCTATCTATCTAAATTGGTAAACAATTAATTTATTACATACCTACTTAATACCCATATCCCTACTGAATTATCAACTTTTCATTAAACAAAAAAAAACATTTCATAATAAATTATTAGCCAACGTCAGGTGTACTTATAGTTAAATAATATTTACAACAATTATTTTTTTATGTCTAGTAATAAGCATTCAATTTTATTTTAAGATTTCAATGAAATATGAGTTAAAAAAATTTGGTTTTATTTTATATATGTATTTTTTTATACCTACTTTTATCAACTGATAATCGGAGTGGAAAAATTTATCCAGTAATTTCATAAATTATTAAGTACTTATATCTACATAGTTCTACTGTTGTTAAGAAATAAATTTCTACTCTCTACACTATAGTTCTGTGAGAGATAATTGTTCAAAAATTTTCTATAAAGTCGTTTAAATTTTAAATTTAAACAACTTTTAAAATATACAATAGTGGCCCAAATCTATCATTTCTAAGATTGGGACTTAATGTCCTAAAAATTCTAAATAATGCGCTGAAAAAATGAACTAAAATATTTTTTTCTCAATAATTTTGGTGTAAATAATAATTGATAAATTATTAAATAACTTTTAAAGTACTGTAAAAAGTTTTACAGATATAACTGTTATTGGACTTCTTTAATATGAAAAAAACGATTATTTCCATACAGTTTAAAAGTATTATTAATAATTTAATACAGAATCTTCTTTATAGTTTGTTAAATTTATATAAAAGCCATGTAAAAATCTTAAAATACAATTTCAAATTCAAATTTCGGATTTAAAAACTTCAAAAATGCCATAAAAAAGTAAAAAATTACCCTAAAATTTAAAATCGTGAAAAATGCAAAAAAATGCAAAATAAAAACTTATTCTAATTCAAAAATACACAAAACATTGTTATAAAACGAGCATCACATAGCTTCGGAAAACAATGCAAAGTGCCTTTAAATCCCAGCCTTAATCATTACTTAGGTATATGAATTTTCATCAAAACTCCAGCTAAAGACAAAGCATAAACTCACAACAATATTTTATAAATTTAAATAGTAAAAATATATTGTTAAATTTATTTGACAAGATATTCAATATTTTGTGTATCACTTGTCGAATTTTCATACTGCAAGATTAATATTATTATATCACAGTTATAATAAATGTATATGCCTATATGCTTCAAAAATCTTAACCCACAATTTTTTTTTACACATCCCAAAAGTTTGGAAACATAAATACAAATACACCAGGGTAAATTGTATACGTAATTGCATAGGTAATATACTTAACTGAACCTCACTATAACCTTGTCAAATTAGTTTATGCACTCGATTATTGGATACAATAGGGCAATATTATCACTTCCAATTTTAAATTTCCATGTACAAGTTTGTGATTAATAATGACATTATGCAGTTTTTTTACTTTATACATAGTTCGTTTAAATAAATTATTATACTTTAGTTTTTGAAAATCATAATTTTACTAAAAAGATGAAAATATTTCAAACATACATACCATAAACACCACGTAATTACCTTTTTTTACATATATTGAAAGCTAATTAATTACATTATTTCCCTCATACAATTAATTACGTTTTAAAGGGGAGGAAAATGCCCCTTCGCCCTCTTGTATCCGTCACTGGATATTATACGAGAAATATTAACAACAGATTTGTTATAATAATACAAATATATGATGTATATACTAATGTAAATTTTATTGTGGCACATTTGTTAAAGTTCGCGTGTCTATTTTAAAAATATATAATTTTTATAAAATTATGGCTGCATAAATAGTTGTATAGGTAATGTAACAATAATTACTGTTACAATTAATAATTATATAAATATTACTACCGTAAATTGTTAGGTTATGCTCAATAAATATATAATGCAATTTTTTGCAAATGACAAATTTAATAGTGTACGACAGACATAATTAATTGATCCAGTTATGTCCTCAATTAATATCCTTTAATAAATTTCGATCCAGCTATCGATACATACGTAGTTAACTAAAACGCATACTCATTCTAACCAACATAAATGTTAAAATCCCACATATTATGTGTTATTATTTATCTTTATTATTATTTGATATGTATGTTCTGTTGTTAAGCATCGAGATAAATCATCTCATAATTAGTAGGTACCTACATGATTGTTTTAAATGGATAATTGCGCAATGTTGTTCAATTAAATATAGGTGGGTTGTGAGGCCGATGGTATCTAGGGACTTATCCCCTACACCCCATCACAAACGGTCATACACTACCAAATTATATCAATGCAATAATTTTAATAATAATAAAAATTATTTCGTATTTACTCAACGTAATCAATTATTTAAATCAAAAAATTACTTATATCATTAAGACTATTAATCTGATCGACATCAGCCATAATATTATTAACTTATCAAATATTGTATAAAACTGCCAGATAAGCTAGTATATAAAAAAATAATTAAAATTAAATAGTATAATAGTGTAATTGATAAACAAATATATGGCAGACGTACAATTATGTAGAACACATTTTAAAAAAAGGTACCTACCCAGTACTTGCCATCAATGTGTTTTTTTTAAGATTATTCTAACAATTTACACGACTTTAATACAATAATGAAACTTTTTTTCCAACAAAAAAAAAACCATCAAATGAAATTGGTTTTCATGAATCCGAAATTCTGAATCTCAGGTTAATATTGACTGTTTTACGTGGGATTTTTAATATTCAATTGTTGAGACAAATTACCCAAGCGTTTATATAATGTTAAACTTAGATAATGCTTTGTTCTACAAACTGTTTATTAGAATCGAGTTGTATCACTTAATGAAGTAGAAATAACTTTCAAAATACGAAAAAAGATTTAAAATTCTAAGTGTAGCAAAGCATTGATTTCGCGATGACACAATTTCTCATATCCATCATTATCCGTTTGAATCAAAAAATTTGCTTCAAACTTCAACTTTGAGGGAGACTCCTAGTAGAAAATCTGATATAGTTGATACTTAGAGGAGTGAAAACTAGGAAATTCTCAGTACTTTTCTTAATAATTGAAAAAAACACGAGAAAACTGGAATATTTACCTAACATCAGTTTTTTTGGAACTCAGAAAGTAATAACCGTAGACTTGGCATTATAAAAAATATTTGTACTAGAATAGTCCAGACATAATATAATTTTCAAAATATTTTGGTTTTTTTTCAGTTTAAGTATCCAGTATCTAGGTCAAAAGATAATAATAATAATACTTGTAAGTTTTTTACGGAAATTTAAGAATATTAAAAATGAAGGCCATAAGTTTAAATTCAAAAAATATAAATCGTATAGTACGTTTCACCACTATATGAATATATTATTGTTTTCTATATACAATGAAATGTTCAAAATGTATTTAGTTTAAAAATTTTAGTTTGGTGTACATAACAGTTGACATATACAATTTACACATTATACCTAAAACCATTTGAACCATAGAAAATGTATTAAAATTTAAAAGTGAACAAATCAGACATTTCAATTTAAAATTACAAATTGTTTCGTATAGGAAATTCAACTAATACTTTTTAAACACAAAATTACACGCTACTCATGAGGAAAATAGATTGAGTATAAGGCTTGTTTCGAATTGTAAATGCCAATATGCAATTACAATTTTTTTAAAATGGAAAACATGTACCGTGTACAGTAAGATGCTTTACAATTTATGCAGAACCGGGTAAAAAAATAATTGGTTATTTGGCGCCAGCACAGGATTGGGACCACTTTTCATTCGAATTTCGAACAGCGCGAGGCTAAGTGATTGTCCATCGCGTTCCTCAGATAATTTGTTTTCTTAACTTCTATTCCAACATTTTTGTACATTCAATTTGGAGGATAAATAATGTTATACCTTTAGACAAATTGATTGACTAGCGTAACATTGAACTAACGCGATAAATTCTCTTCAAAAACCAATTATGTTGAAATGTATTAAACTGTTAAATAATATAACGATTTTATTTCATCAAACATACCAAACAAAAATAAAAGGTATTTTTTAAACAAATAGAGGTAATATAAATTAAAATAACGTCATTACTTAACTTTGTTGTTATACTAGGTAAAATACATTACCATACTCAAAATTTTTTACTGTTGCGATTACATAATGTGCACGTTTGCTATAGAAACACATCTAATTATTTTTTTTCCATATTTGTTCATGAATTTTAGTGGTGTAACCAACTTTATAAGAACAGAACTAATTGAGTTATTGCAAATAAATTATTATAAAAAAAAAAATCATTAAAAGAAATAAAATAATAAATTGCATAGGTACTTATAACGTCAAATTCCTAATCTTATTTATTCAGTTAAAAATATATGGCAAATCAATATTTCAGAATTCTATTATCCAAACATACAAAAAAGTTATTTTTTTGTAAAACATAAAAGAAAATCGATTTGGTGGTTGAACCCCCTCCCACAGAAGGTTTTAGTGTCTTTATTACATTTACAATATACATGATACAATTCAACAATTGTAAAAATAATCAAAACTTTTTAAACAAATTTGTCAAATATTTTTTCGTAAGAATTTATTTTTTTTCAATATCTGCCAACATTAATGAAAAGATTTTTTATAATCTATGATAGAATCATAGTTATCTAAGTTGGTATGCAAACAAGAGTTTAAAGTGATACGTTCGATATTACTATTGTTTCCAACGGCAAATCATGAATATTTGTGCATATGATAATATCATAAATTACGAAATCAATCAGATGTCAAAATAATTTGTAATTTTTATTTTATATGATTTATGTATTATTATCTAAATAGGTATTGAAATCAGAAATAGCAGTGCCAAAAAATTGTATATTGCAGTCTAAATATATAACTTTAAATTATAAAAATAGGTTTTCTCTTATTTATATAAATTATTTGAAGTTGCTTTAACAATACCTATAAGTTTCTCTTCTTATGAAAAGTTCATTAGCACTGTTGTACATAAAAAAAAGTATATTTAAATATATTGATACCAATACCACTGTTTAAATATTTGTAGAAAGCAATAGATTGATAATATTAAAATGTCTGAAAATGCGTGTTTATACTATGGATAAAGTAAAAATGTCAAGCCCCCACAGACCTAATATCCACCTATGGGTTGAACCCATCTTTAGAATTCAAAAATGTCCAATATCCGTGTAACGAAAAAAATTATTATAAAAAATGCCGAACAAATTATTTGAGGAAGCTACATAGATAATGGTGATAATAACCAGTGCGTGATTACAACATAGGCATGTGTTGTTTCCGTCTCATAAACATACCCTGGCAAGTTTAACGTTCACACTCATCCATTTCACTCTGTTATTTTTAAAATTAGAGTTAATTGACCTATTGACTACTATAAAATATAAAAGTAAGATTATTATCTAGGTATTCTCGGAGGATTTTATTGGTATATTAATTTTGAATCAAGTTATGATAATTTTAAAATTTTCAAAAAAATGGACAGTTCTTAAAGTACTATAACTTACTGTATGTGTTCTGTAAAAAGGCAACAACACATAAGGGTGTGGCGCCGTTTAAATTTCTGTAACTCAGCTAATTTTGGGCTCCAAAAGTTGGCGAAGCCCCTAAAATGCATGGAATAAACCCGGAAAAGTCACTCTCCTGTACACTAGGTGTCATATTAAGTAAGTCAGTAAAATGAATATGTTAAAAATGAATTCAATGATTGATTGAAATTTTGAGCAGAGACGGATGTCAGCCTATATTTTTAAAGAAATTTTATATTTTATTTATATTACTTTAAGAATGACAGGAGGTTAAACAAATTTTAGCTAAAAACATGGTATATATGATATAATTATACTTATAATCAAAGACCGGATTTTGCATAAAATGCATGTTGTTATTTTCAACATCATATACATGCAGTCAATGAGTGTCCACAAATCATTACTTGATTGATTAAATATCAAAATTTTATACTGCATATTTTTGCATATTCTGACGTTAATGCATGATCTGCATATTTTTGCATATTTTAATAAAAACCGTACAAATATACAAATAAAAACATAGATCATAGGTACGTTTATATAATATTATAATATCAAATATTTTACGTCTCAAAGAATATTCAGACGCTAAAAATAGTTCCATAGGTTGGTTGTACGGGTTTTATAGTGGAGACATGGCTTTACCTCTTTTATCTAATCTTGTTGATAAAATGCCCTAAACAACATAA
>JACXSJ010000179.1:0-86432 GCA_014851325.1 Pentalonia nigronervosa
GTTTATTATCTATTACCTACTTATTATATTATTTTGTATTTACTATACGAAATAAGTATATTATTAATACATATACAATTAAAATTATTTTTATGTTTTTAAATTCCATTTATTGTGAAATCTTATTTTTGTTAAGAAGGGGGGGGGGGTTGATACATAGGTTGCCTCACCAAAAAAATACTACCAGAACCGCCACTGGTTAATAGATATTTTTGATTTTTTGGTTACACTATTAACTACTTACAAAAACCCTTGTTTTAAATTTTCAATCCTTAGTTATAAAAATTGAACATTTTATAAATTTTTAACTACAAAACAATTTGAAAATTTTAGATATTTAAACTGTAAATACTTATAAAAAAATGTTACTAATGTATTTTTGATCTTTTTGATCTGCTATTATAACAACTTATGAGAAACCTTGTATTAAATTTTTAAGCTTTTTCACTGAATGAAAATATTTTTATCGATATTTATAGAAAAAAAAAATCGAAAATTTCTCATGTCTTTAGTTAGCTCAAAAAGTGTCTAGATATTTTTAAAACTTAATGGTGTATGCAAAATGATGATCTCAACTTTCTGTGAAAATTTCAAGTGTCTACGCCCTACAGTTATTTATTTTTGAATTGAAACAAAATAAGAAAATCATTTCCCGAGAAATCGATAATTTTCGGTTGAATATCAATTGTCTTATTTCAAACGCTCATAAAAATTAGTTTGACTTTCCGGTAGACTTTTTTTTTTGTGAGAAGTAGTAAAACACTTATGAGCTATGAGAGAGTATATTATGTTGAATTTTCAAATCTTAGATTTAAATAGAAAATATTTTATGCATTTCTAAATCAAAAAGATTTTTCGTAAGTTATTAATAGTGTAATCAAAAATTCAAAAAATATATTAACATATTGTTTTTTATAAACATTTTAAGTTCAAAATTAAATATCAAAATATCGAAAATTTGAAAATTATTTTGTAGTTAAAAATATATAAAATGTTCAATTCTTATATCTAAAAATTAAAAATTGAAAAAAAGGTTTCTTGTAAGTAGTAAGTGTTTTAACCAAAAAATATATTTCCTTGGTTGATTTCTATAGACATTTGAAGTTCAAATTTGGACAAAATTAGGTACTTAAATGAAGAATAACGATGTTAGTTATTTCGTTGTAATTTAAAAATATTTTTTGTAGGTGCTTGAAACTTTTAAAATATATTATTATATTTTAATTAGAATTTGTATTTTAATTAGTACATTGTAATTATATTTTATACACTCAAATAAATTTTCAATTGCAATGTTTTCTGCAAAAAATAATTCAGCCTACTGTATTATTAATAGTAAAATTAATTATTTTAATAGCAATAATATCTTAAAATACAATTAGTTAAGTATTAGCTGACAGACCTTCGCTCAGAATCGTTTTTTGTATACAATGATTTATATCATTGAATACAAATTTAGCACATTCATGAAGTGACCTACTCGACACCTACTGTACAGCAAAGCAATACCCTTTTGCCTACTTTTTTTTTTTGATTTGCGCAAAGAATACAAAATTAATTTTGTCAAAAACCAGTGATGCGTAAAAATTCCCATTTTCCAGACTCTTTTAAAAACTATTAGGAATTTTTAAAAGTGATGTAACGAATGTCGTTATCGACATTATACATTACCCGTATTATTTCGAGTACGACTAATATGCTTAGTGTGAGGAGCGGCAAGTGTGGTATAAGCTGATTAGGGTTTCTGGCACGCGTCGATACGATCAACCGGGACTCTTGGCAGTTGATTGGTGTCTCGAACGAGAAAAGAACCCAACGGACAACCAGGAAGACCCACAGCCCGATCGGTAACCCTGGTAATTATAATATTATAGGTAATATGTTAAGATTAATAATAATCATTAATTGTAATAGTAATAATTAGACTATGAATTATAATACACGGTGAATGTTTCATATATAATACGTTTGAGTACTTTACTTATATAAGGTAACCCGGATCCTTAACAGTAATATCGCACACCGAGATCGAGTCCCCGAAACCTCGTAAAAATAAATAAATAAAATGAACACCGTTGTATAAAAACGCGTACGACTTACGGAAGAGGGGACGTTATAATGACCTCACAAAAGTACCAACTAGATTCACTTAGCCACCAGAAAAGATATTGATGAAGAAAATCAAAGCATTATTTGTACTACTTATCGTGTATACAGAATTACAGACGGGAAATAAAAAAACACACATCATAGTAAAATCAATACATTCTTCGCTCCGCTCAGAATTTAAAATATAAATGGATATGTGTATATGACTGTAAGTCATTTAACATAATCTTATATGTATACAAAATCTAGCAAATTCTTGATTAATTTTTTTAATATATATATATATATATACATTATAAATATATTGCTATGACACATGTATTACAATGAATTATAATTATAAACAATCGGAACAAATTTATTATTCCAAATTATGCTTCTAATATCTTTAGTATCTTAATAGGAAAAACATTCGTAATTCTTATAGAGGAATATATAGTCATAGTAGTTATGGAATGTTTGCATAAATGTAATTATAAATTCCAGTTTTATTGTTCGTATTGTGATAATAGAGATTATTTTATTATCTACTGCAGCTCACTCTTAAATTTTAAATTTAAATTTTATTTTAAAAACATACATGGCACATTTTTTACATACTGTATAATAATATTATGATAATTAATAAAAATCTAACTTTTTGAAGTTTTCAACATTTCACTGATAATTTTGAAACAAAGTTTGTTGGACTTTTTTTTCTATTTTTTTATAGCACTCTAAAACTACATTTAGAAAAAAAATTTAAATAACACTAGGTTATTAAACCAGGATTATTCTTGAATGAAAGAAATAATTTATATCAATATACTAAATGTATTGTATTTCTATAAGTCAAATACATAGATAATTAATTGAAGACAAAGCGTGTATATTATTTATGGCTGTTGCTTGTTGGACTATTACTGCTGTGAAACAAATTTAATTTAATTGATTTTAAGTTAAGTTGGCAAGGAAGTGTTACAGAAGGTTAACTTATAATATGTATTACTGTATATTTAATGTTATTTAAAATTGTGTGCTTCTCTAGGAATAACTACAAAGTATAAATTTAAAACACTTGGATGGTATAGTGTTAATTGATCAATCCAGTCATCAGTCATCCACGGACAATTTGTTATTTCAATTAACAAGACTTACCAGACAATATATACAATAGATTTCAATTCTTATTTCAATTCATATACACAATCATTTATCGAGTATTAATAAAATAATAATCTGATAGTTTTAATAATATTAAAAATTTTGATTTTATAGGAAATTGTCTATTGTTAATTTAAATGTAAATACATTGTTAGCTAAGTTACCAGACCTACTAATGTGGACGGTGTGCAGTTTTATTATTCAAGACATAATTTAAAGTGATCAGGTAAAAGGAAATAAATTATTAATAAACTATTTATATTGTAGAATAGAAAAAATTTTTTTTTAAATAAATTTATTGTTGCCATGGTAACATAATGTTCATATGAATTTTTCGGTGTTTTTCTAAATTCATTTTAAAATTTCAGTTTGATATAGCAATAACACTGTATATAATATACATTATACATGCATTAAATTTAACTTATAAAAAATTCTGTCTAAAGTAAAACAATATAATGTAAATAAATATTAATTTTAAGATATATCTATATAGTATGTATAAAAAAAAAATGTACACATTTAAAAACAAAAACAAGTTTTTAATAAAATATTAATATGTTTTTGACTTACTAAAAATGAATAAGAGAACAAAAATTACTTATCACGACAGCCAACAATTTTATAATTTAAAATTTAAAAAAAAATTACATATTTACAATATTACAGTAAGTTAATATTTTTTTAAATGTTTATAATTACATTCAAACTTCTTAAATTAATACTGACAATTACATAATATCAGCTACCCATTAAAAGAAAAATAATATATATTATGTATATCAGTCTATGGATTTCGGTAAACAATAATAATATATTAATTATCATAAGTCTAAGACTGCTTATTTGATAAGTCTCATCATTATTGTATATAAAAGTTTGTAATTATTCTGTACCTATTCATTATTAAACTTAATTTTTTTTTGTTTATTCAGGAACAATGTGTTGTATAAATTTAAAATTTAAATAGTTGACGTTTGTGTCTTTGACAAACAGATTTGCAACAAGGATCTGAACACGAAGACCACTTTGGACATTTTTTACGGTCACATCTCACTTTTCCATCCTGAAAAAAATTATTATTGAATGCTGCAGTAAAACATAGTTTATTTAAAACTGAAATATAGGAACATTATTAATTTAATTTAGTTGAATTTTAAACATATTATAGTAAAATAGAATAAAATTATGTTGATTAATATGTTAATGATTTGATATATAAAAATTAATCTCTGTATAATACTATAATATAGTAACATACATAAATATTAAATATATAATAAATATGCATACCGATCAATAATATTATGTAGTTATTGGTTATCTAAAGTATGAGAGTCTTAACAATAATATATGTATCAAATTTTTTATTTTTATATTGAGTAATACAATATTTTTATACATACTTTGCATTTACAATTGATGCACTTGACTTCACCATGCGAGTATATCTTAGGATGCCATTCTTGACCATTCTCATATGGTCCTCCAACAGGATAACTGCAACCACCATTGGTTAATATTTCTATATCTGAACTACTGTCTCCATTGACTTGTTGGTCGCCCTGAGCTAGATGAACGAGTGGACCTGTCGGTTTAGAAGTAGATTGCAATGTGGACGGACAAACCTTACAACAGGAACGCTTTGTTAGCCTAATAGCCACTCTCTGGTCACATTCCAATGGTGGACAGTCCATCCGTTGACACTTTATTTTTAACAATGTATTCTAAACAATATTTAAATGAATAAAATTATTAAATTTATTTTTTTTTTTAAATTTTTGAATAACTAACATTACAATGACATAGTGTGCAAGTGTCAAAACCGTTTGGAGGTAAATATGGATGCCAACTACTGCCAGCTTGAAACTGCTGTCCAGCTAGCAAACAAGAGTTTGTCGAAATATTTTGATTTTCAAATGCGTTATCTAATGAAAAAATAAGTATAAATGTTTTATTCAATAAACAGTTTCCCAGCACACGCATTTTTATTTTTTGTACATCAAAACATATACTTTTAGTATCGACAAATCATTTAGGACGTCTTACCTGCATGTGTACTTCATTTTGCAAACGTACAACAAAGAAAATTTGAGTTCAGTAAAACCAATTTTGTATTGTTGATCTTAATATTAAAGTGAATTAATCTATGATCAAACATAAATCTAAGAACACAACCTGTGTTTGTACGTTGTTTTTTTACAATATTTTAATTTTTAAGCGGGTTATGAAGCTATGTAAAATATTACAATAATTTAAAAACGCTCATAACTTACTTAAAAATTAAATCATTATATAAAACTAACGGGTAACGTGCTTACCTTTAAATTTTATTTATATAGATAAATTCACTCTAATAATAGGTAGTCTAATAATAAGGTACCTGAAAGTAACAAACACAATATTGGTTTTGCTGAACGCAAATTGCCATGGTTTACGTGATACATCTTTAGAACAAAGACAACACATGAGAATGTGATAGACGAGAGTATTTTAAATTGAAAACGAGTACAATTTCGCACAAAACGAACTATATCAAACCCTCTTAAAAATGCTTGCGCCGTTATCGTCTCAACTTGAGAATCTTAAGTATTTCATATTTACCTTCGCACGTTGGACAACACATTCCTGGTTTGGCTGACGGCACTGGACATTGAACTACTGGACAAATTATAAGATCACATGTTACCCTACCATAATGGCAATTGCACATAAAACATTCGTCTACTGAGGATGTCCATTGGGCGCCATGTTGATAGTACTTTTGACCGTGTAAACAACTTAAATGTGGTGTATGTGGATGGTCTGATTCGTCGTCGTTCATAAGTATATTGTTTGAATCGTTATCTCCCGTGTCGCGAGCATAACAAATTGCAGGAACATTAACCTGATAATAATATGTTGAGTAAGTAAATAGAGAAACGATTACATTTATTTAACAAAATAGCTTACATATTTCCATTCGGTTTTTAGTATGGATTGTCCCAGTTTCGGATCCCACAAGTCCACATGCACGATGTTAACATTGAGTCGTAATAGTTCTTCTTGGCCTAAGCCAATAGTGTACCCTTCGAGCGTCGGCCCCTCAAACTCCTCCAGAAGTCTTTTGAACACCGGTGCTTCGGGAAGTAAAAGCGGCGTGTCTTCGATGTATAGTTCAAAGATGCGATTTTTAACGTTAGAACCGGATAGGACGACCTGTCGATGGTTTAATCGTGATTATATAGCTAGCTGCAGTTATGTACAGTTGCATAGATGAGCTTATCGAACATTATTACACAATTATTATACAATAAAAATATAGCAAAAGCTCACTTCGTATTGTAGTGTACAGTCAGGGTCTACGGCCATCCATAAGATGCCGACCATCGACCGCTCGTCAGGGCTAGACAGAAGCATCGCGCCTGACGTGTCTCTGGCATCAGCCACCGGTCTCCATAGAAATCGATTCTTAAAACCGGACGAAGCACTGAACAAGCTCAACTCTTCAGCATACAGCTGTTCCAGATGAACCGGGCCCACGGTGGACACTGTCCCGTTGCTCCAGTTTTGGACAATAGTCTCGGATAAATCGAGAGCAGACACACGGGACTCGCTAGAAACTGCACAACGCAGCGGAAAATTAAACGATCGTGTTTAATGGGATTGCGTTAAATCGAGTGCGTCTATTTTTGTAACCTTACCAATAGCCAACTCAGTGACTGCGTTATTGTCAAATTTAACACGATACTCCAACGCTCCGTCCTTATTAATAAACGCCCAAGCCACGCCACTAGTCCTGCCAAAACGCATTAAAAACAAGAGCATTATTCAAAACAATCGGAACCACGCCAGATAGTTATAACCGCTAAGCGAATAATTTATTTCCGAGCGTAATCGCCGTACATATCTCAGCCACCGCTGCCGGTCGAGTAGAAAACAGAGTACCTCACAATGTAGACGATTTGAATCATATGCACTTTATTGTTAATGACACGCTATATATATACCTATTTACATGAGCGAATTTTTACGACTTAAATATTGTAAATATTTACTATAATTTTTCGCTTCTTTCCGTTGAAAATGTGCATGATACACGCGTAGGCACTTACTCGGGTGAACGACTGGCAAACAGTACGATTATAAGATAGAACTACCATTAGCGACCAACTGCACTATTTTCAGTCATCCACATGAATAATTTAAGTAACACGAGGTCATTCACACGTGTGGTTAACCCATTATACAGTTTACAACTTTCATTTCGTGCAAAATGTATTGGTATATAGCGGTTTAGTTGAAGACGACGGCCGTATAATATAAATTAAATTATTTAGTTTCCCTTTTAGAGGAAGTATGTCTTTTCCGCGTTTTGCCAAATTGATCACAATGCAATGCCAAAAGTATTTTTAAAATAGTGGTAGTATACACGGTCGCGCGAATTAAATTCCGTGCAACGCACGAGTGCATTTTATGGATACCGCGTAAAAATTCACAAACGCCCGGCGCGTGACGATTGTCGGTTAAAACATATCACTATCATACACACCTGTCTTTTTTCGAGTCAATTTGATAACCGTTGGACACGACTAGCGTCTGGTAAAGATCGCAGAACACCCGGGGCACCACGACTCCCTGCAACTTGAAACCCGACTGTTTGGATTCCAAAGTGACGACGACGTCTCGTTTAGACAACGCGTTAAGATCAGAAAACGTGACGGGTGATTGTAATTCGACAACGATCGTACCGTTCGTAAGTTTGTCCACTCTTATGGTCTACAATCATATTGTTTACAACAGCGATATGTAAGTTTTATATATTTCGGTCGAATAAATAAACGTCACAAAGTAATTGCGCCGTATAATACCTCTTCTATAATGACGCGTTCGTTTCTGGCATATTTCAATTTGACTAGAAACGATCCGCTGTCTTGACCGGCGAATGGCCCGTTAAACATGATTTGTACGTGTATGGACGGTGATATGGTCGATATGGACACAATGCTCGTACCGCCGGAGTCTCGAGCGTCGCCCGTGAGAAGCGAACTGAATGCCTCTGTGTCCAGGGCTCTAAACCTACATTAACTTTATTAATAATACGTAGTACACAATAAAATTTGATATAATATTTCAGTCACATATACATTGGGGAAAGGGCGTCCAACCCCACCCCTCCCCCAAATCGTTTAAAAAAAAAATGTTATATTTAAGCATTATCTACAAAGACTTTCATATTTTTTTTTATAGAGATAGATATCAAACTGCACTTTTATGATAACGTCATAACGATAAATTTACAATATTTTGTTTATTAACGATAAAAATGTTTAATTTTTTTATCTATGAACTCTATCTATGAATCTCTTCCTTTCCCATCGAAATTGTTTTTCTGTGTACATGCCTGTAATATTTGCACGTGTATATAAACTACACTGATGGATATTTTTGATGAAAAACACGGTTATACTATTGGTCAAATCACGAGTAGGTACACCCAAGTTATGTATATAAGTTGTTATATTATACTATAACTATATTATTTTGGGTACTGAATGAAAAAATCACTGTCATATAAAATATGGTAAAAATATGAATTGTATCCTATTTCAAATTATAAAGATTCATATTCTACAAAAACACCAATATTAACCATGTAGATATAATGACTGTCTCGTACGTTAATTAATATACTTAATACTCAAATCTACACTTTGTGACATGTGTATATACAAGGTATACTTAAATAAGCATTATTATAGAAATATAGACTATAATATGTTCTGTCTGTCATGTATAATGTATTTATGGATAAAATATATTATACAAATATAGGTACTTTAGTTCAGACGTAAGGCGTAATGTAAAAATTTGAGTCTCCCACAAAAATAAAAAATGAACTTCTATAAAATAATTGATCTTTATAGAATAAACTTAATTTATTTATTGACTATACCACACGGAGCTGTGGAAATCTGGTAGATAGGTAGGTTATTACATCATGATTGTGCTGTATTTAGCTTACCTGTAAAGAGAACCACTGATGATAGCCATGTCCCAAACTAGTGATACTGATATCTTTTCTTCGCGTAATAAACGCTTGTAATCTTTAGATACTCGTCTCCAGACTCCACAAATTTTGTTCGTCAGGTTCTGGTAGGAGGTGCTTGATAACAGCGCCTAAAACAAGACAATTAGATTTATGTTTTAAGATCTAACTAAATCACAATTTAGACCATACAATTTCTTCAATTATGTTGCCATTGGTGTCAACGAACTGCACCATTCTAGGCCTATCAGGTTTGTTGGTATAAAATGAAAAATATAAATGTTTTCTGTAGAAAGTAAAACGTCCTGTTGCCACATAGTCTAATCCCATTTCTTGCATCGGCGTCGGCGGGAAATCCATCTTCCTGAGGTCACTACTTGATTTTGTTGATTGACCAGTCAATACCGCAGCAAAATCTATGTAAAATATATTAATATATAAATTAATCGATGTTGCGATCGTTATAGTGTATTCAATTGTATGCTTAATATATTGGATGGTAAACAAAATTAAAATATAATACTATAAACAATATAATATTATATTCTAGTTCTATTAAAATGTTTATATTTTATTCTTGTTTTATAATTCTATATACTTATGAGTTATGGCCTTATGGACAGTAGTGTCATTTGAGGGGACGGGGGAGGCATTTGTTTCCCACTTTTATCAGCAGGTCGCTGATGGGCTAGTTTTGGGTCGCAAGCACATGATTCATATCATTGTTAATTTAAATTAAATAATAGCTAATAAGTAGGTAATATATTTAGGTATCCCTATATATATATTCGTGTGTTATTATATATTGTACATATACCTAGTTTATTATGTTCTAATATCAAATTATATATTTATATTGTTACGGCATACTTAAAGTTTAGTCGTTTTATTATCATTCGTTGAATACGTTAGTAGTTTTTCAATATTCTTTTGATAATTTGTTCAAATATTTTATCTATTTATTATATAGGAAGCATATTAGTAGACAGTTGATGTAGGTACTCGTTTACACTCAACGAATTATCAAATTTTGTGGTGGCGCCGACATGTTTAAACCATGAGGCAAATTGGCAAATACAAATTTTTTTCACCGAAACCACCTTTTAAATTTTCGCACAGAAATCCAATATAAAATATAACCGATCAATTTACCTTAGTTAATCATTTATCATAATTCGATATTAATTTATTAATCCAATAATTAGCATTTTTTATACCTACTTATATTACAGACTATAGTATAGTTTTAAAAGCGGACTATCAAAGTAAGTTTATTGTACATACATATAACATACTACCATTGATCATAATCAAATTAATTTTTCTATCTTAACATTTGAGGTCCGTGAAGAGTATCACCATCCAACTTTTTATATACTTAGATTATATATTTACTACTATTAATCCATTGATCTTAATCGTATATATTTATCATTTAGAAACCATGATTTCTATTTTAATCAAGGAAAATATTATTATTATAATAATAAAATTTATTTATTTTACTTGCAATTTTAATCCAAACAACTGATTTTTATCGTAGGTATACTGCAGCTCAGTAAAAAATTATTGTACAATAAATGATAATATAATATTGGTCCATTCAGTATAGGTACATTTTATGTAACATTACATAATCTATATAGGAGGTACCTATCTATCTATATATTCATACAAAAACATACTTACGTTTCATGCTCTTTTCTTCTTCATCTGGTGGATCTTGAATAAAGTCCTCTAAAACCAACAATAAATATATTATTTTATATATTTAAATGGCACAAGACAACAGAAGATTCAAATTTGAGGACAACCATAATATACCTAAGCCAAGTCATATTGCAGTGATTTCGACATACATTCAATATAATATATAAAAGCGTATGTAAAGTATGTACATACTATATTTGTAAATATCATATTATATACAAGAGTTTTATATTCATGTATATATAATCCGCATTAAGCCTTGGTAGCGGCCCGTCTATCCGTCTATATTGCCAAAGTATTTGCGCACGCCAGACTATTTTCGTCGTCATTTGGAACGTCATAGAGAGTATAGGTATATAGCGATAGTATAGCGTATCGAGAATATTGTGTATAAGGGAAACTCGTCGACATTCGGACATTATGTATACATTAATCGTGTCCCAAAAAAATGAATAATGATATATTATTTTATTATAAAACAGAATTTGGAACATGAGACTACGAAAGGCCAAAATGCCGTTGACCAAAAGTAAACAGTTGTAATGATTGCAGTTTCCATTCTAATTGATTTGTAAACTAATTTTATGTAATAAGTGCATCATATTATGAAAAATGTTTATACATACTATCACTTATAAGCTGAAAAATTAATTAAATTTCAAAATTATTAATTCGATATCCTAAATAAATATTTGTTATAATGTGAAAAATGTTGGTAAATGTGTTGGAGAGGTCAAAATTATTAAATATAGGGGATAGGTATTCAGTATTGTTATTTATTTGTATTGTGCCCCTAAACGTACTATATAAACGTTTTCAGTTATTTATTAAATTGATATACAGTAAAATGTAATTTATAGATACTTTATACGAACAAAATTGGCATCTTGGTTAAAATAATGTAAATACACAATTTATTAAATAGGTAATTATTAAAACTTAATAAATAGCTAAGTACTTAATACCAAAATAGATTATTTATTTGTTAATGGTATTATGATTTGCAGAGCACTTACCTAAAGCGATAAATAATTTAAATTGTGTAGTAAAAATAAAATTATAAAAAACACGATTATAACCTTCTTTATGAATACAAAGATTTGATATCTTACATAATATTATATTAAAACTTCGCGTTTCAAATTCTTCATACTACCTAGTATGGATCCTACAGAGTAAAGATTTAAGACACAAAATAAGAAGAATTAAGTAAACTCCCTACAAGGGTTGGTGCATTACTATCGCTTATTGGAGTGCTGAGTACGTTTTAATCTTTATTTATCTAAATATATTTAAAAGGTTCACTAAAAAATGTATTGTAAAGACTGTGAATTTCTTTTAATACCTATTCAATTTAAATCATTGGTAGCAATAAATTAAACGAAACATTTGTCAAACATTTCTTTAAATCATTTTTGGAGACGAAATTAATTATAATTAAATCACAATATTTGAGATCTTCGGATCGAATTACCTAGTACCTATCCATCATAATATTATGAATGAACTTGAAACCAAATCCATAAAATATTATTTATTGATTTTGAAAATCTTTACAAAACCCATAATATAATTTAAATTATTTCATACATTGTGTTTGTGCTTGTGTTCATAGTCTACTAATAATTATTATGTAAACTAATTATAATCAATGATAGATGTTTAATATTATAACCAGTATAAGCATCAATAACAGCAATATTACCTATTATACATTGTAAATACACTAATGATTTGCGAAAATAATTGATTTACTTCTGTATAATGTATATTTGTTTAAAAATGAAATAATATGACAAAAACGTAAAAGATGATTATGTATTTTTTGTATATCTAAATAATAACGAGATAAGAAATAGTATTGAATATTTCTCATAAACCATAGTCATATTGTATGGCTATATATGATACCTGTCTAAAACTCAGTCTTTAGTCAATACAAACATTACACTTAATATATTTTATATTTTTATAAATATCAGTAGTTTATTTATACTTCCAGGCTTATATAAAATACCAATTGAAATCCGCTAGGTATTATCATGTTACCAATATGGCGTTTATAAGCCATGACCTAATGTCCATGCAATAGTAAACTAGTATATATAGTAAGTATTATGCAGAACACGTTTTTCGAATTGTTGCATTTTTTCTTATACATTTATAATCATAATTGTCACATTATTGTGTCATATTATTCTTATTGATTAATTCACGAAGGTCATTCATTAGAAATGATTTAATTGAAATGAATAGAAAAAAATGTCACATTATCTGTTTACATGCCAAACAATACTAATTGTACGTTTGTGTATTATAAAACCAATAATATATGCAGCCCTTCCTTAGAAAATAATTCAACAATAGAAATTACTATCAATAAAAAACATTTTATAATGAAATTCAAAACGAAATATTTTTGGAGTGTTGTCGTCGACAATTCAAACTACGAGAAATGATTTAATTTTAAAATATTTTAAATAAAAATTACTTAAAAATATAAATAATAATAATATATTTTATAATTGTCTTTAAAAAAAAACTTTTTTAAAATATAAAACATTTGTATCTACATGTAGCAGTTAAGAAAAAATGTAGGTTCCTAAACATTTATATTGAGTATTACAATTTAATTTTAATTACGTATTTATGCTTGTACTAATTGGTTGGATTACAATAAAACAAATTCATATAAATCTGATTGAAGCCAAATAAATCAATACAAATCAACATTAATCATATTATAATATATGTTATATGATGATTTTTATTATCATCAATTATAGATATAGTAATTTTTAAGCGTAACATGTCTTAAGTACTTTAAATTATACGCAAAAGGTTGAACAAACAATCTACTATCTGTCGTCTACTATATACTAAACGATTTGTATAAAAATATAAAATAGGTTAACATTAGATATATGTACAATTTACTTAAACTATTTTCTTTAATATTCAACAAATGTCCATAGTATTCCAAATGCGTATAATATAATATGTAATACGTTATGAAATTATAAGTACAAACGAAATATCTTACTGGCATCTTCTCCTGGGCATGATTTGCAACATTTTCCTGGCAATAATATGGGTTCTTCACAATTAGGTTTAGGGCAATCATTTTTTATGTTTCGACATTGCACCCGGCCAATAATTCTTCTTTTCTTTTGAACCTGAATAATGTGTAAAATAATAGATAATTACCGGTTTCATAATTTATTGATATAATTATAGGATGTAGTTTTTATATTTTATTACGGGTATCGTGTATTAATGTTTATTGTATATAATATTAAACATATATTATTTAGAATTAGGATCTCTACATATATATATATATAGGTACTCTACATGGTTATATATTATTCATAATATAATTATAAGTCATATCGCGGTGCATAAACTCGGCATATTTAAATAATAATAATCATTTAAATATATCTGAAATTAAACATATTTGAAGGTAATTTCACAATACAAATTATTATTGCTTTGCCAATACTGCAGACATAAATGTGTTTTCAAAATTCACATTTTCCATCAAATAGTAAAAATAAATAATATAATATATATAGAATACTGAATAGTTTAGTATAGTGAAGTATACATTGATAGGGTTATAGCTTGATTAAATACAAACTAAAAATCAATATTTTATTAGTCGAAAACTTTGAAATTAAGAAATTGACATTTCAATGTTATAGCGGTACCTATTGGCTAATTAATACTGTACGGCTGTTTTTAGTATCTACTATATGTACGTTATATAGGTATCTATAAGTGTAGATAATTATATTATATTTTTGTATTTTATATACTAATAATTGTAAAACATAACGAGGATATGAATTGCAAAATATGTTCAACTCGATGTAGAACACAAGAAAGAAAACAAAAAATATATTATTATAATTTTGTTTTCTGTTATTAATAATAATATATAGCATATAACATACTATAATTTTGAATGTAGGTACCTATGTATTTTGTGTACTAGTATCTATTGGATATTACCTACTTAGTATCTTAGTATTTAGTGCTTATACCTAATAGACCTACTTATATAATATGTAAATCGGGCGGTAAAATACAGAAACACGAATTTCTGGCATAATAGCGAGTAGGCAATGCCAGATAATTGTAAACATCTATTAAAACATACGCAATCTGATGATAGTTTTAACCACGCATAAATAAATAAATGTATACCTATATATAGATGTATAATTACTCGAACATATAAAGTATTCAGCGCATGTGCGTGTCATGAGCTTCATTTTTAAATTAGCGAAATTATTATATCGTAACGGTCGTCGGTCGTTTCTATAATGTATATATAATATAATAAAGATATCTTCTGCAGCGTACAGCTTATATACATACAAACACGTATAATAGCTGGCACCACCTACCTAGCAGCTACTTGTACACGTGATACGCAAGTCGACGAAATTAACTGAAATCGATGACTTTATAAAACGCAGAGAAGTCTTGGTCGCGGGAAATAGGTACCTATTAAAGCGTTTGTCCAAATACACGTCCGCCGTAGCTGTCTTGCGTGCTTATATACTACTATAGGATAAGATCTATATCTATATAATATGTTATATATTATTATTGCGTACCTACACCTCGATGATTCTTCTTGTATAGAGTTTTTTAACGGAATTTTTTTTCTCTCTGTCTCTCTCCCCTGTCCGTATACCGTATTTTTTTACCGTAAATATATTTTATGCTCGCGCGATGACAGTCACGACGACGCGTGTTATAATGCGCACGCATGTGCAATGTGTGTGTGTGTGCGTGTGTATTTTCTTCTTTTTTTTTTATACATATATCGTCGTCGTTATTCACGAACATCGGCTTTCTATATCGGCGACGGCGTCGATCGATTGTTCTCCTCAGCCGTCGCGCGACGATGGAATGCGTGAATCCGATCTCGTCGATTGTTTGGACGCGCGCGCGCGCGCGATACACAATAATTGAACGACGGCGGCAGACGCAACCGGATCATGCGATATGCGAGCTCATGCATAATTAGAATAATCTTCGCCAAGCTGTCTGTCGGACATCCCGAAAAGTGTCTGCCGCCGCCGCCTTTTTCCTAAATACATATTATATACGCTGCGCCCGCCCTTAGGCCCACACAACCTCATTCCTTCACACTCGCTCGCGAAAACAATATAATAATAATAATAATAATAATAATATTATTATAATTTATAATTTACACAATATACGTGCATACACAAGCGCTACGACTACGATGACGCCGCCACACCATATTATAATCACTATGTGTATAATACATTAATATATATGTAGGTATCTATATAATATAGATACCTGTACATTATGTATTCTGCACTGCACCGGTACATTATTATAAACGCGACACGTACACTGTATAAAGGTATTTTTTTCATAATGTAATGAGGACAATAATAATAATAAATACCTCAGAGTATAACAAAAAAAAAAAATATCGGTAGGTATAAGTATATTATACGAAAACGTGATTATTTTCATATACGGAGATTTATTCTGGTGACATTATATTATATACTATCTATATACAAACACACGAGTTGTTGTTATTATTATAATACTATAAATGTCGCACTTACCTGAACGCATTCGCATTTTATACAGTACATGACACCGAAAGGTGGTCCCAAGTCCGCGAACCAAATGGACCCGATTTCTTTGAGCTGTTTGCCAAACTGGCATTCTGAAAATTACGAAAAATAAATGTTGAAAAAATCAAATTTTTAAAATTACAATTTTATTGAAAATATTAATAGAGGGTATCATTTGCAAATATATTTTGATGTTGGTTAGGTATATAATATTAATAAAAATGAGGTTGAATGTTGATAATAGTTATTAATTATAATATTATATAAATGTCTCGTTAATTATATCTATAAAGTGTTTATAGATTTATATAAACTTTGATATAATAATTAATGAGAAATACAAAAATTGTACTATAGTACAATTTTTTTTATTGTTGCAAATGTAACATTTTCCAATACATAATCATAATTTGTCAGTTTAAAGAAAAAACTCACTAACGGAAAAACAGCAATATTTAGTAAATGTATTTTACTTTTAAAAATTGTATTTAACACCGTTAGTAAATTTTGAAAAAAACTAAAATAAACAGGTTTTAACTAATAATTTGATGTTTAGTGCCTCTACACAAATTATAGACTTCAAGTTTATAAACAAAATGGCGTAATATAAAAACAATCGAAATTTCGCTATTAATGAGTCATTGATCTAAGCCAACGAATTATATAGGTGCCCTGCAAGTGGGCTACCACGATTTCTATTATCTATGCCCTATTCCTACAGCAAAATAAGAAATGTATAATGATTTTAACTGAAACTTTAAAGCATCCTTTAAATTAAGTATTCAAAATTTTTAAAAGCTAGAAATAGTAAATAAATAATATTATTTAATCTGAAGGTTAGATGTATAACCGATCATAGGTGTATTATTAGAAAATTTAAGTTTCTATGTGATAAAATTCGTTATGCATATACATATAGTACATTTTAGGAGACTCTTGTTGGCTCATCATGATCAATAATGTATCTATTGATTTATAGACTACTTATTTATCATTTACATTCAAAGAAAGGGGGTTCTCGAAATATGTGGCAAAAATAAGATGAATAAGGGTCGTATTGTATCCAATAATAATTAGGAATCATAAATAATCATGTATTTACTGAAATTTCATAAATCGTAAGTAAAAAATAAATTTACATTACTATTTACTAATTTTAAATTATATTGTTAAATAAAATATAAGTATGCATCCATGATCTTACTGACTAAGTTTATTATCTTAGCTGTTTTATAATTAACTATTTCCTCGATATAAGTATAATATATAGGCTAATAAAATTAAAAAGAAAATATAATATATATTTATATACCTATATTTTATATGTAACTACTACATTGTAGTATGTACTTATAACTTAGTCTGTATATAACCATACCAACACGTAAATTTAATTTTTGAAACAAATGCATTTAGTTCAACAAACCTAAATTAAAAATAAAATTAAATCATTTTTAGAGAAAAATGATTTTCAAAAATTTTTCCAAACATTGCTTCAGACCCTTCAGCCCACCTTTTAAAATACGCCCTCCTGACCCATGTAATCTAAATTAAGAGAAGCACAAACGGTTTCATAGCCACGAATTAACCCATTTCTTTATTTGAAAACTTTTTTCTCCTTAGTTACAAATCTTTTTTTCAATTCAGTTATACCTACATCTGTACAGTATAAAGATAAACCTAACTACCTATATTAATTAAAAATATAATTTATTACACCATTATAACTTTTAATCTATTGTGTGACGTTCGTAACGAGTAATAAATTACGTATTATACTAATGGTCTCTGCCACTGAAATTGTAAGAGATCAATAAAAAATAAATGCATATCATATATATATATATATCGAACACGTTCTATGGTCTATGTTACACTGTTATATTAGTATTGCTATATCTAAACTCTATATAGGTATAATAACACTTTATTTTCCTACAGATGAATCGTTTAGGTAACTATTACTTACTAAGTAATAATTAAATTATTTAGTTGTTAGGATATAATATTATAATAAATTTAGTATTTACTTAAAATAGGTACCTTGGTGTTTATAGTTTATACGTTAAATATATAATATTATAATTTATATTATGAAACATTACCTATGTGGTATATAATTATATAGAATATATATGCGTATTAATATTATTTATTTTAATTTATTTAATACACAGTGACACCGAATCATATACATAATCAAGTGAAGCAAGGTAACAAATTATTATTGCTATCCACCTATTACCCACAACTATACATATACATTATCATATATTTTAATTTATAATCACTATTATAAATCGAATGATATTATATTTTTATTGAAGATGCTGCGATACTAACAACTGCTACAATTGTATAGTATTAATACTACCTAAAAAGTAATGCATTAAAACTTAATTGATTTTTAACTAATTAAAGCACTGAAAAACAAAAAACCACCCACTATCTTTGAAAATTAATCGAACAGTGGTTTTACTGTGTAATGTACCAACTAGGTAGGGTGTATTATATCATAATATGAGCATCACATTAATATTTAATACACGTCAACTATCATTAAGATATAATTCAAGAAATGGCTAGTTGTATGAAATATTATCATAATTGATAATGAAATTTTGTATGAAATTTAGTTTGATTATTATTTAGATACAATAATACGTACGCTTTTAAAAAAATATACTTATTATTTATTAAAATATAAAATATTTTACTTATTTTTACTAATATACAAACCGAAATTACTCAAACACTTTTAATTTAATTGGCTTTATTTTGAAATTGGTTGACCAGCTCGATTTATTTTATAGGGGATTTAAAAGCCTAAAAAATATTTTACAACAGAAGTTCATACAATTTCAAGCCTATACATAAGACATGGGACACATACCATTGGTATACCTAAATTGAAACATAGTTACATGTATTACATTATATGACATATAATCATATTTTTTGTATTATTTTTTTTAATACTTTTGGTAAAGCTTATTTCAACCTAGATTTTATAGTTTACAATTTTACATTAATACATTAAATATAACATATTATTACACATAAATTATTATTAAGAATGCGATTATTGTATTATAGAAATAAGTCAAATTACAATCATAATTCCATTATAATTTATAATTTCATCAATCATAAATATTAATATATAAAGGTATATTTTTATATGACAAATTAAAAAAAGTCAAATTACCAATTCATAATTTTAAACTGAAAATGAAAAGATAATACCTACTAAATAGTACAATACTATGATTTTAAAGTCGTAATTATTCAAATTATTTTTAAGGCTCATTTCCGCGTACGAACAAACAAATTGAACTATGTTTGTATCTACTTAATCCAAAACAAAATGCTGAACAGGATGGTTTATTGAAAACAGCCCTAGAAAAAATGTGTTACGCTATGTTCAGAATATTTATAAAACTATTGAAATTGTTTTAATGATAGAATATATTCAAAATTTCAAAATAATATATCAAATAATGTTTAGAACACGAATAAACTATAAAAGTCTAGTTGCATAGACGTGCACAGATTCTACTCTTATATAAACAATTAAGTGACTATTATAAATGACCCAAATTTGTTATCACCGGTATGTGTTTATTAGTTTATTAGATATCAGAAAAATAGTTTTAACCAATAATATAGATACCTATATTTTATAAGTTCATATTTACTAGTTACTAAAACTTTTAATAATTATTATACTATATTATCTAATGGTAGAACAGGATTTTAATTTTTATATGTATAGTATTTTTTTAGAATGTTGTTAATTATTACAGCAATTAATATCAGGTTTTCTGCAAACGTTCACTAAACACAACAATTCAATAAATCAACAGGTAAAAAGGCAACAATAAGTTTAACTTTGAGTTTCAAAATTAAGTTTAAAATTTAAATATAGATATTATATTATTAGTTATTATTATGATAATAAAACAGTTCAACGAAAAACAACTGTTTCGAAATACTCCTTTCGATTGAATACAATTATTATTACTATTATTAAGTTCCTATTTGTTAATTATTTAGTATTAAATCATAAAATATGTGAACATTATAATAATGTTTTGGTCCGATCGAATAGATTAGGCTAAAAAAAAAGTGCAGCATATGAAGGCATATGTCGGGACGACAGCTTAGTTTCTAAATATTAGCCGCCCCTCGCTTTAACTTTTATTACATTAATTAAATTTTGTTCAATATCGTTTCACGATATTTTCACGTGTTGAGATTATTGTAAATCAATCATATTATTTTAATTTAATCCTATTTTTCACATATTCATTTAATCACAACGTGCCTATAGGTTATAGGCCTATAGGTAGGAACACTATTTGTGTTCATGATTTTGAATACTAATAATTAATAATGCTAAATGCACAATCTACTATTTTCAAATATTTAAGACTGAATTATTACATAATTTCATTATGAAGAATCATCGTGATGACCAATGTACATCACGTGGTTAGTCGCTTGACACGAGACACGATGAGTACCTATACAATATACCGTAGTATACGGCGCATACAAATGATATAAACGACAGTAGCGCGGCCGAGCTTACCTAATATCTCACCATGCAACCCGCAGTCGGATACGTTCGGAAAGACGTAAGTGTTACCCTACTCTCGTCGCTGACTTTTTTTCAAAGACCGTCTCAACATTCTGACACTTGATCTCATCGATTTTCGCGTCCACAAGTGACAAGTGCATGTGTAATATGGTGCATAATATATGTATATTATAGGTTAGGTATCTAAAAAGTGTTGTGCAATCCATCGAAACTCCGGCCGCGAAACTTATCCTAACTGTTTTTGTGTTGCCGTCCGCGAGTGCATAAAATAATGTATAGAGCTCATGCAGAAGCAAAACGTGTTTGCACAGGATCATAATCAGCTTAAGTCCAATGATTTCCGAGGATTTCAACGTCATAAGATATAAATTTTTAGTCCCAGAACACGGAAGAATACGAACAAACTAATGCAGAATGAAGAATTAATAAGTATGTTAAATTATCCAGACAAGATATAAAATATAACTAGCCAAATTTCTGAATCTCAATTCACCCCTTAGCCCACTCTTTGTTAAAACTCGCCTCTGACAAGGTATAATAATTATATTGTATGACAATTTTTAGTATTATCCTTTAAGTTATAACTTATAACATTTACACATAAATATCAAGTATGTACTTATTATCATCGGTTCGTTTATAAGCCTGCGACATATATTATATGCATTTTTATAAAGTAAAATTCGTAGTAACTAATAAGTAATAACATAAAAACAAATAGAATACCGAAAACTGTAAAACCTACATTATTATGGGGAAATAATAGGTTAAATGATAGAAGTTTATATTAATAATTTACTCCGGAATAATCCAGATGTTCGAACTTTCGGAGGGTTTTGATGTCTTGAACTCGAAAATAGTTCATATTTATAAAATATCAGTGATTAGAAATAGGACAGCTTTAAAAAATGTTTTATGTAAGACTGTATAATTAATAAAAATATATTTCTATTTAATCAAATATTTGTGAGAGTAACTTAAACATTTAAAAAAAATATTATCACATAAAATATGCGTATTATACATATGCCTAAGCAATAAGATGTAACGACGTTTGATGGTTCAAAATTAAAATATTTATAACTTTTGTGCTCACAAATTAAATTTTATCGAGTAAGATTTTAATATTATAGATCTAAACAAATTTCTAAAATTGATACAAATAGGTTGTATTGATTGATTCAAACGGTCTTGCCTCAAGCAAACAATTCTCGAGCTGAAGTATTATTTTATTAGTCTATTAATCTGTACAATATACGTACCATCTGTGTATAGAATACAGATGTGTATATAGGTACACAAAGCATTCGTCTTGCGGTGTACCGCGTGTTAGCGTATATGGTTTGAATTAATAACCATCCCCGAAATGAATTCTAGAATAATAACCAGGGACTGTGTACGGGTATATAATATAGCATAGTATATTTAATAATAGTCTACGCGAAATACACCAGTTGGGGTAACTATAGCGGTTGAGTGTTAATTGTTTGTATAGCGTACAATAATAATAATAATAATAATAATGCGAAAATTGATTTCGTCCGCTGACCAACAGGCAACGGCACACAAAAGAAAAGAATATAATTTAAGATCAGGTATGCCATCATCATCATAATTTAATATAATATGATGCGGCAATTAACAGTTCGCATAGGAACAATAGGTATATATAATGCGCCCAGGGCCGTATTTAGGAATTTGCCGCCCAGAGGCAACAAAAGAAAACCGCCTAATCATACAACATATAGTATTAGTCTTAAAAAACCATTTTTATGAGAAAATTAACTAATATATTATGTACTTTGTATTCTTTATAACTATATTTTATAAGTTGAAAAATTTAGAATTATTCAAAAATGTTAAATTTCTTTCCTGATTATGACTCAGAAAATTCTAGTTAATTATATTATAGATAAACGTAGAGTTCGGATCACTTTTAATGTTTTATACGGCTGAGGTATTTATGTTTTTTTGGATTTATAACAATAATATATTAAATCATGGTAAAAAATTACAAAAACATAATATTAATCGTAGCAAATGGGAGTTATCAAGATTAAAAAAATGACATTTTTTAAATATTAGCACATGAAGGGTCATATATGGACATATATTTTTTTGTTACACTATCTTGTACATTTTTCATTTTCATTCGATCTTTAGCAGTTTTTACAAGTAATTCTCATTTTTTGGGAAATAGCAAAAAAATGTTCTCGTTATTTCTTTTTTAAAACGTTTATGTCTTTATTTTTATTCTTTCATCCCAACGACGATGGATGTATTTATACAAATGATTATTATCGTTGGCGTTCTCATTGTTCGGTGTGTGTGTGTGTATGTATGTGTATATAGTGTATGCCGCCACCAGCCGGCAATGACGTGAAACAGATTGGCGCCGGCCGGCGACTGGAAAACGACGGCGGCGGCGACGTCGGCGTTTACCCGCCGTTTTTATGCACGCAACAGCGTCTTCGTTCATTTCTTATTTGGTATGACCGGTTATACACACACGCATGCACTACATATTATAATATTATATATACGTTTATATCATTATGTATTAAAACATTCGGTCAAATAAAGTGGGGAAACACAGCACCTAATATTTTAATGGTATCATATATTTAAACGGCGTGTCGTACATAATAATAACAATTGTTATAATTGGTTATGCATGTCCGGATTTTTGTCTCGTACATAATATCTTATACCTAGCATAGCTCCACATACATGCGAATAGAGTATTATTATATTATAAAAATGATTCGACGATGGTATACGGCGCAGTGAACTTTAAATCATCATCACAATAATAAAAAAGACAATCGTTGCCCACGTATGCGTGTGTATGAAATTTTGGCATTGCATAATAATATGATGTATATTTACAAGTTTACAACCATTGACGTAAAAACAATGCCATTGACAAAAACGAAAACTCGCGAATAAGGCGACGTCACAGACCATCCGGAAGATACTTGCCGCCGGCGCTTTTGAGTGTAAACTGTACACTATTTAATAGTTCAAAAAGACATTCAATGTATGAATATATAATATATTGTGTATACCAGTGGTGATAGTTGGTGGCGAAAAGGAATAATGATTCTCCCTGAAAAATTCCACTCCGGGAGAGCTTTCGTTTTACATAATACTGTGATAAACGCATAATAATATATAATTTTTGTGTTTTTAGCATTCGTTGTGACGAGTTTGGTGGTTGTGTGATATAATATACATAATAATATGTAAACACAATATTATGTTGTTGTAGTTTATATTGCATCTCTGAGTAAAATCCTTTCCTAATTTCCTTATTATATAGTTCGGTGTTGGTATTGTAGTCATTATTGGATCTAAATTATCGAGCAAAGTCGTAAATTATAAAACTTTTAGTAGGTATAGTAACCATTAACCAGTAGGTACTTAAACAGTTTATAAGTGCTAGTGTAATAATAATTGAAATGATTTTGTGATGAGAGATCATTAAAAAGAATTTTTCCGCTGAAATAAATACACAGGTAATCCATTCTATTTACTAATTACGCTATAGAATTAATGTATACTATACCAAATGGATTATAAATACATCTGATGACTGATGTTGACTATGAAGAGCTAAATAAATAATAATATAAAAATTTCAATTGTCTGATTATTATACATTTAATACTTTAAACTATATTAATTTATTGCTACACACAAGTATATAATTAAAGTCGTCTCAGTCGAGTATTTGGAACATATGTCAAATCGTTCGAAACATCCTGTAGAATACCTGTGAAATATATGTTGTAGGTGCAAAATGCGTATCGAAGTCGTTGGCCGCGTCTAGACGCCCAATGCACGATGGACGAGTATTATGTGTGATTACTTGGCAGTTTTACGAGATTGCGGTGTGTCCTTATATTTTATGAATGTTTGTATTTATGTATGCATGTATGTATGGTAAATGCTAATTTATAAATATATATATATATATATTAATATGTAAAGAGTAAATGTGTATAAAGTGCAGGCCAAAGCGATTTATTATTTTTGGATAAATATTAGTGAAGGAGCCGCTATTAACTTGACTATTAAATGTTTATTATAAGTTTGAATTAAGCTAACGCAAATTTTATTTACCTACCTATTAATTAATTTGCAATCGTTTTGGCATCAAAATAAGAGTAATATATATTTTTGACAAATTTGAAGTTACATACATTTTACTGTAAAGTTTCTGTTATATTTTATGATACCTATCGATAACTTGAAAATTGATACCATATATTAGTTTTAAAACTATTTGATATTTTAATTTATGTCAATTAAAAATTATTAAAATAGTTGCTTATTTTCGAATACGAATTTATATATTTATAGTTTAAATTAAAATATTAATTATAAAATTGTAAAATTATTAAAAATATTCGATTCTTTTGGTATGCAAAATTCACATACATCTATTATACAGTATAAAATTAAAAGTTGTAGTATTACTATATAGCTTATATACAAATGCATAGTCACTATTATGAATTATTACCTACGCATAGCTATATAATAAAAAAACAAGTATAGTATTATATTCTCTAATTTATTTAATGCGCCTAAGTTAACTTACAATAAAAATATTTCATATCATATTTTGAACATTCAAAATATTTAACACCTACTAAAAATTCTTCTTTAAAAATTAATATTAAAAAAATGTCAATAAAATACATATATTTAATAATTTTCTGAATTTTGAATAAAATATATAATAAGTATTAATCGACAAGGTATTAATTAAATATTATTATTTTTACGTATATAAAAGCATTTGATTGCAAATATCTAAGTAAATATTTAAATTTTTTTAATTAAAATAGTAGGTAAATTTACATTTTAAAATGTGTATGTTATATACAGATAGATTCAAATAAAATAGAAAAAATAATATAAGCTAGGTATAAAGCAAGCAGAATTTTTTTTTAATTCCGATGTTTTAAACTACTACTTATTCTACAATATTAGGTGTGAACGAGTATAATATATGTACTTTGAAACATTGCAACATTTGAACATTTTTTAAATTACATTTTATTGTTATAGGTATAGTAAAGATAAATCTATATTTCAAATCTATGTGATGGCTTATTTGGATAAAGTTATTAAATAATAAAATTCCAATATTTTTTTACTATGAAGAAAATTATATTTTTTTAACGATTTGACATTTTATTTAACAATTTTACAACGTTATAAATTATACTTAATATTTAGTTAACAAATTCACGATAAGTGAAAACAAAAATACCAATATTTTTTTTTCAATTAACTACACGCTTTTTTAGTTTTTGTATCCTGTGGAATGGACTATACAATGTGTACCTAAAAATGTATCATTGATACATATTATTACTAGATCACAAAAATAGAAGAAAGTTTTAAATTAGAAATTTAAATTTGACAAATTAAATCTATTCTACTAAATCTGAAAAAAAATCTTTAATTATTTATTTTTAAATTTGAACAATATTCATAATATAATTATATATAAACTACTCATTCACGTATCAAGCAATTATTCTGAATATTACATTATCTTTAGCGCTTTAATAATGTTATATAACGATATTATATATAGCCATTAATTTTTAATTTTTGTATGGTTTGAAATCCTAATCTACCTAAATATACCATCACTCATTCTTTCGCGGTCTGGATAAAATTCAGATACAAGTACGTTCGTGTACATTTCTAGCCGACGGATGCGGCGTCGCCGTGACGCGTAGGTAAAAAGCTATGCAAATCGTTCATGTGAAACATGTTATAATTTTCTCCAGATAACAAAAATTGTAGTTTAAAATAAAAGATAACGCGTTTATAGTCGTCTCGAGAAATCCGTATTTCTCACGATTCCAATAAAAAACTACGCAGATCAACTATTACACACAAGTATAATAATTGTATAAATATTAGGTGGTGTATACAGTATACAGACATACAGTGTACGCAAAACGTAGAGAATATAATAATATAAAGATTCTGGAAAGCGCAAGTTATAAATGTGTGCACACGTGCGACTCGAGGATAACATCGCGTCAAATACAATGCACCGTGTGGGCACGAAATGCATTTAGAGAGAAAACACTTATAAATATATATATAGTATATCATATATTATAAATATGTATATTATAACGACGACCGTCATTATGCTGCCGCCGAGGATATGCATAGAGATAAGACGTAAATAGAGGTAAACAGACAAGTATTGTTTTTATAACATCGTACAAACATAATATATATTATAATATTATGTAGTTTACAGATATACGAATATAAACTTAATAATAATGTACACGTTATACCTATATTGTGCATAGAGATACTCTGATAATAAATGCTAAAAATAAATTCGGAACGAATAAATTGCGATAGCCCCGGGGACGACGAGGGAGGCGCATATTTGTAAAAATGCCAAAAATCGGTTTACGAAAACAACGACTAGCTATTTTATTGACCGGCAGCGGCGCGTGTCTAATGAAAAAGTAAAAGGCGGGAAACAGAACGCGCGTATTCCTATATGTTACACGGCGTAATGTAAATGTATATGATATTAAAATAATTTATTTTGATATTACATTTGTTTTGTGTTTTGTGTATATTATACCATATTATCTTTTGTGGGTAAATTGGTCGACCGATAAGAGAGAAAGAGTATAGGTAGGATAGAGTATAGGTACCTGTCACCCTGTACGGTTTCTTGGGCAAGGTGTTGTCTTCGAGCAGAGGCGATTGTTTCCGGGCAGCCAGCGCGGCGGTCACCAAAATCGTCGCTAAAACGCATAACACGGCGGCGGTGCACTTGTAGACGGCCATCGCGGTGGTACGCACGGGAACCTTGACTTGCGGAAGTTCAAAACTGTGAACAAGCGTATGACAAGGTGTATAGCAGGTACTCTTGTACGCAGCAGCAGTCGTCTATAATAACACTGCTGACTTATTGTTTAAAATTATTTTTATCGGTTTTCCCGCTCAGCAACACTACGTGCCATCAGCCGCACAGTCGTGGGCGTACGTCGCGTCGTCGGGGGCGAATAAAAACATTATATTATTATTATTATTATTATTTTACACACGTAACCGCCGGTAAACCGTTCGTAAATAATTTACGATATAAAATAGTGACGGAGGGGTCAGGTGTTTGAAAAATATACGATAGTGTTGTAGTGGGTACAGTAATAATGATAAATAATAATATTATTGTTATAAACACGCGGCCGCGCGCGCGGAAACTCGGATGGCGGCGAAGACGCAACACTTCGAAACACGTGCGAACCCAACGCGTACGGATAGCACACTGCCGAGTGCCGACAGTCGCCGTAGCGCAACACACGTACTATACCAATAGTATACAACTGCTACAGTGGTACGGCGCGTTTATTATGGTGTTTACGGCAGCGGCGGCGTGTTTAATACGCGCACTCGCACACACCGGCTGCTGCCGCCGCCGCCGGGTGGTGCAGACGGCGGCCGTCACGCGGGGCCATTTATATTTCTACCCGCCGTTGTCGACGCCGCCACAGCCGCCACCGCCGCGCCGCCGCCGACGTCGTCGCCAGAACGACGAGCCCAGCGGCCGACAGCGGCGGTGAGAAAACGTGGGCCGCGGGATTTGACGCCACGGCGGCGGCAGCATACTAATATTATTTACTAGCAACGATTAATTATCGGGCTCGGTCGCGAACGCTCGCGCCAACGACCGTCAGCACGGCCACCGCCGTCTGAAACAATGCACACGCGAGAAGACACCACCTTCGCCGATCCCCTGGCGCCCGTTTACGTGTCGCATTTCGTATCGCCGTCCACCGGACTGGCGGGACTATTGTTGACGGCTCTTCTTGTCGGCGATGCGGCGTGACGTCCTGCAACAGTGGCGTAATCATACAAAGGTGGGGACCTGCAGGGTGTTGAAGCCCTATCCCACGCCACCACTGCAGGTGACGTCAAATCCCGCGGACTGCTCTTCAAGCTGCAGCTTTGGCGCGCGCGTGCGCTCGCTCCGCATATTCATAAACTCGGATCGCCCATTTTGGGGGAGGTATTAGTCGGGCGCGCGCGCATGGCGTATTCCCACTTCACATAACAACAATATAAGCACTGCCCCCCACGACAAACGTCGCTGTCGCCGTCGCCCGCCACTATTGAGAAACGTGTTTATTAGCAATTTTTTATTTTGCATTTAGATACCTACATAATATTGTATTTTGATTTCGTACGTGCTTTATTGTTTCACGCGAAGGCGTAATACTAATATCACTAGTCAATATATTTAATAAGTAATAATACCTATACTGTCGTATGTATACAAGGATACTATACACATAATTTGTATATAATAATAAACCGTGATAATATATTTATATAGATTCGAATTTAACGCTGCAGTATTTCGAAATGGTTTCTTACGTGTTAAATAATACATAGTTGTACTAACTACTCTGTGATTTAATAATTTTAATTATGATAGCATATTTAGTATCTTAGAATTTAAGGAAAAATCAATTTACACTATTTTCTATGTTTTTACCTTAAATTTAACCATAACACATATACGACGCTTATATTTATATACATTAGAATTGATATTATAAAAAAAAATAGAGCTAAGGCCATATAAGATGTACCTATATAAATACGGAAATAACATAAAGTGTAATAGAAACTTCTATAGGTGGTTTAACTGTATCTATTTTTATTTTAATTCAATAGGAAATTTAATTTTTTTTCATGTTTGTACTTAGGGAAAATGATTAAATTTATATTATATTTTTATATTATTTGTTCATCTGTGGTCGAAAAAAATAAAAAGTATATTGCCAATTTAGTATGCATTAAATGCATAGTCGAGCACAGTTCTAGAAATGAAAAAAAATTTCGAAAGACATAAAAAAGTTATTATTACTTTTATAAGTAAAATCATACAAATACTTGTCGTTTTTAAAGATGAAGATAAATCATAAACATATGAAATATTACCAAAGGTTTTTTTATAGTAACTTTAGTACCTATACGCAGCAGGTATACTACACCTTTTTATATACTAACTGTAACAATGAATAAATAAAGTATTTTTGAAGTAAAATGTAATATTGTAAAAAGGTATCTTTAGAGTACAATATAAGGCAAAAGCCGGTTAGGTTAGGTTAAGAAGGGTCAAGAAGAACTTTCTCACCCAAAGCTCACCTCTGTATATACAAGTATACGGTATACCTGTTGAATTGTAAATTAAATTTTATTTCATTGGAGAGGAGGGGGATGTTATAAGTTAATTTAGATTAGTTATATAGTGACTATACTTAAGATAACATTACTATATTTATTATTAATATACATTCAATATATATTCATTATTATTATTCATATACACATAAATAGTGAATACATAATGTCATAATATATATTATTATTTTATTTATGTGTAGTAATTGTAGATATAGTAATTTATATTATATAATGTTTAAGAAGTATTCTATACTATAGAACCATGCAATGTATATAAGAAAGGTTGGGCAGACTTTGATAGTAGGTACTAAATGTATGTATACGTACTAATGCTTATATTATATATAAACTATATATATATATGTCATCTATAGCTTACAGTAATTCTTTTATAGATATTATATATTTTATTTTTATTATAAATAAATAAAGTTAATAATACTATATATGTTTTAAATATAATATATTGCTCAAGTAGGTATGGAATAATTATTTTATGGAGTTAGATAAGTTTTGTTCCCATGTGTAATTATGCTTATTATAAATTATAATGATAAATATGTTGACGACAAAAAAAAAGTGTTAAAATAAATACATTTTAATATTACTAAAATACCGAATGCAAGCCAAAAGTACGTGTACCAATATATATATGTATATATTATAAAATAGAGAAATTACAATTTTTAAAAATAAAATGAAATGAGAGCCAATTTTTTTTTATATATTTGTGATTACAACTTAATTTAAAGTTGAAGTAAATAAAATAAAACGTAGATATATAAACGTATACAATTTAAAATGTAGACAAATTTAAACTAAGATAGCCTAAGACGCCATTGCTTTTTAAATAAACAGTGTGTTTAATTATCTAGCTTATACTGCTAATATTATATAAACCTCTAAAATATTTACTTGCAGGCTGCAGTTTAAATATTTCATAAGTACTTTTGTACAAAAAAATTTTAAATGCAATGATAATAGTATTTCTAAAGTTTTACTGCATATTAAGTATACATAGGTACATCTTAAAAGTTAAAATATTCTAGACGTTTATATAGTTATGTCACGATGATCATCGTGCTTTAAAATTTAAACAATTCATCACTTCAACGCCTCCAAGTATAAGCTGCTTAATTTTTAAAGTTTAAAAGTATATTGGACTCAATAATTTCCAATGACATTATACAGCGATGGAAATTTATATTTTTAATGAATTTAGATTGTAGGTACTTACTTGTATAATAATATGTATGATGCACCTATCAATAAATTGAATAATGAAAATATTACTTTAGAACGATCAACATGAACACATGAACTATACGTATTCACCAACAACTACTATAATAATTATCCGATTATATTATCGAATAAATTTAATTTATTAATATTTCAGTGCTCTATTAACTCAATATGAAAACAGGCGTCTATTGTTGCTGGTATTTTGGAAAGAAGCCAATATATTTAGTACATTAACTATTATTTACTGTGATAAATCCTATTTCTACATTTTTGAATGCGTTTCTATAAATTCCTAATCATATCATTATTACTATATTCTAATGGAGATTCGATATTTCGTTTACATTATGACTGAAAGATTTTGGCGCGATGTATGAATTAGCAGATTCGTTAGCCATATGCTTGTAGCAGTGTAGTATATATTATAATATACGAGATACCTATCAGTTAGGGTTCAGAAGTTGTTGCATTTGCATGTTTTCTTGGGGCTATTAGATTTATTACTACATAGACTTGAAATTAATTTCACGGCACTACAAAAAAAAAATATTAAAAGTTTATATTGCATATTTTTGCTTATTTACTGATATTGTAGTTTTAAGAGCATATTTCTTAATTTTACCATTTTTTAGAGCATATTTGATGATAAATGTAAATAAGTTTATAAATAAAATTTTAAAATTTGGCAATAAAAAAAAATACATTATAATATACCTACAGGTATATTTATTTTGAGAGTTTTCACTAGGTATTATTGTGTTGTGTTTTTCAAATCCCTAGTTAAAAAAAAATGTCTCGTTTTTATTAATAAATATTTAGTAAAATTTTAAAATATAAAAGTATTTGTAACAATGAAAATTGTGGGAAAAAGAAAAAATAAGTGCATATTTTTAAAGCATATTAATTTGTACTTTTTTGTGCGCCCTGCGGCCATAATATATATATTATATATTATTTCATTTTATTATGATTATAATATACTTAACTATCCGAACTATTATATACAGATGTATATTTGTAGTTTGGCCATTTGGGCACCCGCGAGGTATGCGCCATCACGTAAATTGAAAAAAAATGAAAATATGTAATGGTAATGCGTGAAAAAGCACAGTGGGTGGGAATGGGTATTACAAGGGTAGGCACAGTATATAATATAAGAAACCAAATATGATCGAAGAAACATTAATATATCATCATATTATTATTATATTTTTAGCGCCGCCCCATTGCGCGCACGCTGTGTGTGCTCAAGTGCATTTCTATATTACATTTTGCCCGTCTCAAGTCGGCTATTGAACTATTCGCGTTGTGGATGATGGGTAACGCGTCCGCCGGACACACCCGAGGCTGCAGGATCTCAGGCGGCCGGCGGTGACGCCGACGCGTATATTGTACGCATTGTACACCGACCAAATGTGTATAGCGTGGGCGTTGGTATATATATATATATATATGTTTATGACATGTACTGCACGAGAAATGATGATAATAATAATAATAATAATAATAATATCACGTCTTCGTCTGCTGCATATAGAGTATATTATGTAGTGTACACGCACAGAACGTGACCGGACCCTACGGCACGGGATTAAAACGCTCCGCGTGCGTCCGTTGGACGGCCGCCCGTCGTCGACGCCTGCACTGTCGCCACGGTAATCGCTGCAGCCGCCACCGTCGCCACCGCCGTCGCCGCGTGTGTAGCACGGTCCGCGTCTGTCCGGGTACACATATATAGGTCGTGTGTACACATAATAATATGAGATAATATAATAATATGGACACACACGTTCTTGACGCTCGAGACACAAGACTAAAATATTATGTCTATTTAAATGCGTAGTAATATAGTACCGCGATGGATTTATTAATATTATAGTATCAACAGTTGGATTACTGCGATTTATTATTCACAAAATACAAACGTTATACAGCGCAAGCAGCACTGCAAGGTAAAACGCTGCTGACGCTATGTATGCGTGTACATATAATAATAAATGTGGCGTGTAGTACACATAATATGTGTATATTATATACTATTATATACATAACCACATAGGCACCGATTGTATGGACTCTAGAACGTAAATCTATTCTATTACTCGAATATGAAGGGAACTGAAAAACATTCGATGTGTTACATACCATGATGAACGTAAAAAAGTATTCTAATCGGAAAAATGTTCTTTCATTTAATTATACATATCATTATACTATATTATATCTATAATATAATTATTTTATGTTAATATTTAATATGTACGGTGTACCTAAGTAAAATTATAAATTATTTCGTGTGCAGTAGTCCAATATAATTTGCTTATAGTGCATACATATACACTAGCTGTATACCTACGACTTCGCCCAGGAAAAAATGAACAATTAATATAAAAATATGGCGTTATATCGCAGTGTATCTTGGTTTTAGGGTACCCACCTCAGTTCTGATATTGTAGCTTTTGGTATATTACCGAACGTGGTTCAAACTACTCTCTAAACATTCTCGATATTTTTAAAAACAATCTCCGAAATTTTCGTCAAAATCGGTCGAATAGTTTATCTATAGGTAACAAACAAATACAAGTTGCATTATATAAATAAACTCTCACGTTTGTTTTAAGATATTATATTTTATTTATTCGAGATCAGAAACCAGACAATTAATGCATATTTTTATCTCATCTACCCGCCCAAGTAACCAATGACAACCATTCATAAAAAAAATTCAATTTCCATTGAGTGAATCTCAAAGTCCTTATGCAAGCATATCTTGAATATACAAATATTGGAAAATCCTTTCTTAGTACTTTCTTACATGGTGCAGGTACGAAGATACCATGAAAATTCGAAGTTTATAGCTTTCATAGTTTAGGACGTTGATTAGTCAGTCAGCTAGGACATGTTTGATAGCTTATATAAATATATGCATATTGGTTTATTATATTATTATATATTCTATTGATTAAATAATAGTTTTTTTCGTAGTTTAATATTTCCTATTATTTTTAATATTAACCTAAATATATTTTCTAGCATTCTAGGACGCGAGAAGATTTAAAATGTGATATAATATATTATAATATTTAAAAAAAGTCTTTATGTTATTTTTAAATTAATTATTTGCATCTTTTTTAATCATGATGCTTCCCTATTGCTTGGATAAAATTACATTCATAATTTCCTACATTTTTGTCGTTTTTTTTTTTTTTTTTATTAAGTTAAGGTTCGACATCTGAGATCATTAGCCTGTAGATTATTTTTAGTAGGTTTTTACTTTTTTTTAATAAGATATTGTGGGGGAGGGTACGGATTGTTAGAACTCGTGTATACGTGAGCAAGGATTTGTGAGTAAAAATCAAGGTGGTCACCCGTCTGGGAACTAGTGACACTGGCTGTTACTTGAACTCAAAACACATTAGTGACTGAGGACAACTACCGCACTACACCAGGCCACTTTTGCTGTGTTATTAACAGAAATTTAACTGAACACGGAGACAGATCCAGGAGGGGAACATGGAGGCTTAGCCCTCCCCCCCAAGATATAAGAATGTCTAATACTACAGTATACTACCATTGACTATAAATACTATAAGTACTGTATTTAATATCAATGTATATTGTATTTGTGTTGTTGCCCACCCTCAGATTGTGCTTTAGACCCGTGCCTGACTGAATACCACATAATATCATCGTTTTCATTATTATGATATACATAATATATAAATATATAATTTTATTATATTAATTTGTTATTATATGTTTGATTTTAATAAGTTGTTTCCGCATTTTTCGATGACATTTTAAAATTTATCACATTGACAAAATAGATGATCTCTAATTATCGGTAGGTGATATAAATTAAAATTTCAGCGAAATTGTTTGAGTTATGCAGATACAGATAATATTTTCTAAATTTATATTATATTCTTCTATTTTTAAGATTTAAGTGACTTAAATTTTATAATGAAATTATCTAGGTATATCGAGGGGTATCGTCTATTCTTGCAGTTAAATATAAGTTTCAGAGTTATAGAAATTGAATTTGAGCGAATATTTTATATGTCCGTGTACTTGCGGCGAAGTAGAAAATAATACGTTACATTGTAATAGATATATTTTGTGTTCAATGTCATTATTTATGCTCTACCACACAAAAGTTAATGAACCGCCATGCATTTAATATATATATATATATATATATTTATATCCTTGTATTTCATGCTATACAAAATTTGGTGGAAATTATACGGATGACCTAATGTTAACGAGCAATATGAGTATCTCCGAATTAAGACGTATGTGTATAATAATGATGTTAATTGAACCCACGACACGCCACACGTGTATTCACGTATATACGTTTGTTTAATTTGTATGTAAGAATCGTCGTGTTCTGGTGTTTTGGTTGTAATATTATAATAGGTACATAATTTCATATTTGTTCGTATAATGTTATATTACATTGTACATATTATTATATACAATCATCCAGGCGGAGGCGATCAACAATTACGTTTCTGTGTATTTTAGTACTTTTTATATTATTATCATAAATTATCATAATATTGCGTGTTCTATGTATCATAGTAAATGGCGTAAGTGAATATTCATATAATATAATACCATTTACAAAACGGAAAATACGTGCGATAAGAATCCATTACGATTGGCGACACGCAATTGTTGTGGTTAGGATTATTTCATAAGATTCCCACTATACCTACCTATATTCGAAAAATAGTTCATTGAGGTCCTTGCTACAATGGCGCCAACGGGCAATGAGTAGTGTTTAAAGGTATATCGTGGAACGTGTTATTTTTGCGATTCGACTATCAATAAATATTATATTTTATCGATTTTTCAATTCTTTGTTAGGCATTCAAACATTTCAAACCTTTTCTGTTAGCCTGCTGTCACTCTGGTCTCTGAGAAGCAACTATTTATTTATTTTGTACTTAAAATTAAAACAATCAAATCATTTTTGTCTTTGACATACTTATACAGCGACAATGGCGATGCCAGATGCTAACCGAACAACGACCAATATGTTATTGTGGCTAAATTAGGTTCTATAATATTATTAATTTAATATCTATAATATTATTAATATTCTTAAAAATATGAAAAAAAATAATGTTTTTTTTAGGTAACTAAACAGTTTTCCTACTTAAAAGTTTATAATAAGAATCACATATTCACATATTTACTATACAGTTGTAAGTTGTGTATATTTTTATCAGTTTCTGAATTTTAAATTTAGATAGACATTTTTTACGACGTAATAGCTTTTAATCATAAAATAACTAAAAAACTTGAAAAGAAATATATTTTAAAAACTGACATTTTCATACAATTAATTGTTACTTTCAAATAATTGGACTATAATTTTTTTTAGTTTAAGCATTTATCCTAATGACGTATGCTAGCTGTATGCACAAAGAACCTTTATCAGAAGTTGAATATACATTACAGTTTTGATTATTCTTCTAAGAGAAGTCAATTTAGTGGGCATTTCTTTATAATATGCATTCTATATGCCACTATATTTAATTTTTTGCTATTTTTAATTTCATTATTATTTAAATATACAAACTACTGAATATTATTTCAGTAGGACAGGAGATTTCTTTATGTATAAGAAATTATATTCTCAGCGGAGTGATTAATATTGGTTTTACAATGATGTGTGTTTTTTATGACAAAACATCCGCTTGTTTGTGCTTCTAAAACAATTTTAAAAAAGTAAAAATTAGTACTAGTAAATAGTACTTTTTAAAATAACCAGGAAAAAACAAAAAAGGTGAGTAAGTGAGTGTAGATATACATCTGCTGTACATTAGATGTCGTGTGGATCACTGTAATGGATGTGTTCAATTTGAATTCAATAATAAATCATTGTATACGAAAAACAACTCTGAACGAAGACGGTCTGTAAGACTACATTACCAAATATATTTTATGATATTATTGCCATTAAAGTAATTTATTTTCCTATTAGTAATCAGTAGGTCGAATTAATTTTTTCCAAAAACATTGCATTTGAAAATGTTATTTTGTGTATAAACTATAAAGTATAATAATATACTTTAAAGTTTCAAATACCCGTGAATAATATTTTTTAATTACAACGAAATAACTAAAATCATTATTCTTTTTTTAAATATTTAGTTTTGTCCAAATTTGAACATAAAATATCTATAAGAAAAACTGTGTTTATATATTTTTGAAATTGATTGGTTTTGATATGAACTACTTACGGGAAACCCTGTTTTAAACTTTCAATCCTCATTAGCTATAAAAATTGAATATTTTAAACATTTTAACTACAAAATTATTTGTAATTTTCTTGATTTTGACGAATTTTATCAAAATTTAAACTTCAAATGCTTATAAAAAAATTATACCTATATACTTTTAATATTTTTAAATTGCTATATACTATATAGTAATAACTTATGAGTTATAAAGAACCTTGTATTAAATTTTTATCGATATTTATAAAAAAACATTTAATGTTTCAAATGCTTATAAATAACCCAAACAGTTTTTGAAAATTGTATCATACATAGAAAATGATAAAATAAATATTCAGTAAAAATTCAAAGTATCTACATACAATTATTACACCAAAATATCAATGAACGAGAAGAAATTTACGAGTCCAATGTCGAAAAAATTTGTTCAAACTCTCATAAATAATTATGAATATTTGTAAATTATTTTGTAGTTTAAAATATATAAAATTTTCAATCGTTTAATAGCTTAGGCTTGAAAGTGTAATAAAATGTTTCTCATAAGTAGTTATTTCTGTAACACCTAAACATCTTAAAAATTCACAAATAGAATTTTTTAAGACATCTGTTGTTTAAATTTTGACAAAATTGGATTATTTATACAAAAAATAATGTAGTAATTTTAGTTATTTTGTGATAATTAAAAATATTAAACGTGGGAACTCTTTTTTTGAATTGAATTTATTGAAATTGAAATTATATAATAGATATATAGTAATGTAGGTACAGTTATACCTACATATATATTATATACAACGAGAAGTTTGTATGTATATTATTATATTTTACTATACCTACATAATGGCATTATCAAAATATTTAGATTAATTTTTATATTGCTTATTTATACCATGAACCTATTTACACCATTCTAAGGCCGAGCGTCCATCGAAGTAACATGACTCGTGATATGATAAGTGATGTGACGATTAATTTAGCAAGTGACATGTCATAGTAATTTGTCATTACATACGTAAAAAAATCATTTATATCCGTACACTGATCAAACCTACCAGATCACATATCAGTTTTGTTAATTTCTGAAATTTTGTTGATGACAAAAGTACTGCATGTTATGGTATTTAATATATTAATGCAATTTTAAATTCTTATTAATTCTAATTTAATTTGAATAATTTAATATAATATAATATAATTAATGTAGGTACTTATATATAAAAACTATTTTTAGTCTTAAATAGAATAGTCAGAATCATGAACGACGATCCTGATACTAACGTACGTTTTGAACAAGTCATAGAAACATACCCTTGTTTATATGATCACTCGAGGGCTGATTATTCAAATAGAGATACTCAAAATAAAGCTTGGATAGACATAGGTAAACATTTGATACACCAGGCAAAATATTAATATATATATACATGATATTTAAGTCATTACTAGGTAATTATTATTCGATTATAAAAAAAGAAAATTATTACATTATTGTATTACTTAATTTTATATAATTATAATTTATAATTAAAAAAAAAAAAATTAGAGGATATTTTTAAATTGTATAGTTATTTTGACATAGTTATGATCCATATAGATTAACAAAATATTGGTAGAGTCTTTCTCGTATTTCAATAGCTGAATATGATGACCTTCGTTCTATTAATTTTTACATTTTCTGCATAAGTTTCAGATATTTCAATATATTTTTGCTGAAAGTCTTGAGGAGTTGAATATATACCACCATGTACACGAATAAAGTTATGTAGAACGCATAGAGATTTTACCATAATTTCAATTTTATCAACTTTAAAATTAATAGATCGTTCTAAAATCTTAAATTTAGATACTTACATTCCAAATGCACATTCAATTGACTTACAGCCTGTAGAAAGTCTGAAAATTAAAATCAAAACTATTATAATCCAAAATGCCAATACAACAATATTGGGAGGTTAAATTAAATGATAATGTGTGCTCTTTTTGATATGATTAATTATACTAGAAATTTGTTAATATTGTTTTGTTATTACTTTTAATGGTATTTATTTGGAAGTCGTTTTGAAGTGCAGTGTGTTTCTAATCAGTAGGCATTATTATATATTATTCTTAAGATTTAAAGATTCTTACTTTGTTCATAGTTTAATACACTGTAATAGCCCCATAAATGCGTAAATGGTATATAGTGCAAAATTTGTGTTTTAATTAGTTGGATAAAAACAGAAATGTATGTACATTAAGTAATAATGGTGCTAATTTTAAGCACTACGTGCCGCGTGGTATTCCATAATATATTCATAGGTATAAGTTCTAAATTTGTGTTATTAACTTAACGCACTGTTGATAATTCTATCGGCTATCATCTACAAAGGATGATTGAGTAATTGAATAATATTATAATTTATGAATAAACTTGAGGGGTGTTTAAAAAGTGTTATATCTAAATGTCAAAATATCTTATATGATACATTTATTGGCTAGTGATTGCTTACGGCAACACCGAAATATTGTTTGAAATATTTAGTTTCTATAATATTGTAAAACTCAATGAGCCACTTCTTTGAGATAGCGGCGGGCAGTATCACGAACGAACATAAATATTTTGAATAACAATTGTGTAAACAATTTATTTGTATTGGTTTTGACAAGGACATGAATTCGAACTGAATTTATGTCATGCTCGTACAATAATTGTCATATACTCGTAATATTCAAAAATAATTAATTGTGTTAAATTTAATAACGCCCGTGAATTTACCGTGTATTAAACTCCGTTAAATATAAACTACACAAATGTTTTATGTAGTTGATAGTAATTTAGGTGGTTTTAACTAAATACAAAATATATAGGTCTAAATTTATACCCAATCATAAAAACTATTTTGTTTTTTGTATGTAGCTTATCAGTCACCAATGACAAACATATAAATATTCGTTTTCATGAGTTAACAGATCCCATAGTGAACCCCTCTTTAAAATGCGAATTTTGGAAAATCCTTTTTCAGAGAAACCCTCTATATGGTGTAACGAAGATACTGTCAAATTTCAAGTCTCTATAGCTATCATAGTTTCGGTTGTACGTAGATTATGAATCAGTCAGTGAAGAATTCAGTCAGGACTTTTCCATTTATATATACAGATATTAAATATTTATTTATTTTTTAAATCGTATGATAAAATCTGAGGCGGCGCAGACGGTACAGCCTACGGTAGTCGTGGCTCTGGCGGGTCGATACTGGCGGCTTGAATCCTGGAAGAACTCCGGAGCCAATTCAATCCAATATATACCTAGTTATTATATATATATATATATTTATTAATCCGTTTTTACTCCATACTGCAGACACACGTCCGACGTCGTACACACAAATAACAACGGACGTCGCCGCGCCGCGCCGGTCCGTCATTTTTATATTTACATTTGGTCTCGCCGGCACGCGTGTTATCGGATAATTCGATCGATCCCTATCTCTATCTCTCTCTCCGTGAGTATGGATAATTATGATGATGATGACAATGAACCAAGTACACATACTGCCAGTGTAATAATATATTACGATAGTTGATAATATATATAAATATATATATACTATAAGCTTGCGTATATAAATGTATCATAATAACATATATACCTTACCTTTATTCGTATTAATCAAACGCGTTTTGTTTCATTATATGTAATATATATATATATATGCGTAAAATTTTTTTAATTTTTAATTTTTTTTTTATTTTATATTATTATTATTTAATTATTAATCATTAACCATATCCACCTTTCCGCCAGTTACCATATCGTATTGTGTGTGTGTGTGTGTGTGTGTGTGTGTGTGTATACTCATACTGCAGTATCGTGTGGCGCCGGCGCCAGACGGACAGCTCACACAGAAGTCCATTGCATATAATAAACTAGCTAGGTAATAGTTATACTATATACATATATACGATATATCAGTATATACACTAGATACACTATATATACCTACATATTATGATATATACATGGCATATACATGGTACACGCTATTCATTTCGTTAAACATTGTTGCTCGTTATTGTTTCTGTTGTTATTGCTTCTGGGTTCTATATAGAAAAAAAAATACACATAATATAATAATATTAAAAAAAAAATGATGATCGAGCGCATTTGACGGACGGCAAATCCCGCATCACGCGTTTAAACGCAACAACCGGCTGCTGTCTGCATACATACATATTATGTATAATAATATAAAGCTATATGGCCGTAGGTACCTTATTCTATTGCTCATGCACACATTTACTAACTTATATATACAGCATATATTATATTATACTACCCCGTCGGCGCCAAACCGTTCAGTATATTACATTGAAATGACTTAAAAATTGAATGCGATTATCAATATTATTATTGTTATTATTATTTCTTTTAGAGAAAAAATCCTCATGAATAAAAATACGAGTTTTGTTTACAAATTACTTTGTAATATTGTCGTGTGACATTTTAAAATATTGTTTATTTTTTTCTATACGTTTAAAATATTTGAGCAATAATGGTTTTGTACGTTTTTTTATTTCATAAAAATCAAGGGTTTTTTACCTTTCACGAAATATTAAGTAAGCAGCATAATTTATTATTATTTATGTAGGTATACTATACGCCTAATTAGTATATTATAACGTTATAAGGCAAATACACTTATATAAATCAAACGTAAAATTGTAATAATTAACTGCAAGTAATAATTACGAGTACTTATATAAAGAAATCCAAAATAATTTAATTCTTAATTATTTTAATAACATATTCGTATAAATCTTACAGTGTGTTTATTTGTAGACAGCCAAATTTATCGTTATTATATACGTTATTTTGTAAAAAGAATATTATAAGTAGATACCTATTATAAACATAAACATATATATAATAATATATTAGGTATATTAATTTTCTATATTTACTCGTAGGTTGTAAATTGATGTACCTACGTTTTATTGTGTGTACTAAAACATCAAATGACGCTCAATTTTTTAATAATAAAACCTTATAGCAGATAAAAATATAAAACAACCTAATAATATGGCATAGAAATAAATAGTTAATTTTTGCAGTATATTATGTGTTTAAATGTTTTTTCATTAAATTTTTGCCTGCGTAGAACTCATAAAACTGTTTATATTCGTATAGTATAACGATGTTGCATAGTTAATAAATTGGCTAAATAACTTTTGACATTTTTATAAAAAATATCATAATAATAAACACGAAAAACCTAGAAAAGAGAGAATAGGAATATACAGACGGTGAAGGGATTATATAGACGTAGTGTAGGAACTAGGGAGGGGATTATGAGAAGAAGGAGTAGCGGAGAATGACAGAACGCAAAACTGGAACAGTAGTCCGTGTACTTAAAAGATATCTGTCGGTTAAAATTAATAAGTCTGCGAGCCGACTACTACGAGACACACGAGTCTATTTGTGGTGTCGGGGGGTCGTTGGTCTTTATAAACTGTAGTGTTTCTGTGAGTATGGCAAGTGCATACATTTGTGTGTTAGTATGCATCATATCGGCAAAGCCCTGCTGGTAACTAAATTAAAATATAAAAATGTTTATGTTTATAAAAGTATAAACTTATACAAGTGTAATAATATATATACAATGCATGTTTAGTTTAATAATGTACTAGGTTTATGCACCTACCTATATTTTAATATAGGTATTGTATTTGAATAAAATTTACGTTAAATTAATTCGATTTCAAATTCTGAACATATACTGCCGAACGAAATATAATCTAAAAAATGTTACGCAAGAAGTATAATTTATTATTATACGGCATAATCTTATAGAAATCGAACTGAGTCAGAGCTTGCGCTAAAAATATTTTAGAACACTTTAGCTTTAGCTCACAATTTTGATTCTAAGCTGAGCGATGAATATATTGAATTTACAGTGATGTGTGTTTTTTTTTTGTGTCTGACGACACTTTTTCTAGTAGGTAGATACTTTGATTTGATACCCAACTTTAGGGGTGATTTACGATAGTAAATTAGATATGATTTGTAATTTTTTTTGGGAGGGGGAAGGTGTCAAAAATAAAAAAGGTTGGCAAGTGGATACCGCTCTGCTGTATTGTATGTGTCGAGTGGATCACTTTCACAGATGTATTAAATTTGAATTTAATGATATAAATCATTATATACTAAAAAACAATTCTGCACAAAAATGGTCTGTCAGACTACATAACTAAAACAGTGTATTCTATGATATTATTGCTATTAAAATAATTAATTTTACTATTAATAATATAGTAGGTTGAATTTTTTTTTTTCGTGTCAGGCATAAGTATAAATAATATCAAAATACTAAAATAGCATTATGATTATAAAAACAATAAAATAAATAGTAACAGGTATTATATATAATGTTGCATAAATAATAATAAACAGTTTGTTCTGGTAATGTCGTGTGTGGTGATATGAATGTTAAATAGTCTTCACCCAGTATTGGACTACGTTAATGGCTTTTTGATTTGCCTGTATAAGGTCTTCTTCGGAGCATGTGTACGTACAGTCTAGGCATATGAGTAAGTGAAACATGCTTTGCTCTTGGCCATACGAGCAGGTTATATTTCCATCAGCTAGTAGTCTCCAGTTCTTCATATTGACTTTATAGCGTCCTTCACCAGTCCTGAGTCTATTTAGTGATTTCTAAATCGGTCATTTGTTCTCATGACCAAGTGGTAGGGTTTCAATTGGTTGTAGCCATTGGTTATCATGATTGGCTTCAGCTTCCCATTTCTCTAGTCTAGGCTTACTTGGTGTTATGTTTAACTTAATAGTTCTCTTTAAGAAACTATTCTGTGATTTTAGTCGTTGTTTTGGTATTTAAAATCCATTCTTAACGTACCGGATATCCATTCCCATTTTAGTTATTTCCCAATCTGTTTGTACCCGTCATCTAATATGAGGAGGAGATATGCCGGACAGTATGTACAATTTTTCGATTGCTGTGCTTTTTAAACAGCCCGTAATAATACGACATGTTTCATTCAGGGCTATGTCCATTTTTTTTTTGTATGAACTGAGCGGCATCATACGACACTCGTGTATTCACCTGCAGAGAAACATAACGATAGCGCCGTTGTTCTTACGGTATGTAGTTCAGCGCCCCATGCTGATCCTACAAGTTTTCTTAGTAGGCCATTTCTTGTGTTTACTTTGAGCTTTGTTTTTTCACAATGTTCTTTGTACGTAAGTGATCTGTCTAAAGTTACACCCAGATATTTTGGATTTTGGTTATTTTTAAGTTCAATACCATTCCACTAGATAAATAGTTTACGCTTTGCTTCTCTGTTTTTTAGGTAGAATGCACATACGTATTTCAGGTTTGTAGGTTTCGTAGAGTTATTTTTATAGTATTCTTCTACTTTGTTGAAATTGTTTGTGAATTTGGACTTTATCTTTTCGAAGCTGTCGTCTTGTGTTGCGATGGATGAGTCATCTGCATAAAAAATATTTTGTGTTCTGGTCGTTAGATATTGGCTCGTCGTTTGTATATATGTTAAATAATGTTGGTGATAGGCTTTATGGTAGACAATTTTTTGAAATTCTCCATCGACTGGATTTTCCGTTGAGTGTTACAAAGAATTGTCAATTCTTGAGTAATGTTTCTATAATTTTTACGAGACGTAATCCATACAACGTAGTCCATTGTCATTCATGGAGTTTCCCGTTTAATAGTACCCGATTTTTTACCTAACCTGGAGTAACAGTTGTATGCGCTGGCTTAACTTTCAGATCATTCCCAAGACTTCTAATTAGTTCTCAAGCTTTACTGCTGCTATGTCCCATGTCTATGTTCTAAAACATTTCACACCACCTGTTTCTCCTCACTTCCGATATAGCTTCTAATATTTTCATGCCCTCTTCTATTGTAGTAGCACTGAAGGGATCTATTTTATATTTGACAGTATATTTATCAAGTTTTTACTGATTTCTGGCGTGATTTCCGTTATGTATTGTTTTCGACATCCTCAAGGTATATGTCTTATGGATGTTTTCTTAACTATATCGATGTCGATGAATAGGTCATAGTTTGTCGATATGGGTGCTACAATTTTTATTTTTTTGTTTAGGTCTTCACTAAAAATTTTCCACTTGGCTTTTTTAAAATTATATCTCCTTTTTAACATTATGGTATGTGTCTTTATAGCTGACGTGATACTTTACGTAATATGAGCTGATTTTGAGTATTGGACACTGATTTACCAATTTCTTTCACACACTGGGCTGCAATCCCTTTGTTCACAAATATGTTATCTGGATTGTAACCTCTGGAGATAGATCTCCCACTATTGAAAAATGGTGGTAGTTTATGATCATGAATTAAGATTATTTTATTTCTCTCTGCCCAAGTTTTTAATTTGTGCCCATCATTGTTTGTCTCAATGCATCTCTGATTTTGACTATAGTAATTGAAATCTCCGATCATTATTTTTTTTCAAGATTATTGAAGTTTCTTGGCTGATTAAACTTAAAGTCAGAGTTTCGGGGGTTGTACACAGTGGTTACTATGTATTTCCAATTTCTACCGTTAATTTCTGTTATTTCTAAAGATTTCACTTGAATGTTAAGTTTGACAAAGATTGCACTACCATATTTTCTGTGGGATCGTAGTGCTGCTAATGTCACATCATTTATAATATATAATCAATTTTTGGGGTTTTTTTTATTATTGCCGATAAAAAATATTTTATTGAGTCAAAAAACATGAAAATATAATACAATGTTAGAACTTTTTTCTAACCTTTTTCATTTTTTTTTTTTAAATAAAAATATTAGATTAAAATGGATAATTCTGAACGTAAAATTTGGTATGTTGTACGTTTGTAAGATGAATACGACACATCCGATTGTTGTAGTGTCCACTTAAAGCCTCATAGTGACAAAATTAGGGTTTTAAGTCATATTAAGAATATACATAATACTGATGTCCAATGCGATATCACGAACGTCAAGTGCTTGTCTGGTGCATTTATTATATTATTATACTTGTATGTGTATAATACATATACTATAAAAAAAAACTCCTCGTCGTCGATGTCGGTAATATACCTAAGTGGTTCGTCTCTTGGCGGCACCACTACGCTGCAGCTATATATACAAACTGCCGTGTAGAGAAACAATACATAATAAAAGAGATGGACGACAATTTATTATACAGATGGTGGAACGGAGTCTTAAATATTTTCGGGTCTTGTCGCGTGTTTAATCTCTATGAAATTCTCGTCAAAGTCGTTTCGACCGACTGCCCCTGTATTGCATGGTTCTTATAACGTATAATATTAATAATATATTTGGCGGCGTCCTCGCATCGCCGACATGGCGATATGCACGCGGTGCTGATGACAAGACAAGTTGATGACACTATGTCATTATATATATATATATATATATTCTAGTATATAGGATGATTTTTTAAGCATGCTCATTATATTTTTTTGAATAATGTAAATTATAGAGACGGAACCACTTAATCTCAGCACCATTGCTGTTTATTGAATCAAAATAAGTTTGCATTCGAAAATTTGAGAAAATATTACAATTAAAACATAATATTAATCCCTATAGAAGGCACACAGTAGAGTTTTATAGCTAAGCCTTATTTTAGATATGTATATAATGTCAGTTTTGTTTAACACATACTCAACATATTGGTGGTCCAATATCTAGGACCCACCAGCCTGGATATTTTTCCAGGTTAGCAGTGATCTCGTCACCTTATTGACTCTTTCGTAAAGTAGATCATCCGTATAGCTGCGTTAAAACTGTTGCCATTAAGGCAATACTGTAATAGGCTTAGAACTCATGACTATGCATAGGAAATCAAATATAATAATATTATGCTAATTGTTAATTGATAATTTAATTAACTTCGTCTAGTCGATGTTGTTAGTACAAGTTACGAGGATATAGTCATAATATAGCAGTAGTTCTCAACTTTTTTTATTCTACGTCCCCTTGTAAATTTTCAAAAATCTCGTGCCTTCTTCTTAAATTAGAATTTAGACAACCTTTTTTTTTAATAAGCTGTACAAATAAATTTTACAAAATAACTATATAATATATAATATGCAATAAATGACTTATTTCTTTTTTTTCATTATTTTAAAAATAAAATATTGGTAAATCAACTTTGTAGTTAATAATATTATTTTTATATTTTTGAATACCTACAATTTTATAAATATTCTTATATTAAATATTATCGGTAAAATTAATTTAATGAGAAATTTGAGATTATTTTTTCTCACCAAGTCCATAATCCGCGGGGATTGTTATTTCATCATCACTATTATATTCCCCAGTGCAGTATCTAAATTCCACCCTGGGGAGAATTCCCCCCCCCGATTGGGAACCACTGTAATATACCTAGGTAGGTTCTCAACACATGCATCTACTACCTATGGGTACCTATTTAGTATTTTCTATTTCAAATGTCAAATGTTTTACTCAATATACCATGAGCGTGCATATGTTACGGGCAAAGAAGCATAATATATATATAGATAGATTATTAAAATAATAATATCCAATGTCTTATTTAAACGCTCAAAATTAGTTTGACTTTCCGATAAACTGTTTCTTTTTTAGAACGGTAGAAAAATGTATAAAGAATCTTGTGTTGAATTTTCAAATCTTAGATTTAAATAGAAAATTTTTATGAATTTTCTAATCAAAAAAACTGCAAAATTTCGTGATTTTTATGTATTTTCTTGAAAATGATATCCTCTCATATAATGCTCAGTAAATGCATTAATAATTTGAGTAGTAAAATGATCATACTTAGATTGCTCAAAATTTGGAGCATTGTAATACAATGCCCAAATTTCCTACATTGTCCGTTATTATACATACAATATTATCCTTACTATACCAGCATGGCTACATAAAGTCAAATAATATTCTAAAAGACTATACTATTATACTACTCGAATTTAGAACTCAATGAATACATGTTGATAACATTTAATAAAAAATCATGTTTATTGAATATCATAGACAAAAGTTTTAAAAAATGTGGTCTTAAATATTTAGTAGGCATACTTAATAATCTTAAAAATCATTATTTGAATAAATGCTTAACTTTAGTATAAAAAATGGGATATTCATGGTTAGAAAATTATCCTGTATAAAACAGGGCACTAAAATTGGGCCCATTAGCAACACATTATCTCGCAGTCGATTTGTCTTTTGAATGTTTTACTTGACGTAAGCATGTTAATAATGCGTCTGAACTGAACGTTATTACTTATTATACTTATTATACGTAGGTAGGTACAATATATAAATACGCGTGCGATGTACCTACCACTATATTGCGCGTCACTGCCAAACTGAAATAGTATGTCCATATACACATTAGTAGGTATACATTTAACGGCTCATTAGTTCGCAGCAATTTCGAGTTTCTTTTAGTTACACATTTTATAATCGTATGTTAAACCATTTCAACCAACATGAGATTACTATTCTTTTTAAACGATGTATATAATATCCACAGTCCGACGTCACTGTTGTACAGGTGTAGAAAAACCCAAATCGGGTGGCAGTTCGAAATATCAAAGAATATGCAGTTGATTTGACGAATATAAAATTAGCAGTTAAAATAAAAAATCACATAAAATTTAAGTTTTGATGAATTTAAATTTTTTATGTAATAAGTTGTAATTTGTAGTGACACAACAATTATTTTTAAAATGGCTTATTATGTGTCGTAGTCTAATTAATCTATTGTATACGGTTATTACTACAATAAAATGAAATTCACTTAATCCAAATTTAATGTTATAAAAATAATTTGACCTAAGACCACAGATAATTTTAGATTCTATGCGAAGCGAAGAATGTATTGATTTTACAATGTGTGCGTTTTAATTTTCTGTATATATGTACACAATTATAAATATTTGAAAGAATGCTTTGATTTTAAAATTTAAGGTTTGTTTCTGATTGAAAATTGAATCTAAAGTTAAAGAAAAATAGGAATTTTTACACAAAACCAGTTTTTGACAAAATCAATATGGTTTTGTTTAGTGTAACTTAAAAGCGAATAATTGTAGATATTTAAAATTTTCACCAAATGTTTATTTTATTATTTTCTATACATAATAACATTTTAAAAATACTTTAACTATTTTTGAGACATTTATAGACATTTAAAATATTCAATGTTTTAGTACTGTTCTAAAAATATTAATTAAACATTTTTCACTGTGTCAAAAAACTTGAAAGTGTAATACAAAGCTCCTCATAAGTTTATATTATAGTAATTTGAAAATATTAAAGATATATATGCAACATTTATTTTTATAAGCATATTTTAAGTTTTGTAATTCAAATTTAACACATCCTTTACAGTGGCCCACTCGATACTTACTGCACAGTAGAGTCGTGCCCATTTGATCACCTTTTTTTAATGATTTAGTTTCAGTATATTTTTGACTACTTATGGCTATTGAAACATAAGTTTAAATCAATTCAATTTTATAAAATATGTAATTAAAAAAAAAAATAAAAAAATTAAATGATCTATAAATCTATTTTATAAAATATTGTTAGATACATTATTACAAAATTATTGTTAAAAATGTATAGATATTACTATGTAGTAGTTTGGCTATTTACTGATTTAGGTATAATTATATTCTAACACAGTTTAAAATAGTATTTTTGTACCCGTAAATAATTTTATAAGTTTTATTTTCTATATTTTCTTTTTATATACATTTATAATTTGCTTAGTTTATTACCTTATGTCTAATTTAAATATTTGTGTATTTATATATATCTGCCTATAATATATAAATATATGATATATCAATATTTGTTTATGTATTCATACAACTGATAAATTATCTTTTAACAACTGCTATAAAATATTTAAACACTTACTATACATAATACTTAAATACCTATAATTGGTATGTATGTACAATGTATATGTATCATGCAAATGCTGCACCTGATATTATCCCATCAATAAATACTTAAAAAAGATATTAATACCTATATCAAAGGTATAAATAAATTAAAGATAATATGTAGGCCGCCAAATTATGATTGAATACTGTTTATTAATAACTCTGACTAGAGTTCATTATTTTAAAGGTATAAACCTTTTTATATTACTTACTAAAAAAAAAATTTTAATTGGAAATTTTTATTAAAAATTAATTATGTAAAGCGTACTTACAGTTTATGTATATAAATATTGGGTACTCACTTAAAAACGTATTCATTTATAATAAAAACAATAGTTTTGTAATTAATTTACTATATATTATATACTAGACATTTGGTATACATATGGTAATATTAATGCAATGAATTTTTTATAGTTTGAACATGAAAAAACATAATTTTTATAGGACAAATATGCCATTTACTATATTAATAATCAACAGACATGTTGTGTACTTGCGTTGCATTTTGCGAAGTGTGAACCTATAGCTATAAAATTCATAATTATATAGTTGTTTAAGTGCCTCTGATGATGTGTTTAGAATACGTTTATGCTACAGATTGTACTGAATAAAAATAAACTACTAATAGTTAAATAGTTCACCAAACACATTGAAATAATTTATATTCTAATTATAGTGCATTGTACAACATCAACTATATTAAAATTCGTGAAAAAAAAGGTTAACAAACTTTGCCTAAAGATTGGATATTATAACGTAATATCATGAATATAGACTTTTAAGAGTCTTCCTTTGATTTTAAAATTATTTTGTGTCATAACTCATAGTCATAAATATCTGTATCGTATTAACCAAAATTAAAAAAATAATACGAGACCTTGATGCTATTTATATATTTTTTGCGGCTATCAATAGTTTTCTATATTACATTTTAAAACTATCTCTTCAAAATAAAATTTATCGATTCTATGCATTAAAATTGCTACTTGAAACCTTTTATAGATAATATATGACTGTATTGACCACTTCAAGAAAAATTATGGAAGTACGGAATTTTCAATTATATACTATGCAAACATGTATGGCGTTATTATATATAAAACCGTAAACACAATTATTTTAACTTAGAATACTGATTCCAATAACCCAAAAAATCCATCCAATGCGGCAATTGGGCAATGCCCATTATATCTACTTAGTTGTCCTCAGAATGTCTTATTATCCTTAAAAAACACCCCTTTTATAAAAAAAATTATACCAACAAATATACATATAATGCTATAATGTAACATATTTTGTAGGATTCTGACTTTTTAAATTATTTTCATATTTTAGATGCTAAATTACTATTTTACTTATTTTATATCAAGTAAATCAAGAAAATTTTCCTTGTAGTGTTCTAATTGGGTTATATGTGTAACTTATATTAATATTGAGTAATGACCAATGGACAATGAATATTTTAATAGTACACATCTCTCATGTAATCAATTAATTTGGTAGAAAACAGGTCGAGGATATGTTAGATGTGTTAACATATTTATAAATAATTTAGTTTAAAAAAAAAGATATTTTAAATACATTCATTTTGTGCTAAAATTGTGTTTAAAAATAAAGTCAGTAAATTATTCGTTCTTTTTACTGACAAGAAACAATATAGTCGATAAGAAGGTACGCTCAGTTCATATTTTATTCATAGCGTATTTTGCAAGAAAGTTAAAAGTTACACATTACATGAAATTAAACTCAGCCACAGTAGCGACGAGAACATTATATATTATAAATTTATAACTTATGTAGCATGATATATTTTACTATAGTTTATCACGCGTTATTAAAAACGAGCAGACTCTTATACTTTCAATCTCTCCTTCCCAACAAAAAAGTTCACTCACCTCATACGGCCGTATACATTTAGTTGCCAAATTGTCTATTTAGTTATAATGCAATAGTAACCGGCCGGCAAGTGGATCGTAGCATTTTGATGGAAAAAAATCATGACGGGTGTACACTTTTTATGATCTGCTATGTTTTATGACTTCTAAGTGTGTAACAATATAGGTAATATATTATATTTCTATATTACATTATATTTAATGTATAATGTAAATTATAATAAATAACTATACCGTCGATACCAATTAATAATGAGGGGTGAAATACTGCAATCAGTTCAAAGTTGTGACTGATCAGTAAAATTTTATCTGAATGAATATACATGATCCATGAGATACAATTGTGAATATATGATTTAAGTCACATTCGTTTTAATTACACCTATAAAAGTTTATAGCATATTTTAGACGTGAGTTTTTCATTATTTTTAGGAATTTAAGCATTTATTTTGTACATAAATTATAAATATTAGGTACATATTTATTTAATTAATATTACACATGTGGATACTAGTTACTGTTTGTTTCAATATAATATGCACTAAATATGTTTGTGTGTAACAAAAAGTTTCATTGAATTATGGATTAAAGGTAAAAAAATATACTCGTTGGTTGATAATAAATAATAATATAACTTTCTGAATTTTATCGTCTACCTCGACCATTTAACCATATCGAATTCTAGAAAACTACAGAATTAAGATTATTTTTATTATACTCTGGTTTATTGTTTTAAAAGGTTAATTTAAAAATACCAGACAATCATATTATTTACTAATAGTTATTGTCATTAAGATTTTATTATGTACTGAATTTTGTTATACATTAAATAAAAATGCAGAATCACTACTGAAAAAATTTGTTAAGGAATATCCTATATTGTATGGTGAAAATTTAATAACGTAAAATGTTTATAGTTTAATTCATCTATAGGTTAGGTTTGGTTTTATAAATGATTAAGTCTTTAGAAAAATAATTTTTAACTACTTGCTATTCCAAATTAAAATATATCTAGAGAAAAAAAATATTTGTTATTAAAAGAAAACTCTTTAGTTGTTGTTAATAAAATTGTTGAAAAAAAAAATTGGGTGAGTAGGTATACCACTCCGCTGTACTACAGTGGTGTCGAGTGGGCCAAGTTTTATGTACTTTGTCGAAATTTAAACTTTAAACGATTTAAAAAATTAAAAAATTTTAATAGACTAACGCTCAATTTTTTTTTTTTAATTTTTACTTATAATAAGTTATGAGAAACTCTGTATTCAATTTTCAAGTATTTTGACCCAGTATTACATTTTTTATCGACAATAACAAAAATAAAAAACAATTTTAAAAAAATGTATTATGCCTATAAATAATTTAACAAAATATATTTTGAAAATGTATAGTGTATAAAAAATGTTCATATAAATATTTGGAGAAATTTTCATATATCTACTGTTATTATTTTTGGTGTTGCACCAAAAACAAAATCGATTTTGTTAAAAATGTTTTTCCCGTAAAAATTTCCGTTTTCCATTAATTTTTTTATTGTTTTACCTAACGCATTTGAAAATTGTTTACTTTTAATCATCCAAAGTACCAATTAGATTCACTTTTTCTACAGAAAAAGATGCTGATGAAGAAAATCGGAGCACTTTTACTGCCCTAAAACATGAAACACAAAAAAAAAAAACACGCATCATTGTAAAATCAATACATTCATCGCTTCGCTCAATATCTAAAGTAATATTGAACCAAGATTTTTATAGTTTCATAACATAATCATTAAACATTTATCGTTCAGTAGTTTTAAAAGTAAAGTAATTATTCAAACTACCTATTTACCTAAATAAAATGAGTATATATGAGCAAATTCAATGCATTTTGTATACTTAAAAAATAAAATAAAAAAAAAAAATTATAGTAAAACCTATGAAAAAATTATACCATTTTAATTATACAGTTGACTTCAACTAGTAAACATATTAATTTAATTATATTTAATCAATCAATTTTTAAGGTGTTTTATATAGGCAATTATATATTTATGGAAATTTAAATATTTATGGATTTTCTGGCACACAATTGCAGATATAAAAATGTCGTTCTCTTTCATATTTGTTAAACGAAATTCACCATTTACGATCGTTTTTGGTAAAAAAAACAAAAAAATAGAATTTAGGTTTACAATTTGGAAAATTTAAGTAGAAATCTTAAATCTTTCAATATTGGTGTTATACTCATGAAACTTAAATGGATCGATTGGAGTGCGTCTCAAGATAATTAAATACGTTAATAACTGAAAAACTATTCGTTCAAATTTTGAATAAAGTTCATCAAAATTCTCAAAAACAAAAATCCATTATATAGTTTACAGTAAAAAGAGAGCGGGGGTTGTTATTTAAAAAATATTGAAGTTTATATCGCCACAGCCCAGATGATATCCCTTATGCCTTAATTAGTACAAAAAAAAAAATTCAAGAATTGTATGATATGGTTTTAAAAATTTCAAAAATCAGAATTTGAATAAATTCATTATTGCAATTTAAAGGAAAAAATGGAAGTAAGCATGCTTGTTGAATCACCCAGCATTCTGTATATATAATATATATACATATCTAGAAGTCTACAACCTAGCTCGTAACTTTATAAGTCAGAACCCGAAGTCTGATACGGGCATAAAGCAATATTATGCAGGTCTAATGTCTACTGTCTACACGTTAATGCTGGTATGCCGCACATTGCACGTCACGTAACTTATCAAACGCTCAATATTGAACCGGTGCGCATCGATACACTCCAATATCATCCTTGAAAATCTTAATACAAGAATTTTGATAATAGATATTAAATTGTTTAAATGACTGATAACATAACTGACTACCAGAAATCTCGGACAATATATTGATTGGACGTTTCCCTCCAAAAGCCCAAAACAACAATGTAACGAACTTCAATTACCATTTGTCAATACTCCGTTCAACGACATCACTGAATTAATCGCTCGGTCTTATCCTCGTGTAAATTAGTCTCTAAAGATAATTAATAAAATCCGTTGTTATATTTAATATAATATCTATATATTATTATTTATTCATATTGTTTTAGGATAAGGATGTCTGCTTTTACAACTCCTCGCAAATCTCTTCGGTTACGTAAAAATGAACCATCGCCATTTTTAATGAATCGAAAACGTGAATTATTTCCAGTAGATAACTGGGATGAAGACAGTCATGACATTACTCCTCTACAATCATCTCCTGAAGTGCATGATCCTGGACTTGATTCTCCAAATTCATCATTTAAAATGAATTGCACTCCAATCACTGAATTAAGTCCTTCTATGAGTGATAAATTTGAAAAACTTATGTCGGAGTCAAAGAACGGACATAAATGTTCAGCAACAATTGTTATTGAAGAAACTCCAAATTCTAGACGAATTAAAAATGTTAACACAACACCATTTGAATCAGAAACTAACAAAGCAGCTAAAACTCCTTCAAAGAAAAGTTTTAGTTTAAATAATAAGGCTGTATTAGGAGTAAAAACGTTAAACTTTTATGGCAGTAATCAGGTAAGAAATATGAATGAATTGCTAATAATTTAATAGGTACTTGTATTATTATTATTTATTAACTATTTTATGCATATAGGGTGATTCATTTATGTACAACAATCATATCAAAAAGTATTGACTTTTCAAAAAATTTTTTTTAAGAAATAATATACAATTTTAATTTCATTTTCCAAAGTAGTATATTTTTCTGATTATTTCAATACTAAAAAATAAGATTTTGGACGAGTAGTTTATGAATTATAAATGTTTAAAATTTAGAATAGAAAGGAATGGTACACAGTTACCTAGCAAAATGTTGGTTCACTACTTGTCTAAAATTCAATTTTTATGTATTAAAATATAAAGAAATATAATCTGCTTTGAAATATGAAATCAAAACTAAATGTTGTCATTCAAAAAAGTGAAAAACTTAAAAAAATTAATTTGTTTATAAAATGTCGAAAAAGTCAATATTTTGATATGAATGTTGTATGTTCAATAAATTACCCTGTTTATATATTTTAACTACAAATTTGGAACAATATATACATTTTTCACAAACCACTCTATAATAATTTTTGTACTTGTTTATTTACAGATATCATTAGAAGATCTTCGTGTTAAAAGATTTACTCGCTTAAATTATAATCCAAAAGTAAAAGCTAAATTGTTTAAGGATACAAAATCATTGAGTAAGAAAAGAACAAGATCAACTAGTCAAGAACAAAAATCCAAGCTAATTTTGTTTCCTGGTGTCACATTGCCATTTAAAAAGAAACCTACAATTAAAAAACCATTCATAAAAACTGAATTATGTGAAAAAAAAGATGATATAATTGAAAACAATGAAGTGGTTAAAAAAAATAATTTTGATTTTTCTAAATCATCTTTTTCTTCTAAAAACATCTGGACAGAATTCATTAAACAGGAAAAACCTGAACGTATAAAAATTGAGGATTCTGCTAACAGAAAATTTTTCAAATCAAAAGTAATTCATAATGATACATTAAATAGGTAAGGATCCTTTTTTTTATGTAATATTTATTAATATAAAATAATTCCATTTTAAATATTTTTAATTTTTCTTGCAGAAAAGATAATAGCTTTAATTTTAAAGTTGTAAATTGGGGTGATGAAAATAGAATGAGCACTGTTGATCAACCTGATTTTAATAACACAGAAATACTTGATGGTACGATCGAACAAATTGGACAAGAAGTCAATGAATTAATAGAACTGTTAGATGATGAAGAAGATGACGATAATAATTCAACAGCTGTACGTTACCCGGGTCTTACATTAAATTCTACAAAAAGAAATTATGAAGATTCGGATGGTATAAAATTATTCGTAATAATTATCAAAATTAAGTTTTAATTAAATACATTCATTAAAATATTAAACTAATAAAACTGTATGAAATTTGAAATAATATTTTTTATAGAATAGAATTTTAAGATTAAATCATTTAATTATAATTTGAATAATTATAAATAATTGTTTAGATGAAGATTCAAGTATAGGGCTAGATTCAAAGAGATTGAAATCAGATGTTCACAACCATATTTTAAAGAGTCAAATGCCAGATTTGATTAGAGATGCTTATGTTATTGATGAAAATTATCATTCAGCTTATTCATCACAAAAAGAGCAAGTCAAAAAGTAACTAATTAAATTACCTTTTTATTTTTATGAAATATAGATTATATATCATAGGTGATATTTTTCCATGACCAGACCATTCAATTAAATATGTATAATTATTTTTCAGTATATCAAGTGCATTTGAATTAAATAATATGGTTATAGATGAATCAATAGATACTTCAAATGACTCTTCTGTAATTTTAAATGAATCACCACAAACAAAATTGTTCCCTATTTTTACCAATCAAACACCTTCACCCAGTCATGTTGCATGGTAATTGTATATTCATTTTTTAACTTGAATTATTAATTATTATCTATAAAAATATATTTTTATATTATTTATTCTAGTGAAAAACCTACAGCACGAAAAATAAAAAGAATTATTGATGCTACTCAATATCAAATTGATGCAGGTCAAAAGAAATTCGGTGGTTTTTTGTGCAAACAATGTGATCTTTATTATTCAAGAGGTGAACCAGAAGATGAAGCAGAACATGATAAGTACCATGCAGCCAAGAATATCTTTAAGTATAATGTATGTTGATTAAAATAAATTGTTTCCTTTTATAAATTTAATTTAATGTTTATATTTTAGGGCTTTAAAAATGAAAAAGTACTTTATCAGGACACTAATGAACGTATAATTGTTATATCTGGCTCGGATCCTAAAATGGCATGCACAAAAGCTTTAGAAGTAATATCATTTGTTGATGTAGAACTTGGCTTTAACACACAAAATTCTATTTTACCTATAACTAAAAAGGTATTTTTAATTTTTCCTAGTAAAAGATTTCTTGGTATTAATAAATAACATTTTCATATGGTTGATATTTGATATTTTAGGTTTATTTGTATATAAGAGACAAACAAGTGATTGGATGCCTAGTAGTAGAACTAATATCCGAGGCTTATCGCAATCTAGAAACTGAAACAGAAGACATGGTTATTGTTTCTGAAGAATCATATCCTATAAAAGTTGGTGTTAACCGTATATGGACAAAGTGGGACTGTCGTAAAAATGGAATTGCTTCAAAACTCCTAGACTGTTTCCGGTAAGATTTTTAGGTACTTATCAGTTATAGTGACTATATTCTGTTTCAAACTAGATTACACAGAGCGACGACCAATTATCGTATAGCGGCGCACATTTTTCATATAACAGCATAGGTAGTAATCAGTGGAAGGGGAAAATAATGTGTAAAACTTGTGTATTCTAATTTGAGACAGAATGTACTTATATGTCATAAATTCATGATTTTTCAATAAAAACTCAATTATATTATTGCAATTATCACCCATTAACACTGGGTTATATTATTTTAAGACAATTGTGATCTTCAAAACAAAATAATTTAAGTAAGTCTACCTATCAAAACTTAAAGTGTTCACAGTTTAGCTTATTAAAGTGATGTACAGCTGCCAATAAACCAATTCCCTGAAATATGCATTTTCTTTCAAAAACTTGAGATTCATGAAAACATGAAAAAATAAATTGCTGTGACTTTCCAGAGTATTGTTCATAATATTTAATCCAAGAAATGAATCGCTTATTCATTAATCATGTTCTCATGTGGATCACAAATCTAAATTATACTTGGGAAGTTGGGAAACAAATATTTTAAAAATGTAATATATAATACTATGAGACAACAAGTAAATAGGTACCTATGCATGTTGCAGGAAATTTATTTGTTTGCTTTATGCTCAACTATGCAATGTTTTGTAAAAAAGACTTACTTGTATTATTAGTTTGTAGATTATAATTTTTTCTTAAAATTATATAAGGCAGTGTTTCCTTGTGGTAATTGAAATAACAGATTTATTTTAGTACTATTTGTTGATTAATGATTTAATTATTTCAGTAAAAACTATGCGTATGGTCATATATTGACACTTCATGAAATAGCATTTACAGTACCTACACGTGCCGGAAAACAATTTATTAAAAAATATACTAACAAAAATGATTATTTTGTCTACACTGGGTGGTAATTATAAATTTTCATTCCTAACAACTTTAATTATTACGAATTTTTTTTACTATTATTAATTTTTTTTTTTTATTATGATTAGATTAAGTCCTAGTATTAAAATAAGATATTCTTATAAAATTGTAATATATATATATTGACCAAGTTACTAACACTAGAAACTTATTTAATTACCAGATCATTAGCTTCTCTTCAGGTACCACTAGTTTAATGTTTTCATAACTTAATAACAGTTAAAATTCTATTTTTATACATATCTAATTATATTTTAAAAAAGTGCATTAATACATATCTCATTATCAAAATACTTAAGAATTGTATTAAATTATCATTATTTTAAACTATTTGAATCAAATAAGTTGCATTTAAGTTACTACATTCAGATTCATCTAAGTGTATGATATTAATTTTTGAACTGTAAATATGCATAGTCCTAATGTGAACAATTTGTATAGTTTATTTACTTAATTATAGATAATAATATTTATGTATTTTCTATCGTATCTATGTTTATTTTTAATTATTTCATATAAAATAATATGTAAAAATTTTTTATATTATAACTGTTGCATTTATTTAATATTTTAATTTTAGGAAAGAAAAAAATAACAATGTTTAATTTAACTACTCCATTTGTTATCTTTTTGACTAAATACAACTGCATCAAGCTTATCTTTTTAATTTGCCTAAATCAGAGATGGCCCTGACTTCAAATTAATGACCTAGCCTAGCTGACAACAGCTAACTAAAATTTGAGTAGTTAAAATGATGAAAGCAAAAAATAATTTTGAAATATTGATAAAACATAATTCTTTATTTATCAAAAGAGACTATTGCATATTTTGCAATAAATGCCAAACATTTAAGTGATAATTGATATAAACATTGTATAGTATCTTAATAATTATCAAATAGATAATTAACCTACATCAATGCACTAATCGCATATTACAGATTAATCTAGTTTTTTATAATTTTTACATGTTTTTAATTAGGATATCGAAAAAAGTGTACCATGTGATTATTAAAAGCAATTCATCTTCTGATTAATCTAATCTTACATATAATAAATATAATTATAAACTAGACTACTAGAGCCTATATATAATATTATAATAATAATCAAAAATACAACTAAATGTATTTATATTTTTAATCAAATAATATATAATTTAGATTATTCTTTTAAATAGTTATAGTAGTAGAAAAAATAAATACATCCACATAATTTTATTAATCATAGTAAAGATGTTCACAAAATACTTCACTATTGATTTTTTAAATGACAAAATAATAAATTACACTTTAATACAATTGAGATCCGTAAAGGAATACAGTAGTACATACTAGTTATGTTACAAACAATAAATTTAATACAATAGTAACATATAAAAAAGTATTATTTAAGCTATAATGTACAGATTGATAAATTGTATTTAAACAAAAACAAAATTATTTGATTTACTTCAATTATAAGAGTTGTTAAGCAGAAATATATTAATTTAAATTACATATATCAAACAAAATACCAAACCTAACTTTGAATTACATACTAAGATTACATATTTTGTTAAACACATTAAAATTATAAAATAAGACCAAAAAATGGGACAAGAATAAATTGAAATAAAAACCAGGTATGGCTTAAGAAGTTGATAAAGATTAATTTCAAACAGCGCAATTTATATACTTGAGTTGAATTCATAATATTAGCCTAGAATTAATTACATTTTTATTTTTACTGTTAACACTGTATTGCACATTTAATTATGTTTGGCATTTAAAAATTCAATGTAAAAAGAAATGTTGATTATTTTGGTAACAAATTTATATCTGCAAAGTATATATGACTCATTGCTTGTTCTGCTGATATTCTATGGGATGGATTGCATACAAGAAGTCTTTGTAATAAATCTCGCATTTTTGTTGTTGATTTTGGTACTACCTAAATTAATATTTACAATAAAACATTAAGTTTCAGTTTCATTTTTTACTATTATAACTACCAACCTGTACAAGTGTCATATTAGGCTGATACATTGGCATTGGCTTGAAGTCAGGCAGAGTTGTCATATTAGGCCATGTCTCATCAGTGGGTGTTCCCAAAAGTTTAAATATCCTTTTCAATTGATCATCTACATCTGAACCAGGAAACAGAGGTCTTCCAGCATTAGCTAACTCTAAACAATGTACGTTTTAATAAACTTTGCAAAAGGATATTGAAGTGAAAATAAATATACCAGCAAATATACATCCAGCAGACCACATATCAATAGATGTCGTATAAAGTTTAGCACCAAATAGAACATCGGGAGGCCTATACCATAAAGTAACAACTTCTGCAGAGTAACATTTAACTGGTATTCCAAATGCTCTAGCCAAACCAAAATCGGCTAGTTTTAATTCTCCGTTCTATGCAGTAACAAATAATATTGATCATCTGATAAAAATATTTTGTTGGATAATTCTAATTTGATAACCTTATTTATAAGAAGATTCTGTGGTTTAAGATCCCGATGTAAGACATTATGACTGTGGCAAAATGCTAATCCCCGTAATAGCTGGTACCTAAAATTATAAATTTTGTTTTATTAAATTTATCTAATATGATTGTTTTTTTTTATACATGAATGATTTCACAACATTAGGATCGATTTCTCCGTTCAAACTATCAAAATATTTTTTTAAGTCTTGATCGCAGTGTTCAAAAACAAGTACCAATTTTTTATCACTATGAAGTACATCATAAAGTCGTACGATATTCTTGTGTTTCAACTCCTTCAATAAACAGATTTCACGCAAAGCCGATGAAGGAACACCCTAGAAACATATTCTGCTTTATAAACAGACATATCTTAATTCTTTAGATATATACCTCGTCGTCGTCATCAAGTCTCACACGTTTCAATGCAACAATTTCGAGAGTTTCACGGTTTTTGGCTTTGAACACCGTACCGTAAGTGCCTGTTAATGATTATTAAATAGGTACTTAATCTATATAAATGTACTAATCACATATTATGGACTTACCCTCTCCGATTTTATCTAGTTTTTCGTATTTCTGCATATTTTTAACAAAAGATATCGAAAAACGTGTACGATGAGAATATTAAAAACGGTTCATCTTCTCAATTCTAATTAATCAATTATCTAAATTTATGTTTACAAATATAATTATAGACTAAACTACTAGAGCCTATATATAAATATTTTACAATTTACAATCTATATTCAGTGCACCAGGATGGATTAAATTTATATACTATGGAATTCTGTGAGTCCTGAGACTGACTACTGACTGCACTTGGTAAATTAAATAATTAAGATGTATTTAAATAAATAGACGATCGAATTGGTATAGTGCTGCTGATAATAATTTATCGGAGAAAACAATTTTAAATATTTCTTAGGGGTACATTCAGGAATCACAATATAGATATAATCCTACACCATGGGTACACATTAATAAATAAAAGTAGAAGAACTCGGAGAACAGATTAAATTGATTAAATGAATCTAATCTGTGACAGTACGATCAATAAATTGTATCCCCATCATAGAACTCATACTCATAGACAGAGCATGGTGATAGTTCCCGCGGTGATCGTGGGTACCGCTGATCGTGTTGCTCCGCTTTTCTGCGTATGTGCGTAGACCACACCGGCACACCAGTTTGTGCATAGTTAACAGAGTAAATACCAAGGTTTTTTTTATGCCATTTATTACTAAATCCAGATTTTTTTGAATTTTTGGACATTTTTAGGATATTACATTCCCAGCATTAATTTATTATGATATAATAAAAGGACTATGGTTGGAATATTGTAAAACAATATTATGTGAAATGAAAAATGTGTGTGAACAATTATTTATGCTACTTGTGATGACATCACTGTAACGCAATTTTTTTGTCACCGCACCACCTAACCCCGCCAGCAAGAGATGCTCCGTCAATTTAAAAAAAAAAAATAGTACAAGGTCTATGATTTCGATGAACTTTCAGGACAAGTATCCCTGAAGTACTCAAATCCCATATTTACGTTTTTTCCGATAGTAGTCAGTGATAACGTGATAGTGTGATACACTGATAGGAAGATAAGCACAAAAGTTATGTCAACAGAAACCGTAATTAACATTTTTTGACAATATAAAAAATATTTCTAAACAAACAGTAGGTATGGTGTTATAGTTTTTAAAATTATTTTAGTATTCTAATGTGCCACGTAAACAATGCACATTTAATTACTTGTTATTTTTTAACACGAGTAGAATGTAATTCTGTAAAAATCTGTTCTAATAAATTTGTTTAGTATACAACATTCAAGTACAACTCACATCAACTTCAGGATTTAAAAGTCTAATGAACCATGCTACCTCCACACAATGGTGAAATAATGCATCTTAACGTTGGTGGTACTAGGTAATAAATAATTGATAAGATCAATATTCTGAAGATAATTTAAATTATTGTACCTATGTACTACTCTTTTTTTATAATATAAATAAATTACAATTATATTCTTTATACTTAACAATAGATACATTAAAAACATTGTAAAATGTATATATTATTGTTTAATTTTATTCTTATTTAAAAATCAAATTAAATTCTGAATTCATCTACTTATTATATTTAGAAATTATTCCTTCGAAAAATCTATATTTCCCTCTCATTCTCTTTTACTACTTAATAATGGAATATTTTTTATGTTAACCATTAAAAATACTTAAATACATGTGTTAAAAACTAATTTAAACTTAAAAATCACAATAGTACAAAGCCTTGAATATATGATACTTATTCAAAAATATCTGTCTTAAGGTTCTCAACATCTCGGCAAACATTAACATGGGTGCCAGATTCTTTTTTTACTGCTCTATTAAGTGGCCGTATTTCTAGTCTACGGGATGATACAGGTGCTATATTCATAGACCGTGATCCAAAAGTTTTTGCCATAATTTTGAATTATCTACGAACACATGACATAGATTTGTCTGGCACTGATATTAGAACATTACGTCATGAAGCAGAATTTTATGGAATTATGCCTTTAGTCAAACGCCTTATTCTATGTGAAGATTTAGAGCAATCGTCATGTGGGGACATTTTGTTTTATAGCATGTTACCAGCTCCAAGTAAATACAAATTTCAATATTAAAATTAAATACATTATTTAGAAATGTTAAGAAATCCTCAATTAGTATTGGATATAATAAATATTGTATTAAGTATGTCAATTAGTATTTTTTTTACTACCTATCTTTTCTTAAAATTAGTTTGATTTAAAAAAAAGTTTTTCTGAATAATATTCTTAGATCCTCCTATGCAAGAGTCCGAAACAATTAGTAATGCAGCTAAAGTAGATGATCAAACAAGACCTGGTTCAATAGTCCGTGTCCCTGAACCAGCACCACCACCAAATTCACCATCATCAATACCTCATACTCATGGTTATCAAAGGTTAATTAATATATAATATTCTAATTGGTACAATTCAGTATTTAGTATTTCATAAAATATAAGTTTTAAAATAAAGTATATTAAAGACAAAACATTTTTCTAGTCGTTGTCATTCTCGTAACTCATCTTTGGACATTTCTCGAGTTACTGTAAATGGTCGTGGGTCTGTCATTAATGGACGTGGCAATGGTAATAATGGACACTCTCGAGCTGCTTCACTTGGTAACCATGTACCCAATCACCATTCCAGAAACTCATCAGCTGATCTCAACAAGTATATTAGAAATGATGCATTAAACTTGGTTTTTGGTTATAATCAAGGTTCTAACTGGGCTGACCCATTGCGCGTCCAAATCATCAAAGCTCATCATAATTGGATTGTTGTTGCTTATGCTCATTTTATTGTTTGCTACAGGTAAACAAAAACTTTATTGTATTTAAAAAATTTATGTAGCAGATTTATATGCACCAAAAGTTCTCATAATTAGACTCAAAAAATAAAAATTTAACCTAAATTATACTATTATTTACTCATTATAAAACAGTCACCAGTCACAATTGATACATCTCTCACAATTGACTTACCTACCACATAACTTTACACTTTTATTAATACTTGTTTAATGTTATTATATTACTATTGCATACCACTGTTACTATACAGCATAATTTTTTAAGCATCTTCACCGCATTTTATGTTTAAATTATACATTTATTCAAATTCTGATTTTTGATATTTTTATGTGTAGGTAAAGTCAATATTTTCAAATACTTTTATTCTTTACAATATTAAGGAGTATCTTGTACCAACTTTGAACAAGAACCTACATGTTTTAATGTAAATTGTGAATCAAATAATTTTTCTAAATATATAAAAATGAATATATACCTGAAAATATTGACATATTGCAATTGAAATTCGAACAAAAACTGACTGAAGAAATAATCAGTGTAAAACTTAGTATAATTAATACGTAATATATTACATTCTACATTCAAAAGAATCTACTTTATACTGTCATTTTTAATATTATAATAAAACAACTTATTATCAAAATTAAAGGTAAGAATACAATTTAGGGCCCTAAATAGATTTTTTTATGATATTTTAACGTTGAAGCATGTTATAAATATTTTAAAATTTACAATTTTAAACAGACATAAAAAATACATATCATTGTAAAATTAAAACATTCATCACTCTACTCAGAATCTAAAATACAAATGTTATTAAGTACAAATAGTATACATTAATACTGTGACTTAAATGTACAAAAAAATATATGTACATGTGTCTGAAATATAATTTTTCCTTAACATTTGTTAATGAATATTTTCTTAAATTCATGAGTGGTGAAAAAACACTGAAATATGCAAAATATACTAAAAATTACCTTAAAATCTTAATATATGCACTAAAAATTTAAAAACTTTTGTATTCCAATACATAAAGCTATGTAACATATTTTGTGTTTACTTAGTAGTCTCAAAAAATATACAAACGCATTCATTTGTTTTCTAACTATAATGATAAAATTGTTTTTAATAACAGCCTATATCTATTCTTGGATGCTTAAACTATTTTTATATGATTCATTCCTTCCTAAAATTTTTGTATTGTAACTTAAAAATAACATAATTATATACCATAACAGGTTGAAAGATTCAAGTGGTTGGCAACAAGTTTTCACATCACCGCATATAGACAACTGTATAGAACGAATAGCAATAAACGCTAAAATGAATAGCCAAAATGGTAATTCTGATGGTTCCTCTGTTATGGTTGCTATATCATATGGAAATCAAGTTCGATTATGGGGAGTATCAGAACAGGGATCTCGAACCAATATAGGTAGTATTATGTAGTATTTTATGTTATGTTATTTTAAAAATGTATAAAGTTGATTTTGTAAATAAATGTGTTTAGGTACATTCAATTTGAATGTTCGTGTAGAACATTTATTTTTTATTGGTAGCCAACTTGTTGCTTTATCACCTACTGGTAAAATAGGGGTTTGGCATGCAATGACACAACATTGGCAAACTCAAGATGTAGTACCAATCGCATCATTTGATACAGCTGGTTCATTTCTGCTTCTTGGTTGTAATAATGGATCAATATATTATATTGGTAAGAATTATATAAAAATATTATAATTGCAATATAAATTATAAAAAAATGTTTGATTTACAACTTATGTATAAATTAAAATTGAAATATTTTTTTTAGATATGCAAAAATTTCCATTGCGAATGAAAGACAATGATTTACTAGTAACTGAACTTTATAGAGATCCATCAAATGATCCAATCACTGCTATTTCTGTTTATTTGACTCCTAAAACAAGTAAGTCCATATGAATAATATACTAATTCAAAAAAAAAATCATAATTTTACAGTGTTTCATTTTTTGTATACTAGTTTTTATTACATTGTAAAATTAATAAAATACAATTTTAAAAAAAAGAAATGTATAATATATACTGCTATTTTGTAATATATTTTACTATTTGTAATATAGTAGGTTGAATTGATATTTGTTATAAACTTTTGAGTCAATACTAACTTACCTTAAAATTGTGTGAATACTGAATAGGTTCATTGTATAAATAGGCAATAGCCAGTATCGCAACAATTTAATGTGCGAAATATACACACTAAATAGTGTACACCGATCTCAATGAGAGCTCTATGGCTTCAAAAGTCCAAAATCAAAACTAAAATTGTAAATGTCATTATGTATATTAAAATATTAAAATACATATAAAAGTTTCTAATCTCTACAAATCATATTTTTGAATTATAAAAAAATTACTAAAATTTTTTTTATTAATCATCCAATTTTACCAAATTAAATGCCTTTAAAATATATTAAGCTCGTATATTTTTAAGATTTTTTTGTTTCAGTATAAACAAAAACCCTCTTAATGAGAAACCTTGCATTAAATTTTCAAATTTTTTGACCAAACGAAAAAAAAAATGTATCGACATTTATATTATTTATATTTTTTTGTGTCTGTGCACCTGATAGAAGTCAAAATAATGCTTCGATTTTTAACTTCAATAACTTTTCTGGTGGGAAATTGTATGAAGTTGGTGCTTTTAAAAGGTTAATATTGAAAATTCCTAGTAGCTTTCAAAAGTGCTGGTAAAACAAAAAAAAACTTAAAGAAAAATAAAAACTTTTAAGCATAACTAATTTTTTACAAAATCAATTTTGTTTTTTCCGTGCAACTAAAAATAATAACCATAAATACATGAAATTTTCACCTGATGTTTATATAAGTATTTTTCTATACACCATACAATTATTATTATTTTTTTATAAGCGTTTAAAGTTAACATTTTGACAAAGTTCATCAAAATAAAGATTCTTATCATATACACTCTACTCCAGTAGTTCTCAACTGTTGTATTGCTTATTACTATGACTTGTGTCAGCAATAGAATTTGCATCACTTTTGGTAACTGAAAATATACAGTGGGTGATTTCATTATATGGTACATGCGAAGAAGAAAATATTAAAAATGCAAACTTAACTTCTACAGAAAAAGAACATTTACTAGAAATATCATGATATACAACGTTAAAATCTAAATTTACTTAGATTTACTAATCAATTTACTAATTGTTACTTTTTCAAATATCCATTAATTATTTTAAGTGTTGCCATTTTTATGGATCTAAATTAGGGTGTTATTGCTCTGACTGCTCTACTCAGCTACGTATTACACCTTGTGAACTTAGAACAAAAGTTATTGATCCAATATTTTTGTATCACTTACTAAATGGTAATGTAGATATTTCTAAGTTATTTTCAATGGTTGGTTTTCACACTAGTCAAATCAACATCAAAATGAATAAATTATTTAATGCTCCATTTTTTAAAAATCTGAAATGCAGTTGTCTAAAATAACTTCTCAAGTTTATTTTGCTGAAAAAATCATGTTTCAATGATTAATGAGAGCTGAGGAAAATGGGAAGTACAAAAGCATGTTTTCGGTAAAAAAAAATTACAAATTTTCTGTAGTATGTGCTACTCTCGCGACTGCAGTGGCAACTTTTTAAAACCGTATTCATACCACCACTCCATGAGTGTAAGCAACAGTACCGCATCATTGGTCAAAATAAGTTATTTATCACAGCCACACACGATTTATAAATACCCAAATTGTTAATATGAAAATAAAAATTTATTTAGTCAATGAATATTATTATTTTATTTTTTTGATTTTGTAAATCATATTTTTATTACTACTGTATTTTACTTAAAATGAAACCATTAATTATAATCTAACCATCAATTTATCGTAATCATTATAAATCAACTGGGGAATGCACTATTTTAACAATTTTTTTTTCCTCAATGTAGTAAATTTTTTGACAAAACTAGTGATTCAGTTATTGAAATAAAATTTTTTAAATTTTAACCAGTATAAGTAAAACAAAAAAAACGTATATATGATTTAAATGTATGATATTCTGAACAAAAATATAATAATTAATAATTGATAAATTGGTACCAGTCTTGTGGTTTTTGTATATTATATTACTAAATATAAGTTCATACAGTTATTATATCACTTACCATCAGACAAAGTCTAAATGGTTGATTAAAAATTTTTATAATCGAGGATGAAAATTTAGAATAATGTTTTTGAAATTTAGTTAATATCATAAACAAAAAATTTAAAAATATATATTAATTTTGTTTATTTTTATAGACATTTTCAATTTTAATATGAAATTAAATATTTAAACGAAGAATATAACGATATTATATAGTTTTTCTTTTTTTTTTTTTATTCAATTTAAAGCCTCTATAACAAGACCATTAACTTGTATAATGTTATATAGCAATTATTTTGTAATTTAAAAATATTATTCTTGGGTACTTGAAACTTTTAAAGTATGCTATTATATATTATAGGAACATAGTACATACAATGAAATTTTCAAATTTAATGTTTTTGTCAATAATTAATTTAATCAATAGTTTTAACAATATTAAATCAAATTACTCTAATAGCAGTAATATCATAAAATATATCTAGTAATGTAGGCTGACAGATTGTCTTCGCCCAGAATAGTTTTTCGTATATACAATGATTTTTTATCATTGAATTCAAACGTAAGAATCATTTTAGTGATCCATTCGATACATACTGCAGCAGATGATATACTCATTTTCCCAATTTTGTTTTCATTAGTGTATTAAAAAAAATTGTTTAAATATTTTAGTGAATCAAGTTATTAATGTATCTTTATTCACTCTAAACATTTTATGCGAAATACTAGTTTCATAACTTATAAATTATAACTATATTCCTATTTAGAAAACTGTTTGAAATATACTATCTTTATTTTTGTTACAAATAATATGTAGTTTATACTGATAATATGTAGGTACGAAGCACCGTCCTTTTTCTTTTTATATAAATGTGACCATGTTAATTTGTATAAATTGTTTTTTTACACTCCGCAAATTGTAATAATGATTAAATAATTTGATTAATTCCGTTAAGTCTTTATTTAATAGATATTATGTACAACAATTAATTTCATATAATATGTTGTGCTAAATTAATTAAAAATAGATATATCAATATTTACTTATCAAAAATATTTATATCGATACTGATATATATATAAGATGTTTAATTATTGTATATAAAGTACTAATCACCTGTAAGTTGTAACGTATGAAGACGTAACACATTTACTAAAAAATTTTAATCATAATGAATTTATTATTTTACATATATTTTAAAAAGTAATTAGGTTAGAAATATAAATCAAGTCATGTTGTATAACAGCTTGTATGCTTTATGTATTGATTAAAATATTCAAGCAAATAGGAGCTTTAATTAATAAATAGGTTACTATTTGTGAGCTAGGAATGAGCGCGCCGCGTACTAGTGCATTAGAATTACATGGGCAACAATTTACGCAATAGTCAACTGCATTGACACAAAACGTTCTAAATTGCCATCCGTGAAATAATAATGCACCTCTCTCGCAATTTCGATGCGCGGACTCCATCGCATAGATGATGGACGTGGTTACTGCTTGCCGCAACGGTGGCATACGGCGCACAACGCCATCTCTTGAACGTTGTATATCTTTTGTTTGACTTTTACCAGGACGACCTTTTAAATTCTAATGTTAACGAATAAAATAGCAAATTTTGTTAATTTTTTCTTTATGTCCCCCAAAGTTTTTAAATTTAATGTTAACAAATTGTATTTTATAATTTGTGTGGTTTTATTTATATGTATTTATTATTTAGATTTGATTGAATTGTTTAATATTGTTTGTTTCAAAAACAATGTTATTCTATTTTTAGTTAAACACCCGTTTACAATTTATAGACAAATAAAATCATGAAAATTTGCAAATTATTTTATTATTAAAAATGTATAGTTAAGGATTGAAAATTTAAAACAAGATTTTTCATAAATAGTTAATGATGAATAAATATATCAACACAATTTTTTTTAGACATTTAATTTTAAAACCGGGCAAAATTAGATATTTAAATAAAGAATAATGATATTAAAATAGTTATTTCATTGTAATTCAAAAATATAATTTGTGGAGTCTTATAAAATTTAGTTTTACAATATGCAATGACATTTTCAAAATATTTAGATTAATTTTAAGCTATTACCTATTTGTACCACAAACCTATTCATACTATTCTACAGTAAGGTGGTATTTACCCAAAAGTTAATATCAATAATACAATATGATAGAAATATAGACTATTAAAATAATTAAATATTAATTAATAATAAATGCAATGTAATCAGCAAAAATTAAATCAACCTGCGTAATACTAATAGTACTTACTAAATAATTACTTTAATAGCAATATCAAAAAAGATATTATGAAATATACTTGACATAGTATTGGCAGACCATCTCTAATCAGTATCATTTTTTGTGTTTAATGAGATATCATTGAATTCAAATTTAACACATCCATTACGGTAACCTACCTATACTTTTTATCCTTCAAAGTATCAACTAGATCTAAATTGCTACCAAAAACTACTCTCTAAATTGTAAATCAAAGTATTTTTATTGATCCAAAAGGTAATGACAAACAGAAAAAAAACATACTATAAAGCCAATACATTGCTCCGCTCTAAAATGTATGTTTTAAGATGATCAATAAATTAAATTACATTTATTATTTTTTAATGAACAATTATCTATATATTTGTCCTAATATTTTTTATATGTTTTGTTTAATTTTTGAGTGTACATCAGAATATTAAAAAGTGTATTAGTGTATAGATACTAAGTTACTAAGATACAAAAAAAAAAATTTTTTTCGAAGTTTAATTAAAATTTATAAATTTTAAGCCAAGTTATATTTTTAATTTTTAAACTAAAGTATTAACATATTTTAAGTATTGTTATATTAATAAGTGCTAAAATATTATAATAAATTGTATTAATTTATTTTTAAATTCAATAATTATTAATGTGAAAACTTTAAACAGTTGATAAATTTATTATCATGGTATTATTTATTATCATGGTATTATATTTGTTAAGGGTTGAATCATTACTGTTTCTACTCCTGTTACTGAATCTTGAGGTACAATGATGTCTTGTTTCATATCTGTTACTGAATCTTGAGGTACAATGATGTCTTTTTTCATATCTGTTACTGAATCTTGAGGTACAATGATGTCTTGTTTCATATCTGTGACTGAAACTTGAGGTACAATGATGTCTTGTTGTATATCTGTTACTGAGTCTTGAGATGGTGTGATTATTGTTTTTGAGGTATAAATATTTACCCTTTCTACATTACCATCTACCATTTCTGTATTTTGCATGCATGATATAAATGGAAAATTTTTTAATTTTTCTTTCACATTATTTGTAAAATTTATAATTTCATTAGTCCTCGTATTGGCAAAATCTATAAATTTAAATATAAGCATTATAACTATCAAGTGAATTTTAAGAAAGTTAATATTATTTTTTTCATTTAATATTCAGTGATAAATATAATATGATAATATACAAATGTATTAGGTTAGGTGGTTGGAAGCTGCATATTTAATACATGATGTCTAGTGGTCTACATAAAATTTAAACTAATATAAACCTAAAAGCCTGAAAAAAAACTTAGAATAATCAGATATTTAATTTTATTTACTTATTCAGGTTATGTAGGAATTTTAGATTCTAAGCAAAGATTTTCTGCAAAAATTATTTCAACCTTCTGCGATAAAATCATAAAATATACTTAGTAATGTAAGTTGACAGACAAACTTAGCTCAGAATTGCTTTTGGTATTTAATAATTTTATATCAATGAATTCAAATTTAGCACATCAATTACAGTGACCCACTCAATACCTACTATATAGCAGAATAGTACCACTTGGCGACCTTTTGTATTTGATATTTCATTTAGAATTGGCTTAACATTCTATTTCGATTTCTCGAATTTTGAGTATTTTCTTCAGTGTTAATTAAATTAAACAGTAACTTATTAAAAAACTATTTTCTAAAATAATTTAGAAAATTTTTTTCAAACTCAAAATGTATATAAAAAATTTAAATCTATCATCCAAGTAGGCATCTTTTTTATCAGTCTTTTAGATCTTAAATTGGTTATTAATTTCTTCAATGAACAAAATATTTTATTCTATTGAATTCAATGTCATATGCATGTAGGTATTTAAAATATGGACAGTATTGGGAAATTTTCATACAAATGATTATCTTAGATACACATTAACACTATAACAGTATACCATATGTGTGCTGTAAGCAATTGCGTATAAAATACTCCTTAGAAAAGTTGTGCTTCTAAAATTCTAACCTCCCTAAATAATTGTATAACTACAAACTTTTAAACCATATAATTGGATTTTGTATAGTCCATGCATCGGTGTTTATTTGTAATTGATCTTCTACAGATTGCACAATCTATTTGAACAGTTGAATGTGTTAAAATTATATTATTTTACATATCTATCCAGTAAATATAATTTTACATGTAAAAATTTGTAAATTAATAATAATTGTAAAAATAAATACTTCTATACTAAGTAATATAATATTTATAGTATTTTTATTAACATACTTGAAAAGTAGTGCCAATTACCAACATAAATGTTATTATATATTGCATTCTCACTCAGTTACTACTTTAAAACTTTTAAATATCAAAAGAATCAGAAATTCTATGTAGTACTAAATCACCATTTTATTTCTATATTTCTTTCAAGCGTTTTTAAATTCAAAAGCTTAAAAACATACTCAACACTTGTGTATACATTCTATGAATCCTATTTAATTTGCAAATCATCTGTCAATGGTTTTTTTTTTCAACACGTTTAATTTATGAAAATCATAATTTTAAAAGTTTAAATGATTTGCAATAGTGCAGTATTTTTTTTAAAAACTAACAAATTGTAATATGTTATTTTAGAACAATTTTATTAAGTTTTATTGATTTTTATTAATAGAATATCCAGTAAAAAAAGTATTTAAATTTTAAACAAGTATTGAAAAATGAAATATTTCTTTATACTTGCTTAATTTTAAAAAATTGTAAATTGTGGCAAATCAAGCATTAAACTATATCATTATAGAAATATAGACCATGGGTCTTCGACCTATAGTTTGTTGGCTAGTTCAGCCTATTAAGCTTTTTGAACTAGCCTTCCAAGTTGATCCAGATTTTGATCTTAAACTCTAAGATCCTAACTATTTATATATAATGGGTCAGTCATGAATGTTTAGCCTTAATTTTATTTTTATATGATAACAAGAAATTAATGCATACATAAGTAGAATATATAATTGAATAAAATTATTAAACCATACAGTAGCTGTAGTTAAACATTAGAAATCCTCAAACTTCAATACCTTACATATCTAGTGCTGCCCTCAATGTTTAAATATTGAATTTAAGATATAGCCTACTGTAGTATCAATGTCATAAGTGTCCATGACTACTAATAATGTATAACTATTTATCATGAACTTAAATCGAGCAATGAACTAGACCATTTTCTCTATTTCAGTGTATGACCACAATGATCTTTAATTTGTGAAACCCACTTTGTAAATGTAATTTAGTAATACATATTTATATTGTTTATACTATAATGAAACATATTATCTATTATATGTATTCAGTATATCATGACATATTATGTACTCAATTCCAATGTATCCATAATACATTATTTGAATTATTATTATATAATTTTAGTCAAGACTTTAATAGTTACAAAAACTACATATACTTATATTTCTAACAGTTAAACTGTCAATTCATATATATTTTTTTTATTATTATTAACTTGTTTTGATATTAGTTATTATATGAGTATAATTTGTTATAGGTGTCAGTGGAAATTGGATTGAAATAGCATATGGTACAAGTTCAGGTACAGTGCGTGTGATTGTTCAACATCCAGAGACTGTAGGACACGGTCCTCAACTGTTTCAGACGTTCACTGTACACCAAAGTTCTGTTACCAAAGTTTGTATTTTAATACTAATTTAAAGGTGATATGTTTGTTGTTTATTTATTAAACGTTATTTTAATATAGGTTACGCTATCAGAGAAATTCCTTGTGTCTGTGTGCAGTGAATACAATCATGTGAGGACATGGAGTGTAACTAGATTCAGAGGCATGATTTCTACACAACCGGGTTCTACTCCAGTTGCTTCGTTTAAGATATTATCACTTGAAGAAGTTGAACCCTGTATTAGCTACTGTGCCGGAAATGATTGTGGTTAATAACCTTTTATATATTCTTACAATATTATAATTAATGTGTGTTTCATAATTTTGTACCAAAAATAGGACCATATGGTGAGCAGGATGACGAACAAGTATTTGTTCAAAAGGTCATGCCCGAAACTTCTGAGCTATTTGTTCGTCTTGCATCCAATGGTAAAAGGTAAGATTTTTATAATTTATTGATACTGTATTCATTTGATTATTATAATCTATAAGTATATGTTTAATAGTCCATCAAAATGTTTTATATATTTGGTGAATTATTCATTTCATGAAATAGAAACTATTTTTTCACATACCATGAAGTATGAAAAAATGTATTAAGCACATGCCTTTTCATGAAATGGCCATCATAATTTGACTATCTACATTGTATAATACAATGTTAATTATAACTCCCTAGTATAATAAAATTTTATATTTTTGGATTTATAGTACTTATTTGCAAAATTAAATGATTACTACTATAAGTATCATTGATCATATAATAAACTATAAAATCAATGGAAATTTATTTAGTGACTGTTCTGGATTTGATGTCTTTTACCTTACTGTTTTTCAGTTAAACAAAGTATTGTCATTTTTATTTAAGGTGTTGTATACTTTATTATTTTTTATGATTTGTATTTATCAAAATATTTACTACCAAAACTGTGACCAAACACAAGCTTGCTAATATAGATTTCAATCAAAACATACAAAGTCAATAATGACAAAATATGATGTAGTTAAAATGTATAAAGCTTTATAACATACTATTTGTACATGACATGCAAACTCGTAACATTTGATTTGTCTTATTATATCTATATGCCATTTTGATGAATACAAAAAACAACCAAAATATTTCATCATAATATAAGACCTATCATATTGATTAATTATTGACTATATTAGAACAATATTGATTTTACCTTTATATATTATTTTAACTGAAATGATTTTTGAAAATGATCTAGTACAGTAATACAAGATATATTTTTTTACTTAAAAAAATTGGTAGATTTTTACAATATTCTATGAAAATTTTAAAAAGGTCAATTTTAAATACTGTAATTTATATATGTCTAATTTTCAGAATATTGATAAACTAAAAGTATAAAAGTATATTAAATAGTAAATAGTAATAATTATTAGTAATTACAAATACCAAAAATTACAAAAAAAAATTCATTGTAGAACAGTAAAAATTGATGGCATATTCATTAATTGTTTGTACTTTATTTATTTTTGGTTTATAAAATAGGGACCAGTAGGTACTGTTACGTAATAATACTGATTAGTGCCATTGACATCATTATATCTGTAAGCTAATATGCTTTATGTATTTTATAAAATCAATACTATAATATAATACTTGATTAACTAGTATGGTTGAACAAAACTTAGTACTAATACTAAAAGTATTAAATTATTTATTGTCAAATACATTTTTTGAAGGTTAAACTCCTCACATACTGTCTTTGCGTATCACCAGTTATATGTGTATATTTGATTTTTATATATTTGTTTGTTAAATTTTCAGAGTTTGCATAATTCGAGCTGTGGATTGTACGATAATTACTTGCTTTTGTGTACACGAATGTGAAGGCTCTAGTCGCATGGGATCAAGGCCTCGCCGCTTTATATTGACTGGACACTGTAACGGAGCTATTCAAATGTGGGACTTAACCACTGCCTTAGATTTAGCTAACAAATGTCTGCGTGAGTACAATAGTTTAAATATATAATTAGCAATATGAGCTCATAAGTTCATGCATATGCATATCAATCTTTCCAAGTTGTATTAAATGCTAGGTATAAAGTTGCATAAAAATTCAATTCAAGATGACAGGATTTGATATATAAAATTTAATTTTTTATAAAACTGCATATTTTGGCATAATTGTGTAATTTTTACACATTGTTATTAGTTTTGATGTAAATAGGTACCAACTTTTTTTAATGTTAATCAAAAATAAAATTTATTTGAAAACTGTATAATAATTACATTTTAAAAAATATATTCAATATAGGTATAGAACGTTAAATTATTAAAAATTAGCCTTCTTTTTTTAAATTGTTTTTAATAGACATTAGTAGTATGTTGATGTAGTGCGTTAATTTATAAAATAACCATAAATTAACGCATGTACAAAGCAAATTTATTTATTCATAAAAGTTTGAAATAAAAATATATTGACCTAATTTATTTTCATAATTATAAGTTTTTATCGCATAGTTAAAGGTTTTATATTACAAGTGTTATATTTTATGTGTTGATATTTTAGTGTTTATAATTAACTAGGTAGTGAGAGGTAGCTTCTTCATAAAGTCTTTTTCTTTTCTTATTTATAAGGTTGCCCCTTTTAGCAGAAACATTTGATTGACTCAAGACCTTATTAGCTATGATTATTTCTATATAATTGTTTTAATTTTTTTGTAATAATAATTACCATTCTTTTATCTTATACTAGAACCTATCCCAAATGGAGGTCCAACAGCCGAAGAACTATTACGATTGCTTGACCAGTGTGACCTAAGCAACAGCCACTGTTCAACACCTAGTATATCTCCGTATCCAGGAATGTTGATCTCAAAAGGAAACACGGCCAGATTAAAGGCATCCAATGTGGCCTTTCTCAATCAGTCCCAACAAACAGACGCTTCTACTTCAACATCATCTTTGTAAAATTATCTTAGGTTCATACACATAGAAGTACATTACAATCATAAATTAATATATTAATATTAAACATTTAGGAGCATATTAAATTAATAACTCTACTTATTCAAGGTAAAATGCAGATCATTTTTTTTTTTTTAAATTAAATATTTATAGTAGTTATATTACAAGTATTTATAAGTACTGTGAAATTCATTATAGATGTTTAATAATTGCCAAAGTTTTTGTAAATTTCATTACATTTAACTATTTATCTCAAACAAGAACAAAATATTATATGTTTTAAACACTTCATATGGATTATACTATAAAGGCTCAAACTCAATTACATGTTAACACGTTGATCGCCATGTGCCTGCTGGCAGGCATTTAATAATCTTTTGCTGTGTGCCACAGCCAATTTAAAGAGTAATTCATAAAATGTTATGAACAATTTTTTAAAGCAATAAAATACTGTTGTATAAGCATGAACTTTTATATCTTAAAAATGTTCAATTGACATAAAAAATATACCTTTTGATGCATAATTTTCTTTTCTATGCAGTGGCAATACCATATGTATCATTAATTCAATGCCAGTACAACAAAGTTTATTTGAAATATATGGGAACGTGACAGCCAGTGACTACATTTTAAGTGTTATCAGACAGTCATATGGCAGTTAGCGTGTTAATTGTAATTCCTCTATGAAATGGTGACTATTAATTGATATAATCATTATCCCTACAAATGTTATATAACAAAATGCATAAATAATAGATATAACATAAAATGTTTATTTACTTATGATAAATTTGGGACCAATTTACCTTTTCATTAAAAAATATTAATAAAAAAGATTCAAATTCTAAATTTACTTTATATTTTTTTGTAGTTGTTTTTCTACATGGATGGATATATATATATATATATATATATATATAAAACATATTAACCTTTTGATCAATTTATACTTATCAATTATTATATAATTTAATTAAATTGTCATACAATTTTACTCACGCATGCTTTTTGTGGCTTATTATTGTTAAAAAAGAAGTCTTACTATAAAAAGTAATATATCTGTATTATTATGTCTTAAGTCATAATAATATGGGTAACAGAAGAAGTATATTCATAGGCATGTGCAGACTTAAATTTCTGGTCAGACGTGGAATAATTAGTGATCCAATACTTAGGCAGTGCCACTAAATTTAAAAATCAACATAATTCTAATTGTAAATTAAAAATTGAGTAATATTGAAATGTTTATGGAATCAAGTTTTATGTACTTTCACAACATTAATGAGCTAATTTATAGATATATATTTTTGAAATTAAAAATTCAATTTTTAATTCTTTAAAATCAAATAACATAAATATATAGATATAATTACTCTAAACAGTTAACATACCAGTTAGATTATTGAAATTGCTGTTCATGATCTTTTATTTGAAAGCTAGTTTTTATAAACACATAGATTCTTCTATGGAGCTATGCATCCATGAATTGATGCAGATCCACTTATCTTAATATTAAATAAACACGATGTATGATGACATGTCATTGTTATAAACCATACATATCATACATATATATGAACCTATTAATATCTATAGTTATATTATAACATAATATAATTATTAATAATTATCAATATGATAATAACAGATAATATGGTACTAATAATTACTATATTATATGAATCTTCTCAAACTATAAATTAGATATTGTGAATACTATTATGCTAGTATTTAAAATTAAAATATTTATCATAAAATACTGATACTCGATTAATTGAATTCTATACTAAAAGTTGTAATTTAATTCATTGTATTACAGTATTTATGTAAAATTTATTATTTTTTAATTGCTTACAATAAAAAATATATAATAAATAAATAATATTTTATATTATTAAAAATGAAGAATTTTTCAGTGAAATAAATTTTTTTATACGTTTTAATTAAATTATTAAAATACAATTATTGATGTTATTTAAAATTTGCCTTATAAGTAGAGTAATATTATATAAAGCACATAAGTAAACACCAAATACTATCCATTCAAAGATAAATTAGGTATTTTTTTTTTTACTTTTTGAAATTTTATCAACTAATCATCAACTATTTCAAGTATTGGCATATTGTGATCATAAAATCATTCATATTTATTATAGCTTTGTTTAGTCATAAGCATGTTTGTCTGCAATATTTGCTCACTGCACTGATGAAAACAATTAATAAATAGTCATTTTTTTCAAACATTATTACAGCTTAATTGTTTATAAAGTTTATTGAATTGTTTATGCATTTAATTTTATTCGCATAGGCAAGTAATGATTTTTAGTTTAAACTTATTTGAACAAATTTATTGTATACATAATTACATTATTATGTACTAATGAGTACCTACCTACTATTATTTATCAAAATTATAAATTATCATTATTTAGATTTAAATTATTATTTCCTAACATTGTTTAGTTGTTTGAATTGATTTAATTATTTGTTATACTACACTTATCAATATATTTTACATATACATGTGGCCTCACAAAAGTTGTTATTTAACTTATTCTATTCTATTCATATTAAACATTTGTAAATACATTATAAATAATATTGAATATTTTTATACTGTTTATATTTATCAATTTACCATATTGTGTTATATTATATATAATTTTATAAAATATATGAAAGTGTATAATTATTAGTAAATACAATGACAAATCTCTACTTTGAAATAATGCATATGTTAAGCTTATTTTTTCTTTAGTTTTTAGTGTAGTAATATTGATATAGATGTTAATCATAATGAACAAATGTAATAACACTAAGCAGAGAATTGAAATAATTTTTAATTATTCTTCTTAGATTTTTGCTATTTGAGAAATTTAAAAATGCACTTATTTAAAGTACAACCTGTGTTTCAAACTATATAAATGTACTACTGCTGCTGCTGCTTCATAAAATTTTTACTTACTCATAAATAAATGAATCGCTTTCCAAAAACAACATCAGCTACTAACCTTTTTATCTGTAGACTATGTATCTTTGTCTTTGGATGGAATCCATAAAAAAGACTTGTGATGATACTATATCTACATGTTTAAGTATAACTTGATTTTGGGTTGTTATTAATTTTTAAAGTTAATTGTCTTCTTCAGGTTAATTTCTTAAGTATTAGATTCTGAGCGGAGTATGAATCCATTGATTATACAATAAGTATTTCTTTTACTTTTTCAAAACATTTAGATTAATTTTAAGCTATTGCCTGTTTATACTATATATCTATTTACACCATTCTACAGTAAGTCGGCATTGACTCAAAAGTTAATAATAATAAATGATATAAATATAGTTTTACTATAATAATTTAAAGTTATTAATATAATAAATGCAATATATATAGCAAAAATTAATTCAACCTACCATATTACTAATAGTAAAATAAATTACTATTACAGTATAGTATTATAGTAATTAATAAATCATAAAATAATATACTTAGTAATATAGGTGAACTATAATATATATCTCTGCTCAGAAACGTTTTCTGTATATAATGATTTATCATTTAATTCTAATTTAATGCATATATTACAGTGAATTACTCCACAATAAAGTATATTTGATTGTGCGTTATTATTATTATTAAGTATATTTTATCGTTGTGTTGATTTTACAATGATGTGTTTTTTTTTGTTTTTGTCATTCCCTTTTGAGGAAGTAAAAAACGCTTTGATTTATTACGTCAGCATCTTTTCTAGTAGGATAGTGAATCTTACTAGTACTTTGGGAGGTCAAAACTAAAAAATTCTAAGTTATTTTCGAAAACGTTGAGAAAAACCAAATACAATTAAGGAAAAACAGGGATTTTTATGCTAAACCAGTTTTTGATAAAATAGATTTAATTTTTTGATTTAACACAAAAACTCATAACTATAGATATTTTAAATTCTTACCAAATGTTTATACAACAATTTTACATATATGATAAAATTATCAAAATGTTTTGACTTATTTTCAGCTATTTATAGGAAAATTTAGATAAAATTAGATAGTTAAATGGAGAATAACAATTTTACTTATTTTTTTATAATTTAAAAATGTTATTTTTAGGTTCTTGAAATTTTAAAATTATATCAAATGAAATGTTATTGAAAAAAATTAATTTAACCTACTGTTTTGCCAATGGTATAATAAATTACCTTAATAGTAATGTCTTAATATATACTTATAGTAATAGAGGCTGACAGACCATTTTTGCTCAAAATCATTTTTTTATATACAAAGATTTTAAATCATTAAATTCAAATTTAACAGATCTATTCAAGTGACTAACATAACATCTTATGTACAAAAAAGCAGTAACGACTTGCACACCTTTTAATATATTCATTCTTAAATTCATTATCTGTACTAAATTAAAAAAAATGGTTGAATTGAAAAAATATTTAATTATATGATTTTGTACTCAACTTAATAATCGGTGTACAAGCATGTTATTTAATAAACTTGGGGGTGCAGGGGTGGAGCCTCTTCAGGTCTGTGCAGCTTACATAATGCTTCCCCAAAACAATTGTCTAAATTGACATGGCATGGACAAAATACAATTTTTAAGATTTTATGCACAGTTTAAAAACATTTTAATCTGAACTGTCATATAGAACAAATAGCAATCAGTATTAAAATTATTAAGATCAAATTAGTTTGATCTTAATAAACTATCTATTTTTATTATTACTTAACTAATTAAAATTTAAATATTCATATTTTGATGCTAACTTAAATGAATTGGATTTAAATAATGGTAATCCAGAAAAAAAAATAAATCCAGATTTCAGACCTAAAACCTATTTAAATATAGAGTAAAATTTTAAATTATTGTTGATATAGAATTGCAGTAACAATAATTATGAATAGGTATTTCATATTCATTAGAAACATTTTTAACTCAATAAGGCAGATATTATAAAATAATAATCAACAGCAACTTATATTTAAATCAGATAGCCATTACTTAATAATATAAACCAGCTATTACATTTATTTGTTTATTAAACAAGGTACTTACCATAATAAATAAATAGCAAACACATAGGTATGTATGTTAATAATGCATTATATTTTTATTATTTTTTATAATACAAATTAGATATTATAAAAATAAAATATTAGGTTTAGAATTGATTGTATTAATTATAATAATGATATTCTAATTACTATTTATGACATTTCCATTTCAGACTTGTAAATTAAATTGTATAACATTTTTATTAGAGTTATAAATTATAGTTATTCAAATTATTCAACAATCAACATATTTTATATCTCCAATAACATGAAAATTATATTAAATAAAGCTTTTTTATTTTTGTTATCTATCTTTTTTGTTTCTTTCGTATGATGTTAAGCTCAGATTATAGTATCTCCAAGTTCTTCAGCTTTATCCCCAACATTTTCTAATGATTCACCCATATCGGATACTTCATCTTTTATTGATTCGGGTACTGAAGCTAAAGGTATACAGTCATTTATTAATCATTTAAAAATAAACAGATTGGAAATTAATATTTAGTCACTATTCTATATTCTATGTAGGTAAGTATCTATGTACTTATCTTATTTACTAAAATTATTGGCAATTTCTACTTGTACTTGCATACCTACTATATATTAACTTTAAGATATTGCAATAATCAAATTAAAAGAAATTTCAGCTATTAACTCAGTTTAAATTTTTCAAAAACAACCAAACTTAATTGTTTAGAGGAAAACAATAAATAATGTTCTTGATTAGGACAGTAGACCCTATCGAATGTAATAGAAATCAGAATGGAAAACGACTAGGTTGGAATTTGCAGTTGCAGCATATTCTGATTATTTAATAATAATTGTGGAGGATGAAGAAGACCGCAATACCTCACTGTCAATTTGGTTTTAAACCAAATCACTCAACGACTGAACAACTCCTTCGAATTACAAAGCACATAAGCAATGGATTCGAAAAAAAAAAACACACCGGAGTAGCCTTCCTGGATATAGAAAAAACGTTCAATAAAGTTTGGCATGACGGACTGCTTTACAAACTAAAATACCTTAACACATCCACACTTATCCTCAACATCATTATGTCTTTTCACCATTCACGCAGTTTTTACGTACAAATTGATGGCACTAACTTGGATACCAAACAAATTAAAGCAGGTGTACCACAAGGTTCAAAAATATCTTCAATACTTTTCAACCTATACATATCCGACTTCCCCGCAACACCAAAATAGCTCTGTACACTGATGATATATAGTGTCATATATACCAGTTCTGATAAAATAGAAAAAGTTACAGAAAACATCCAAACTCATCTCGACGGAATTTAAAAATTGGCGCAAAATTGGAAAATAGTCCTTAATCCATCGAAAAGCTTAGCAGTTCTCTTCACTCTACACAGACCCAAAAACTACAATACTTTAAAACTCAACGGACACATTATTGCTTGGTTTCATAATATTAAGTATCTAGGAGTAATATTAGATAAAAGACTTACTTGGAATCCTCACATATTTTCCAAATTACAACAAGGATACCAACGTTTAAAGATACTATACCCACTAGTTAATCGTCAAACTTCACCGAGCTGGAAGTACTCATTACTGCTATATAAACAAATCATTCGTTCTCTAATTCTATATGCCGCCCTGATGTGGGGTCAATGTACCACAACTCGCATAAATAAAATTCAAGTACTACAATCCAAAGTCCTACGGGTAATCTCAAATGCCCCCTAGTTTGTTCGTAACGATGCGCTGCACTAAGACTTCAAATTACCAACTATCCAAAACTACATCAAGGATCTATTTGTAAGTTTTTTCGGCCAAATGCAAAAAGCAAGTGGCCCACCGCATTTTAGGCTGCATACTCGTCCAATCAGTCGCAGACTCCAACGTGGTTGTCCACATGATGTCGTAAATTACTAACTTATTGTAGATACTGTTTGTATATTTATTTTGTATAATTGTTAAATTGTTACAATCTTAAAATTATTTTTCTAGTGTACAAAAAAAAAAAAAAATCCATAGTTCTACTAATTACTATTATGGTCCGATATATAAATGTCAAAAATTGAAACTACATATCTAAGTTTAAATGATATAAGGCAGGAAAATTTTAATAATAAAAAATAAAAATAAAGAAGAAGACCTAAAGAAAACTATGTGCAAATTAATGGAAATAAAAAAAAAATTGGAAATACCTAGTTGGAGTCCTCAAAAGTAGTAAGCTGAGCTGGGCCAGTCATGTATGGAGAGGTCAGAAGGTTCCATTGACTTGGGCTAGAAATGAAAATCAAACAAAAAAAAGGCCAAGAGGACGACCTAGGCAACAATTGAGAGGTAAGATTGCCAAAGACGCTGTTAAGAGTAGAAAATGAAGAACAATTAGAGAATGTGAGAAAAAATGGAGGCGGTTTGTAGTTGTGACAATGGACTAAAAT
>JACXSJ010000180.1:0-23778 GCA_014851325.1 Pentalonia nigronervosa
ACTAAATAATTCTAGTTTTCACAAATATATTTTAGACACAACTAGTTCTAACAAAATAAAAATAAACTAAACTAGTTTTGACGGTGATGGTCTTAGTGTTAAAACTAGAATTTACTGAAGGGATTTGTGGAAACTAGTTTTGACTAGTTAAAACTAGTTTCAACGGATTTCGGGTTTTACCTGTAACATATATATATATGTGTGTGTGTGTGTGTGTGTGATTGAATTTATTGTCATGTATTTGTTGGTAGCCAGTAGTTGGAGATTCATATCATTAAATCTCGGTCAAGTTGTATTGAGATGATCAACATATCTTACTCAGATGATATTATGTATAGTGCCTATAATTATACCGCTTATAATCATCTATTAACCATTAGGTTGAAGGTTCCTTAATTTAATAAAAGAAAAACATTGTTTTTTTGTTGCTATCATAAATACTTCGTATAACCACCATCAAGAGAAAAATTAATAAACAAATTAAAATACTTAAATATCAATTATTATAATCTAACAATTTATTTTGCTCTATACTGGCCAGTTTTCATTCAATTTTTAAGTTCAATGGTAGGAATTTACAACTAGTCAAAGTTATTGTAATAATAAAATATTATTTGTTCTATAACTATCAAAATAAGATCTTTTGTTAAATTTAATTAATTGAATAGTATATGTTTTTGAAATCAATTACTACAAACTAGTTATTACATTTTCACCTATATAACTGTTTTTAAATAATTCTCTTTATTGAATAAAAACTTGTTCAGTACAAAATATTTGAAGATGTAAATATTAAAGTTGTTAAAATCATTTCAGTACTCACAATTATTAATTGTGTAACCTTAAACCAATTTTAAATATGTATTACTTATATTTTCAGTGGTACTAATTTCAAACTTAAATTGTTATAATCCATTAGAATCTTAAGTTTATATTAATTCATAGTAAACTTATATGCTAATTTTTATTATTATATTGGTTTGCTTTAAAAGCAAAATTGCAAGTTCTAAATGAATAGTTTATTTTTATAATTTTAATTTTAATAATTATTTTTTACAATATATAACAGTTAAAAGAGTAATATTCTAAGAAAAAACATATAATATACAATAAATGAGCTAAATTTATTTATAGTGCATCTACTAACACTACATTTATCATTCCTAATAAAATCATCTATATCTACATTGTTGTTTGTCATCTATACTGTTGTTCAATATAATAACAAAGTGATATTAATAAATATGACAATGTTTTTTTTTCTATTTTTTAAATATCACTAAGAATGTTTTCGCTCCAATTAAAATATATATTGACATCTGGGCCTCTGCGTAAAATCTCCAATTTTGAGGGAGAGAGGCCCAAAATTAAACACACACAATGATAACATGCGTTTTTAGTAAATAATAATATATCATAGTAGAACTAACAAATGCTATTGAAAATTATTTTCATTCCACCTAGTACTGACCACTAACCATTGCACTAGATTCTTATTTTCTCACTTAAAATTATTTTTGTTAAATATAGGAATAATCAACACTTTATAATTAATTATATTTATTATAGTAGATACTTAATCCAGGAAATAATCCTCTTTTGCTCCATTCACTTTATTATGAGGCCTAATTGATATTAATTTGTAAATACTAAATATTCTCTATTAAGATCATACATACTTGGAAGCAACCAGTTTTTGTCGGCACTTACTAAATCAACCATTTATATACCTGCCGCATGATTATGTCATATCTCTAAGCACAAGTCGTCAACTGAATACAATTTTAATTTAAATAGAGTATAGTACAATATACCTCCTTCGTCATTTAAAACAAAGTGGCTGTCGATATTTAAACCTCATTCTATTAAGTTAAAGAGCAGTTGGTTAGCTATTACCACTAAATGAACCGGCTCGAAAATCAGGCTGTTGGACCAATATAAACAGTTTTCTAAGTTATATTTTACAGGTCCTAGAAACATATAACCTACATTCATACACTAACATAATCAAGATCGATATAGCAGCGTACACCAAAGTTAATTCAATGTTTGAAACAGTAATATTATACAGTACACTATCATCATCTAAGTAACCCTGTTCTTGAGGATAATATATTGAAGATCACAGGAGTAACAGAATAAAAGTTGAAATAATTAATGTATTATAATATAATTTTAGAGAATATATGAAAGAACGCTTCACGATATACTTCACGATTTAAACCAGACTGCTGACTATGCCAATACGACATACACTCATACTCAACGATCCTGTGTTCTGTTAATATAAGAAAATTCGCTGAACTCTGGGTGCATCATAAATGACAAGTCAGTAATCTGTAAATTGTTACAATGATACAGGTTCATTAATAATATGTCGAAATGTAAATATTTCCTTGTATTTAATAAAAAATGATGTGTATATTTTTATTGATTTTTACAAACTAGTTAAATGATTAGAAAACATTTGTTTTACCTATATGCTAAATTCTAAAATATCTAAAAAAACTCATGGTTTTATTACAAAACTAATTATTAATTAAATGAAAATACAGTAATTCATAACTTAACTTTGTCCAAAATGAGTAGATATAACAAAATATTATCAAATAAATATCCTTAGACTGTAGAAAAAGGAACAGGAACAATTAATTATTTTTGTATCGTATATGATTCTTAGCTTCAATTATGATTACTTACTATTTTTATTAATTGACTGATATTTTACATAATATGTATTTTAACTTTCAGTTGTTTAAATAACATACAATCTATGAAGATGGTGATCATTAATATAAATTATTTAAATTATTTAATACATTTATAAAAAAAATATTTTAAAGAATCATAACAAACTCTTTTTTATGCATATATTATAGATTCTCGGCTAATCAAGAAATAAAATAAATTGATTTTTTTGTAATATTGATGTTATAATTCACTAAAAAAAATGATATGGATCGAGTTGTTTTTATCTTTTAATAATCTTCTAACCTCTTACTTTTTGTATTATTGATTCAACTTCCAACTAAATCATATACATTATTTCTTATAAAATCAACCCCCCCCCTAATATTTTAAATGCTACTACTATTTTATTTATCATTCAATACCTATTTATACATATCACTTTTGCCTAACTAATTTTATAAAATTCTTATTTTATTCTAAATAGCACATTTTTATCACATAGCAACTGTATAAACCAATGAATTTTTGAATACATTTTATTGGTTAGTAACATAATTATTATTCAATACAATAGAGTATTTTTAATAGTATTTTAAGCTTAAAAAAAAATTGTAAAACATACATTTTTGATATCTTTTTAGAATCAAAATACACTTCTAACAGTGATTACATACTACTAGTACAAGTAATTGAACATCTTAAAATACTTGAATTTTTAAATTAATCATTATATAAAATTATTTAATTAATATTAAACGTTTAAATCAAAGGACAGTCTATTCTTACTTTTATGTAGGTATAGGTGTAAATAGTTTTTTATAATAAATAAAATTTTCCTTCATGTTCAACATGATCAAAAAAAAATACATTATAGTTATCAATTGGCTTATTCATCATAGTATTTAAAGCAGTTTGGGATACCATTGCGCCTACAATAGAGGTTGTTGGACTCAACTCGCAAAATAATTCACTAAAATACAGAAGTTATATATTAGTTAATAGTTTCAAGTATGTAATCACAATAATTTACCTAAAGTATTCATCAAATACAGCAACATCTGTATTTCCTTGATCAGAAAACGAATTAATAATTGATTTCAATTCTTCGATATCTTCTTCAGACGTATCAGGATTTGGCTTACGATTAGAATCAGATTGAAATTTTAATAAAGCTAAAAGAATCACAATTAATTTTTAAATTATATTATTCAGGTTTTAGTTAAAATATAACCAACAATAATATAAATTTTAATATACCTAAAGTCAAAAAATATATATGTGGTACTTTTTTTGTAAGCGGATCAATATTGATTTGATCATTGTTAGGAAATATCTCACCATATAAAGGATGTCCAAAATTTCTAAAACAATAAAATAAAATATTTAAAATTATTTATTAATGATTAAATTACTATTTACTAATTACTTACACGTCTTGGAAAAAATATCCAAATAAGCCATAAACATCAGCTATGAATAATTTTATATTAGCTTTTCTGCAATTATCACTTAGTCTTTTATATGTATTTGGCGAACATTCTGTAGCTATGATAATATCGAACGATGTAACAAAACTATCAACGTTTTCTTCAATAGGTGTTGTATCTACAATAACTTTGACATTTGGATTTAGCTTTTGTGCTGCAATCAAACTTGCTTTAGCACGCTGCAATGACATAATTAATATAACAACTTAATTACACTTTATCCTTAATATTAATTATATACAGTACTTACATTACGTTCTTGGCTATCACGCGGGATAAGAAACTGCGAACAACAGTCTAATATGGACACTTCTGTATGATCCTTCAGGGTAATAGAATTTACACCAGACAATATCAAATTTTTAGCTATCTCTGCGCCTAAGCCTTGCATTCCAATTAAAAGTATTTTCGTTGTTTTTAACCTAGGCAACGTAAAAATAAGTATGACACAAAATTTACCAATTCGTTGCTAACACATACTTGTTTTGTCCATCGTAACCCCACAGTCGTATTTGTCGGTCATAAACTTTGCGTTCGTCTTTCGACAGTTGACCCTCACCATTTTTCGTAATTTCGGAAGCCATCTCGTATATGATAATGCAACGAGTTACAAATACTGTACTATACTTTAGGTAAAATAAAACGATATTATTTAAGCAAAAACGTATTCTTTTCGTTTCGAGACCACTGCCTACCAGCGGGAATCACTTAAACACGAGGTACGTGTACGACCGAACAATACGGATAAGAGTTGTACAATTATTTGAGTACAACACTCAGCGAATAGCTAAAAACGCTATGACGGAAAACGAATCAGTATTCGGTAATAATTCAAATAAGATTATTGAGCGGATTTAGAAATGAACATTAAACAACGGCAAGCGGTCAGGGGACGTCCGACGTTCAAGGCACCACTAGTACAAGTATAATATTGTATAACGTACTTTTGCATATAATGCCGCCAACAGGGCTAAACAATAAACAGTAAACTATTACAACTGAGTAAACGCAAGTCACACACCAAACAATCAAACCGGCAGGCAACTATTTTTTTTATAATTTAGGCTATTCTGTGATAGGTATTAAGTACCAAAAATTACAGTAACGCAACCGCGAACCTGGTCAACGGTTAAGCATAATTTTTTCTTACATGAAAATTGCATTGATAAAATATAATGATAAGACAATATTGGCTGTACCATGATAAAGTGTTATTTGTAAACGCATATTTATTTTTATTTTTTCATTTCTTAGGTCATCACAGTAATTAATCATCTTCATCATATATAATTATTTATAATATATCAATATGATCTAAGCCCTAAGGTATAGTTTTATGATCAACGATGTAGAAGAAAATACCTTCTCTACACCGTGGTATAATTTGTACCTAAATCCTAAAAATGTATTAATCAAAAAGAATTTTCGATTTTCATTTTTTTTAAAAATTGTCAATAAAAAAATTTTTTACACGAGTCAATTACTTAATAAGTTGTTATTGGTGTAATTTAAAAAAAAAATTGAGTGTAAGTTCACAATACATTTTTATGAGCGTTTACAGAAGTTTATATTTTGACAAAAATCATCAAAATCAAAAAAATTATCAAATTATTTTGAGTTAGAAATTCATATACTTTTTATTTTACCTACGATTTCAAAATTTAATACAAGATTTCTCATAAGTTTTTCTTTATCTTTAACAAAAAAAAATAGTTGCTGAAAAGTCAAATAAATGTTTTGAATAAGCGTTTGAAATTCAAAGTTTTTCGACATTGAATATTTCATTATAACTAATTTAACTTATACATTGACAATTTCTCAATGAACGATTTTCGTATTATATATTCCTAAACTAATAACCGTAGATACCTGATCCAAATATTTACAAAATTAAATACCATATTTTTACATCACTATATTTAATATAGGCAATAATACTCCTAATACAAGAACTAATATAAACTATATAGAAAATGTAGGACTGTAAGTACTTAATTAAATAACAATTTAAATTTCTTACCAATAAATATCGACTTATATGTCTAAATATTTTATATTTCTTAAAACGCAATTTACACTGAACATTACAGACTACACAAGTACATCATAAATCGACAATCAATCGGTAACTAAAAACATCGACTATTTGCCTTATTGGTAAGATCTATCCGAGGGGTAATAGGTATTTAATAGGTATTCTCCTTCCAATTTTGTTGCTTATCTATTAATTCTATAAATATGTATCATGCTTCAATTGTGTCACTAAATCACTCTATATAGTGTCTATATAAATATAATTATTTTATTTTTGTTTTTGAACCTAAAACAGTTTTCTGGGTTTATGAACTCAAAACCCACCAAAAAACACTATATGGTTTTTGAATACGTAATCCGAAATATTTTCACACGTTTCGACTTCATTTTTTATAACTCTCATACTATTATTTTCGACACCTCTAACCTCGCCCGCGGGGTTATAGTCATTATACGGTTTCCCAGTGACCACGGCGGTGGATGGAGAGCGCGATCTAGTACCGCCGCCGCTTCATCTTGGCTACCACATTCCTATTTCGATGATTTCACCGGATCGGTGTCGGGGGAAATATGTGGGCGTCGTCGACGGCGCACCTGTTGATTAACGGATTGACGTAAAAGCACGTCCACGGTTCTCGTCGGCTATACAGTCCCGATATTGGGCTTATTGGCGAGAAATGGCAATCGCTCCTCAGGTGGCACTGCGTAGGTGGTGGTGGTGGGTGACCTTACCATAGTGGACGTTTGGACGACGTAACGGATAGCCAGCCGATAACGAGTCCGCGGCCGCCCCACAAGTACTCAAGTAGGTACTGACTACCGAGCAGTGGGCACTGCTGCACCTACGTCGTGCGTACAGCTGCACGCGCTCCGTTGCAACAGTGCTATACGGCGGCTGCCTCGCACTTTCTACGGAGGCAGTATTTCGCAGGACCATGCCGTCTGCCGATTGCACGCATTCCTCCACGACTGCAGCCGCATCGCACAGTCACCGCCGACCGCGTACGTTTTTAGGGCAACGCCAACGATTGCCGAATGCGACCCGCCACCACCTGTGCAACACGGCCACGATATCGTCGTCGTTATAATATAGAAATATTGCCAAACATAAAAATATCGTTATAGGTGTATCATAATCTACTCTGGCGGTCAGTCTTCTGCTACCCTAATTAAGCATTGTGGTTTTCCAACAGTCGCCGCGACACTGCCCACAGTATCTGCACATGTGAGTACCATATATGTTTTATTAGATTTGTTTGGCGGCGGCTCTGGTGCTGCAATTGCCCTATGACGGACGACATGTTAAATGTGTTGTATTTTCACGAGCACTAGATCCTCAAGCCAATCATCGTGGGTTCACATTTTTTAAAGATATCCCTAACTATAATTTAAAACTGTGTTTATGTCATCTCATAGTTACAGCTGGTTCTTTTTACTCTGATTCCAACGATTCTTTCAATACACAATACCGCATAGATGTGTTGTTAGTTATATATTTGTACTATCCTATGTGCGCTGATTTTCTGAACTCTCAGTAATTCTGTATACTTATTGTAACTAATTTTTTACAGCGCAAATATTGTCATATTACATTGTCATGACTCCGACACATGTAGGAGACGTCAAAAATTCTGCCACCGAGGGATTGCCAGCGAAGTTTGTTCTGTCCATGAGAACACTGTTCGACATTTTGGACGATAAAAGGACTGGATATGTTAAATTTTCTGGTAAATAACTTTCACATTTATTTTTTAAAAAAATTATTTTATTTATTTTTTTTTTTTGCAGAAATTGAGACGCGATGGCAAGATGATGGTACAAAAGGTTTACCAAAAGGTGTATTAGATAGTCTTCGAAAAGTAACACCACCAAACGGTCTACTGTCTTTTGATCGTTTTTGTACTGGTTTAAAAATGTGCTTACTTCGAAATCAAATGGAAAATGGTCGCCGGGATAATGACTCTGTACGACCTCCATCTGCTCCACTTTTGGACATAGATATTAAACCTAACGTTCAATGGACAAATGGAAATATGGCGGCCATTCGACCTACTCAGCAAAGAACTCTGAGTATGCCACAATTAGCTTTAGAGCGTAATAATAAGGAAGTGCACCAAGTACCACAAAAATCCACATCGTCGTCACTTTTTGGACCACCAAAACCCCCTAGAACTGCAGCGGGCTTAGAACGAGGCTTACAGCTTGCTTCTAGTGAACGTATTATTGATAAAGCTGAAATAAGAACAGCCTTGCAAAATTGGCAGTTGGGAGTGTTATTAAATGATCAAAGCAGTTCTAGAAGTGAAAAACAATCAGGTACTTTGTTAAATCTATGAAAATTCATTAAAATTCTGTTTCAAATTGCAACTCATATCAATTATAATTTATTTCTAGGCGAACAAACATATAAAAGAATTAACCAACGACGAAGAGAACCTAGACGTCATACTCTCCAAAGTGGTGTAGATTATAATATGGTGTGAATATTTTATATTTCATTGAAATAATAATTATATAATGCTTAAATTTATTTTTCCATTTAGCTAAAAAGAATAAAGCAAATAGAACAGGAGAAAGAAGTCCTCATGCATGGTCTTCAAGCTGTAGAAAGGGCGAGAGATTGGTACCATAAACAAATAGCTGCTGTACAAGATAAAATGAAATACCTTGGACGAACAAATTCACATACAGTTAGTTAAACAGACAGCTTATAAATTATCAATATTTAATTTTTGTCTTACATGATAGTTCATTATTAATTTTTATAATTATTAAAGCAGGACCAATGGACTGAAGCACAACAGGAGCGTATTGAATTACAACGAGCTAGAGTTCTGGAGGTCAATAGACATTTGTCCGCGTTGACAGATGGTGGTGAACGATGGGGTGGTCTACCTTTGCACATGAACTTAGCTGTGCATTCAGCAAATAATTCTGGAACGATGTTACATCAAAATCCTCAAGTAATGGCCACATTAAAACATCGCAACCACATACTCACTGAGGTTAGTTTTTATTTAAAATTATATTTTTTTCCTTATTATCCTATTTGTTTATTTTTAGGAATTAGGACAAAAAAGTGAAAGAATATCAACATTAGAAAGAGAAAAAGCAACTCTTATAAGAGAATTATTTCAAACACGAACCCAGATGGGACGTAAATTAGGGAGATTAGATAGTAAACCTGATGGTCAGTCATATATACCTTAACAATTGGAATCTGTTACCAAGTGCAATAAAAAAATGCACTGTAGGAAAACATGGTGCTTCAATAAAACAGAAAAAGATACAATGACTTTTGAGCTCAATTTAACAGGTACAAAGTATTATACGTTTTCTTCAGTGTATGAATTATACAGGTTGTTATTATAATGATTGCCAGCCATACCTCAATTTTATCAGTGTTAGATGTTAATTTTAATTAGTTTAAATTCAACTTTTTCTCATTTAATGCAAAACAATTTTTAATAAAATATTGCTTAACATACCTGATGTGTTTGATGAGAAAATATGATTGTACTTATAAAAACAATCATGGTTTACAATAAGGTACAGCTTTTTAAATTTGTGAAGAGTGATGTTTAATGTCTTGTTATAAAGTATATGTATTAATTTTGTTTATTTTAAATAATTTATTCAACTTGTTAAATATATAAAACTGCCATACAAGTGAAGTAGTTTTCAAAATAAATTTAACATAAGTTTCCGCCCACCTCTCTGTGATGCCAATATTATTTTGATTATAAACTGGAAATTTTTTTTCATATAATAATTGTTGCTAAATTTTTAGTACTTAATAAAATAAGATAACCTTAAATTTGTTAAAATAATTTTTGTGCCATAAATATTTAATGTACTATATTGAGTAACCTGATGCAAAATGTATATTTATATTATTATATTTTTGGGATATGGCAATTACTATGTTATTACTTATTTAAAAATAGTTTATATTTTACAATATGTTAATGTATTTTTACTAAATTTTTTACATTAAATATTTTCAATTTATGAACATTGTTAAATTTGTATTTTTGCAAAAATAAAAGATAGTTAAATTTTCGATTAAAATTTTTTAATTTCTGTTATTTGTATAATATATTACCTAACGTATAATTTCAATTATTATGGAATGTGAATGAAAATAAAGTATACTAATTTAATTTTGCTTAGTACTTACTTTTTAATAAGTATTACTTTAATTAAGTTTGAAAAAACAGATTAGTAATCAAAAAATAAAATTTTCATATTATTTTATTATTTTAGTCATGTCAGAATCAGAATAGGTTGAACAGTTACCATATATTTTGAGATTTTTGTAGGGTAACTTTGTCTACTTAGTACCTTTCAAAGGGGTAACTTGAAATAAATCTTAAAACAAACTTTAATTAAATATAAAATGCTTAAATGCTAAATATTTATATATAAAGATTTTTTAAAAATGTTCTTGCTTCAGGTTATTAAATAAAAAAATTAAACTGTCATTTAAATTTCAAAAGTTTATTTGGGATTTATTTTACAAACCTTTTTTTAAAAAAAAAAATATGCAATCTGCACTACTAAATGCAATAAATATAAATTATAAAAGTAAAAATACCCAATACTCAATGATATCACCATGGGGGGATTTTGTGAACAAGTCTTAGTAAATTTTAAAATTGAAAATGATTGTTCAAAAGCCACCTAATTTTAAAATAAATATTTAAGCCAATAGCCAGTGCAATATAAAAAACTCAGCAATTAAAATAATAGTTTTTAAACATTCTTAAAACATTTTTAAACATAATGTACATTTTAATAAAATATTGTGTGTATTGTGTAGTACAGTTGTAACCATAGCAATCATTTGACATAATATAATGACTGTTTTACATGATTAAAAATTCAAGAGATGATAACAATATTAAAGCACCACTAGGCTGTTGCAGCAGCTAGAAAAACTGGTAGAGACAATTTTGATTCATTATTTTGATTTACAATTATGGTGACTATAGACCAATTCTGGACTTTTTTAAAAATTGTTAGAAAAAAGAGCTTTACAGAGATAATATTGTGTTTATTTCTGTTGGTTTTAATACCCACATATTACTGTGTTGATGTTTTTCACATATTACCATGTATGTATCGGCTGCCGTCAATTTGGTATTTAACACATATGCTGCCTTTAACATTTATGGTTTTCAACTTGCTGACCAATTTTGTAGCTGTGATGTATGCCGATTCATCAGTAATTGGCCGATTGCTTACTGTGTCTGAATACACATCAAAAGGTATAAATTATTATACATAGTATAAAAAATAGGTAAATAATAATATTAAATTACATTTTTACAGAAGATATTATGTACTGTAGTATTTGCCAATGTGATGTTCCTCTAAGGTGTTGGCACTGTGAGACATGCAATGTCTGCATATTGACTAGAGATCATCACTGCACTTTCAGCACGACATGTGTTGGTCATTATAACAGACGATATTTCTTATGGTTTTTGCTATATTTATCAGCAACCAGTTTTTATGAGATCATTTTAATTGGGTATTATACATACTGTAAAGTGACTATTACATTTTCAGACTTGATGGTTTTAGTACCATTTCAATCGGTTATAACTGGCTTTCATTTAACAATAGGTCAAATTTTTGTAGTTTTACTAACATTGAATTTTATAGCTGTAACAATGTCGTCATTGTTGTTAATTTATCATCTAGATAAAGTATGCAAAGGTTTGGTATGCCATGAAAAACAAGAGAATAATTATGATTTTGGCTTAATGCGAAATTTGGAAACTGTCTTTGGAGAAAAATGGTATATAACATGGATTTCCCCATTCATCAAATCAAAATTGCCCTATAACGGAATTGATTGGCAATGTCATGTTGATCAATATAAAATAAAGTAAATTAATTTTTATGGATAAAACTATGAAATACCTGATAATATTTAAAATTTGAAACTATCTGATGTACAAGTCTAGGCTATAATACAGTTTTAAGTTTTAGTTTTAATAGATGATTAAATTATATATGCTTCAAAATGTTGTCTGCACGAATTAATAATTATACAAACATAAAATATGTATAATAAAAATTGAATAAATATATTTATTGTATGTTTAACTGCAAGTATCTTGTTTGATTGTTTTCATTTAATTAACTCTTCAGCTATTGACCACAATTAAAAATATATTTGGTCACGTAAATGCAACCATTTTAATTATTTATTAAAAATTATTAGATATGAACTCATGTGGATAATTAAAGGAAAGGTGTTAAAAGAAAAGATAGGTATGTAAAAAAAAAATACAGTTCAAAATATGTGTCAACAATATTGATATACTTTACTGTGTACAAAAACTCCTGTTATGGATTAAAATCATTAAAACAATGATGTACAAATATCACTAAGTTTCAATTATTAACTATTTGACCAGAATATATGGATGCATTATTTGTCTGTACATAAATTAGGTAACATTTTAATAATAATTTTCAAATAAACTAAAAATAAAAAATAAATAATAATAATACACAAAATCTTTGGTATACAAATAAGTTTATGGTTTCCAGATACATACTGAGTTCATAAAACTATAGTTGGTTAAAAGCAATTTGACTTTATGCAATAATCAAACATAATAATTATTACATATATTTAATTAATTTGAATACTTGATAAAATATGAATATAATAAAAAGTACTTAAACACACAATTTTTCTTTTAATTTTTATAGACTAATTTAGGAAACTGTCTTGGCTCTTTACAATTATTATATTTAATAATATATATAATTAACACACATTTTATTCACTAGAAATTATGTTGATATAATAAAATAAATATTGAATTGTTCTATGTCTTATTAATCAAAAAAATTATGATTCAATAGATGTAGCATTAAATAGGTATTTGCAAATTTGAATTATTAGGACAAAAATATCATGTTTATGTTAATATAATATAAAGACATAAAACATAACATAATAAACAATTTTTTCTATGACCAAAGTGACTTGAAATAATGAAGTGGGGGGGGGGGTTTATTATAATAAAGATAATTTAACTCATAACAATTTGAAGTTCTAAATTTTAATACTTTAATGTAAAAAGAACCAGAAAAATTTCCAAGTTCTATCATAATTCTTTTTACTCTGTTTAAAATGTTTTGAGGTATAATAAGGTCAATATAGTATAATTATTTGTTTAAATGTAAATTATTGATGAAAGGTTATCTTTCTTAACTTAAGTTTGTTGAAAAATGCCACAATAATTTTAGTGATGACATTTTATCACCATCTACACTTTGGTCACAGATTATTTTTGTAAAATGTCTAAGTAAATGCTTTACAATTAATATCAAACACTAAAATCATTATTGCCTAAAAGTACGTCAATTTGATATGTAAACACAATGTTTTGGATAAAAAATTGCGTACCCATTACCTAGTGCAGTGATATATGCAAGATAAATTTGTCAATTATGTGAATCCTACAACTAAATTAAAACTATTCATTAATAACCTGATTTAAAAAATAAATATATAGAACAAAAAATGAGTAAATAATAATGTAATTAAACCAGAAAAAAAGAATGAATTTTACATCGAGTATTTAAATAAAAAAATAAAATACTTATTGCTTATATATATATATATATATATATATATAATATTAACGAATAAATAAGGTTATTGCTTATGATAAATAAAAAAAAAAAATGGTTATAGAACAAACATTAAATGTGAGCATTAACCATAAAATCTCAACAAAAAATATTTTGCTAAAAATTAGAAGAATTTCTATTTTTATGGTAGATTAATTCACTAACCATAAAAAACACACTACTTCAAGATAAAATATAATAGCAATAATTATATTAAATCTATGTTTAAAAAACAGATTCTCATTACATTTTTTTTTTTTTTAATGCTTGTTCAATATTACATAGTATCTTCTATTTTATTATTATTATATAAAATGATTTAAAATTTAAATTATAAACCTTCCAAATACTATATTTCCAATCTTGATTATTTTAATTTTAATACTTAATATTTAATTTTTTTTAGATTATAAGATGAGAATAGATAAAAAAAATTAAACTAATAGAAATAAATATTAACATAAATACTCTTATTGGTAAGTAAATTAATGAATTAAATGATTGTGAAATAAGTTTTAACCATATAATGTTAACAATATATAGTTATAAGTTTTGGAATGTTTAAATAAACCATGTCTTAAAATAATACATTCAAAATACTGTTTTATAATATAATATACTGTCATCATATAATGAATATTTGGTCATGATTGACTAGTACAAAATCAGTAAAAGCATTAATTGGGCCAATCGCAGCTAAAGATAACTGACTATTTGGACTGCGTACTAAATTTGGACCAAATACGACTGCTAAATTAGATGAAGTCATTTTATTCAGATCACACCTATCCATTACCTAAAACAAAATCCAGATATTACACTCAATAAGTTAATTGAATTTCCAATTATATCAATTATGGAGTGAAAACAGGTTTAAATGTTAAAGTGTTATGTTTTTTTTTCTTCTATGTAAAATATTTAAATATACTTGTTTCAAACCGGTTTTGACTATCTGATATAAATGAATGTTATATAACACATATTATACAAAATAAAAATTGTATCAATTGTTTATAATAAACTCAATAAATCAACAAAAATAAATATTAAATATATATGTGTAAAGTAAAGCAAATATATATATATATATATATATATATATATATATACTATACAGTGTAAACAAACACAATAAGAAACACTTACTTTTGATAAAAATTGAATAAGGTATTTGAGTAAATGGTAATTATCAAGAGGTAATTTTTCCAATATTAGAATTTTCACTTGCCTAGGACGTTCATCTTTTGGAAGTGCTAAAATTAAAAGTATATTTTAACATATTTTATTTTGAAAAAATTATCATAGAATACAAATAACTAGACATACAAAATTTCATAAATTGAATAATAATAAGATCTTACTTTGAAATTGTGTTATCTCATCAAACAAATCAAATGTCATTAAAGGTTCTTCAAGTTCTCGCAAAAAAGTTTTCAACAAAACAGCTGCAAGATGTACATCATTACCAAAGTCTACAGGTTCACCTAGATTGATACGACTCTGTAAGTCTCTTAAATGATTAATATTTGCAGATCTTCTAAATAATCCTTCAGTTTCTAAGGCTGCGTAATTAAGAAATATAGTATTAATATCAAAAATTAATATATATTAATTCATTTTAAAATTACCATCTGGTAAACTTAGGTACTCAACACACTTCTGTACTAATGGAGGAATTATTTCTCCGTCATTATTTGCTTTTATGAACTGCAATGAAACACCAAATTGTTGAGTTGGTAATGGTTCAGATTTTTGTTCAATTTCCTGTTCAACTAGTGAGACCTTTCTTTTATTTAATTTTTTCATCAACTGTTCATCATGGCTGAAAAATAGAAATTAAAAAGTATAACAATATTTTTATTATAAAAATTAATTATTACTCTAAAACGGGCGTTGGAATAATCAATTGATCCAAATCCATGAACAGTTTCAATTCTTGTAAATGGTTAACATACATAATTTTCCGACCAAATTTTGCACTAAAAATAGTTACACATGTATCTATTATTGTCAGTTTAATAGATACAATTTATTTTATTTGAATTCACCTAATAACAGCTCTAAAAAGTTGCCAAACCACTTTGATAAAACCAGTTGGGTGTACTAAATACAGAGCCTTTAAGTTTTTTTTGTATTTTCTATCAAATGCTCGGTATGCTTGCCAAAGCCATGATAGTGTTGGCTTATTTTTACTCGTCAACCCATAATGGAAGTAGACCAAGCTGTAGTCTTGCTCTACAAATTTGTCCAAAGTGTACATTAGATACCTAATAGACAAAAATAAATAAAAGCTTATAAACAATATTATAATTTGATAAATTAATATAAAATTTTTTTTTTTTAATTATTAAAAGTATGTTTAATAGCACATAAATTAATTTGTTTTATTAAATGTTTATCTATGTAGAAATATTATACCTTAGAAGTCTTGGATGATCAACTTCTTTATTGCTTGGTAATTTACAAGCTGATACAACAATGATTTTACGGCCAACTGCATCATCACCAACTACATCAACTACACCACATTCAGCAACATCACTAAAGTCTTCATCTTCTTTAGACTAAAAAAAAAAACACAAAATAAACCTAATTACTTAAGGATATAAGATTATTTAATTACTAATCTTTATCCTAAAGTAATAAAATACAGCCTTTTCTAATTGACATAAAAAAGTTACGATTAGCATGAAATAAAAGTTTAATATATCAATTACATTAAAATTAAATATTATAAATATAATTAATATATTTACATCATCTGCTTCTAAATCATCTAACAAATTGCCCGTTGCAGTATCATTTACAGATGTTAAGCCTTCAACTTGAGGAGCATTTACTAATTCTTCTTCAAAATTTTCTTCAATAGTACCGTCAGAAACAGGAGATTCCATGTAATCTAATGTCCCTACAGTCCCATTTACATTAGCTAAACTTTTCTCCAAGTCTGTAAAAAACAAATAATAATAATAATAATAAAATGTTTAAAAAAATGCCTAGTTTTAAAATGGTTTGTATTATTAAAATCACTAAGGCATTAATAAAATAAATACAATTTACCAATATCTGCAGTTGGACTTTGAAGTTCAGTATCATCAAATTCCAAGTTTGGCTCATAGTCATGGTAATCAGAAAGACTAGGATATGGTTCTTCATTATCAGCTATTGGAACTAAAATATTAATAAATATAGAATTTAAAAAAATATTAAAATTATATAAACAAACATTAAATAAATAAATGCTACTGAATTGTTTTATTTATTTATAAAAGGTTGCACACTAAAGACTTTAAAAGTCAAAAGTATAAATTACCAGCATGTGTTATCTATATCCTACCTAATATGAGAAACACAACAAATATTATTATGTAGGTTAATCATTGTTATAGAATTTAAAGTCAGTTAACATATTATTAGATTTATGAAACAAAATATTTACATGGTGCATGGTATTTTTTGGTAATTTAATTTTTAAAATAATAGTTATACATTTTATTTTATATGATAAAACAATCTGTATATTTATTTAGCAAATTAAGTGATTAAAATATAAATATGTAATAGATTAAAAAAAAAACATAGTATAACACAACATGAGAAAATCATACATGTGAATGTTGATTCACGTAAAGTAAATTTAAAATAGTTAATCATGATTCCAATTATGTTTGAGCATTAAGGATACGAGGAAGTTTGTCAATTACCTTATATAAGTTGAAACCATATTTTTTAATGAGTTGAGTTATAAAACTATTTAAAAAAATAAATAATTATTTAAAAAGGCTACATCCTGAAATCTATTTGCTCATTATAATCTACATTAAAAAACTATACCAGACATCAGCAACCCACAGCTCTTGGAACTTTTTTCTATGGTCCTCCAAATATATATATCATGATGTTGAAAATTTTAATTTTATATCTTAAATTGTAATAAATAAAATTGAATCGTGACTAGATATTATACTTTTACGAATATAAGTTATGAGCTTATCTCACATTGTTTTCAGGTCTTCACAAAATATAATCTTTTATAACACAATAAATATAGTATATACATTTGATACAATTAAATTACGACAAATACTCATCTAGTTATGGTTTTAGTGCAGTTTGTTTTGAAACATTCCAATGTGCAGATATCGAATAATAATCGTGAAGTTTGAATTCAAAAATCACACTAGAAACTAAATATTTATATCCTTTTGCACTCAAGAATTAATTAATAATTTTTAATTTTCAAAATTCTTCTATTTAATTTTTTAAATTTTCTCTACTTTTGTATTTTATATGTTAATAAGGACAACCTCAAAATGTAAAACTCATAATATGATTGTTGCTATCCATAAATATATTTGTATAATATATTAAAATTATATTTTTAATAAAGCTTTAATGTTGTATGTGGCCCTCAATGAAAAGCTGATAAAAAATATGGCCCACGTAAGTATGAAGGTTGCTGTCCCCTGGACTATACGAATAGTATACTTCAAATGTAATTCATAAATTTACTATTACATATACCTAGAACAAATTGTCCTATTAATGTACATAGTATAATTAAATATCTATAAATTTTTTATGATAACACTAAAATAGTTTTGTTTAGAGTTATGTTCTATAATTTTTATGGTAAAATTTAATAAATAATATATAATAATATTTATATAGAATCCATGTATCATTATAGAGTAAAAAATGTTAAAATAGTAGGAATCTAAATATTTTGATTAAACATTTTTTTATGATTTAAGTAAGAATCTACACTGTACTATTCTTTAGGCATATTATTATATAAATTAATTTTATTTATATATTTTTCACTAACAGTTTCATTAAACCAATTATATATATATATATATATATATATTTGTATTTTAAACAAAATACAAATATATAGTTATGCAATACTAATTTGAAAGCCAAACAACTATTTATATTTATAATAGACACCTAATGATTAATGAATAAATAATAATATTAATATATCTATCTACCTATCGTTGTTCAAAAACACAATATCAACTGATTTTTAATAATTTTATGCAAAAACTAAATTTTATTATACAACTATTGATAAATAACATGATGCTGATCTATATTTTTGGTTAATAACACAAACAATAAATTATTCTTTAATTTTATGACAGTTAATTAGATGAAATTTAGTACTTCACATATAATGTTGATAACAATGAACTAAATAGAATATTAATCTTAATTAACATGATAAATAATTTGGGACAATAGTTAAAAAAAATAAAAAAAAAAAAATCAGCAATAGATAGTACCTATAAGTTATCCCCTAAACTCTACTGGATATTTGGTTTATACTAAGCGTAAACAATGTATTCACATTATACAGCAAATCTCTGCTTCGAACACTTACCCGGAAAATACTTGCTGGAAGGCTGCACCCTAGGATCCATGTCGGCGACCGGTAATGATGAAGTGATAGGTGCCAGATGTACGGACAAAATCACGCGGACAACACTAACTATCTCGACAATGGTTACCTCATTCCGTCGACGTTCTCGAAAGCTGCAGGCGGGACAACGACGAAACACGTCACGCACACACGATTCACTGACGATCGAGCATCGAGTAGAACATGGATTGTCGTTTTGCCAGCGCAGTCACCACTATTATGTGTTAAATAGTTGTTATTGTATCAACTATCGTCACACAGTAACTTGTTTTTGTTGAGGTGTAGACTTCTCTGAACTAGGAAAACGAGTGTGAATAAGGTGGATATGTGTAGGCGGTGACAGCTATCAAAAATCGGATCTTGTATTCAACTCGCGGCGAAAAATAAATAGAACGGATGGGAACATTACACAACAACAATTTATGGTAATAAATAAAAATTTTTGTAATTATACTATATAGGTAACGAGCGCCCACCGTAAACCGCAAAGAATATAATAAAGATAAATAAAGAATACAGATGTACAGACTAATGAATTGTGACTACAGATTACAGACGGACGAACCGATTGCTTTGTAGATACACGAATATAATATAAACATAGAACACCTGTTTTCCGCCATGGCAGATGATCCGCGACTGATAACAACTACCCCCTCCTTCACATACAGAGATAACTGATTGCTTCAAGACACAACAGTAGATATGATAGTATAGCCGTGTTGATTACCGACGTTATTGATAACGAAAAGACAAGACGACACGTCATAAGCGTAATATCAGGAATTCTTGAATTCAGTATTTCAGACATTCAGACAATCTGGCATTCTGGCAAGTGGCAATAGAGGCATTTGCAGTCAGCTAACCGTTAGTGGCGACTGGCTGGTGCCTAGTGTGACTATAATTCTATTGTTAAGGTTATCCGTCGTGGAGTATTACATAATTATTGGTGGACGATTATGCCGGAAATGAATAGGAATAAAATCGGAAATAAACGGTAGGAAGTTAACAGTTGTTGGCAAGAACTAACCTCGAGTTCCTATCGTTCGTCTCACGCCTACCTAACCTTCTTGAGTATTACAGCTTTTGACTTAAGTATTATGTTATCTATTACACTAGTTGTGTTATACAAGTGTAAATAAAATTCTTAAAATTAATCTACAGTATGCTATTTTTTTAATTTCTGTTGTGCATCCAACTGTTCATATACCTATCTTATTCGATATTTTGTAAATAATTTTTATTTTTCGTAACCATAAGTATGAAACATTTAACAAACAAAACCCCAAGAATTCTTCAGGAGCTTATGACCCAACAGGATAATTCGGTAAGTACCTCATTAATTAATTATTAATATAAATATGTATAAATTTAAATTTGTTGTAGAAATGTTTTGAATGCGGTTCCCATAATCCACAATGGGCTTCTGTCTCATATGGTATATGGATTTGTTTAATGTGTTCAGGGAAACACAGAGGTCTTGGGGTTCATCTGTCATTTGTCCGATCCATCACTATGGATTCTTGGAAGGATTTAGAGTTGGAAAAAATGAGAGTATGTTTATTTTATAAATGTTTTAATAATATAATTAAATGTCTGCAGTAAATGTACCTTTATCTCAATTGAAACAGAAGTACTAATAAATGTTATGTTTAACATTTAGGTTGGTGGAAATAAAAATGCCTTAGCATTTTTTAAATCTCAACCAGACTGGAGCGATTCAATGACTATTGAACAAAAATATAATACTAAAGCTGCAGCACTATATCGAGATAAGGTTAAAATTAATTATTTGGTTTATTGTATATTTGATTATTAATTAGTATTGCTTATTGGTCTATAGATTTTAAATTTAGCTAAAGGGGAACAGTGGAGCCCTACTACATCATCAGCTAAAGATTATAATGTAGATCATATGAAAATGTAATTGCAATTTGGTGAACTATAGTTTTAATAATATATAAATAATATTCAATATATTCTTATTTTTGTTAGGAAAGGTAACCTATCACAAAAGTATGATTTTAATGAATCATCAACTAATTATAATGAATTGAGTTCCGGCTATCAAAATGATGTTATCAGTCCAAATATCAAAGATGAGAAAGAAGCATTTTTTGCTAGAAAACAATATGAAAACATGACAAAACCTAGGTAAGGGATTATAATAATTAATTACTCACTATGTCTTAAAACAATAAGTGATATGTAATATATTTAAAAAAAAAATTATGTATTATGTTTAAAATATTCTCTCTTTATAACCATAAATTGTACATATAATTATTTTTGTGATTTTCTCACACAGCAATGTTCCTCCAAACCAAGGTGGACGTTATGCTGGATTTGGTAATACAGTTGAACAACCACCTAGAAGTCAATCTCAAGATCTTCTTGACTCTGCAGTATCATCATTTTCTAGTGTAAGTTATATAAAAAAGAATTTAATTTATATACCATATTATAATGTATTGTTTTTCATGGTACTTTTCACAAATAGTTATGTTGTAATTTTCAGTCAAAATTAAATGTACTAATTTTAGAATTAAAAATTATACATGCCTTGTCTCATATAACTGGTGTAGCATTATTTAGACCATTGATTATATATACTAGTATATATAATCAATGTTTAGACACAATACAATTGGACGTATATAGTATTTCAATGCATATAAATTTGACATTTATATTTTGCCACATGTCAATTTGACGCGTAAAATCAAAACTGTATAAAAAATTTTGTGATTTATTTATCTTAGATTAAAAATACGAAATATTTTTCATGCACTTATATCTAATATAATGGTGATTATATAATAATATGCTATCAACAATTATTAAATAAAAAATAATAATTATTGTTAAAAGCAAGTTCTTCTAATTTTTATATTTGTAATGTAAATTCAATATCCTCCGTATATTTATTTGAACAGCCATGATTTTATATTTGTCAACTGTCATTTATTTTTGTGTTTAGAAATCCAATTTAATTAAATTTTTTATTTTATTATACACATGTGCATGAACAATATTTTTTTTTATTTTAATTTTTTATTTAATAATTTTTGATAGCATATTATGATGTAGTACAAGTGCATGAATAATATTTTGTATTTTTAATCTAAGATACCTAAAATAACAATATTAAAAGATATTTTTAATTTTATGCGACAAAATGTAGTTTGGCAACATAATACACATCAAAATGTTGGTTACATTTAATTGACTTGCATTGAAATTATAGTGTCTAAGTGATGTATATTCATATAATTAATTTACTCCCCAAACTTCAGGTCTATATATTAAAAACCACTATACAACAAATACACAATGCACATATAATAATACTGATAACAAATAAGATTTCCAATATTCTACTGTTAAAAATGTTGATGACTATTTTCTATTTTTAGTATGGGATTTCTTATAAATTTATTTTAAGTGAATTGAGTATGTTAGAAATGTCTCAATGTGATAGTTTTTATTTTATTTTTAATAATTATTAAGGAACAAATGTACTTTACCACCCCATACAAATTTTTTGATTTTGTTTTGGAACTTACTTATATTAATTATTTAAGGACAATGGTACAATCAGAATTTGTTGGTCGGACTTAGTTTCAAAGTTATGATCTTTGAAAATTATCAATTTTGAATTTTTTACGCATCACTCTAGTTTCTGCATCTATTAGTAATATTGATGGTTTTTTTTGGAAACTTATATACTTTAATGAGTTAAGAATAATGGTGCAATCAGAATTTGTTAGCCGAACAGTCTAGTGATGTAAAATTCCCAGGAATTACCCCGGGAATATAATTAGTTTTTTAATATTGATCAATGTTTCAGTGTTAAATTAAACTTATAGTTGTAAATGATCCAAATGAAAAATGTTTTATATCCAAAAATATTACAGCCTACAGGAAAATAAACTTAACTAAGTTAAAAACTTAAATTTCACTATAAAATATGAGTAATATAAGTATATTGTAATGACTCACTTCACCTGCTGGCTTCTGTCACTTAAATCAAGGTCCTCTGGACCTCTCGTAACATTGCTATTTAAAATAGCAAAAGTTGTCACTCTTCGCTTACCTAATACCCCGGGAAGAGAAATTTAATAAATTTAAATTTTATTAATAAACATAAGTTTTAAGAAAAGAAAGAAAAAAATAGTGAAAGACATGATAAATGTAACGTTATGCTTATGCTTAAAAAACCCAAAATTGCTAATTTCCAAAGGCCATAACTTTGAAATAAGTTTGACCGACATATTTAGGGTTGTCAGATTTCAAAATTCAAAATACGGGACTAAAAAAATGTTTATTCCAAATACAATGAAACCTCCCTTAACGGACACCTCCAAATAACGGATGAAATTTTTTAAACGGTGACACACGTGTACTCATTTTCTTTCCCCTCTTAATAGCAGACGAAATTTTGGTGACTGAGTGTCCAATATTTAGAGGTTTCAT
>JACXSJ010000180.1:23878-47758 GCA_014851325.1 Pentalonia nigronervosa
TATTTTAACAAGCCGATATTATGTTATAAAAACGATTATAGACTAATGTACATCACCGTGATGGCGTGGTGTATAGACTAAAAATTATGATAGACCAGATAACAATAATAACTTTTCTTTATCGACTAATCTATATTTATAAACTGGTAAACATATAAAATTATAACCTTCTATTAGAAACTAAACCAGTGGTGATTACAAATAACAAGTAATTGTTATACAATCAACTGAAATTATTACGCATGAAAATAAAAATTTAAAAATGAAAACAAATGATAAAGTATGTTTATTTTATTATCCCAATACGGAAAAAGAATATAATTTATATTGTGAGTAAATGTTTACAAAACGGGACATTTCAGTGTCCCGAAAAAAGTTGTTGGGACAACGGGACACTTCAGTTAAAAAAAGGGACATTCCCGTATTATACGGGACGTCTGGCAACCCTAGACATATTCTGATTGCACCATTGTTCTTAAATAGTTAATATAAGTAAGATATAAAAAAAAAATCAAAAATTTTGCATGAGGTGGTAAAGTGCATTTTAGCCATTATTAATATTTAATTAATGAAATATTTAAAAAAAAAAAAATGATTGCAGGGATGGTCATTATTTTCCTCATCTGCTTCAAAACTAGCCTCTCAAGCCACACAAAGTGCCATTAAAATAGGTGGACTAGCCACTCAAAAGGTATCAGATATAACTACTGACATAAGCTCAAAGGTAAGTTGCATGCATTTATTTCTATAGCATGAGCTTTTATAAATTTTATTTTCATATGATAGTATTTAACATGAAGAATATTTATTAGTTAGTATGGCATTAGTTAGCATTGGATACTTTTGAATATTTAATGTATTTTAGTTAAAATTTTATTTTAACTTTTGTTCCGATTAGTATTGTCTTTATATTTGAATGTCAAAATATCTTAAAAAATATGTTAATCATTATAATATTTATGAATATTTTTGTGTTATCGTTATATAAATTAAAAAAAAAAACTCAATTATTAGTTGTAGTGTTATCAAATTTTATGATTTATGTTATGCTTTGTTTTTTGTATCTGTATTGGTAGATAAGAGAAGGTACATTAATTGATGGCGTATCCACTCAATTTTCTTCTATGTCTACAAAGGTAAAATATTATTTTTGTTTTAAATTTAAACATAAATTTACTATCTAATTAATTATAAATATTATATTTCCTTATTGTTTTACTGTAATTTATAATTTAGGTAAGCGATTTAAGTCGTAAAGAATGGCAAAATATTACTGGCAGTAATATTCCTACACCTCCAAAATCACATTCAACTAATTTTGTAGCACATTCCAATGAAAACTCTTCTTTAATTTCTGAAGGTTCATCTGGAAATCAAAAGTATGAATAATAATTATTCTATTTATTTAACTATACAATGTATTAAATAATCTATACAGTAGATTTTTCTTATGTCGAATATCAATACCTCAAACTAAATTAAAATCACTTTGAAACTACCATTATACTTAAATACAAATAAAATAAAAATTAACTTTTTTTGAACTTTTTTCTGTTTTTCTTGAGATTTGACATGAGAGTTTACTATAAGAGAACGCTACACTTGAATGTGTTATGTTCGTCTTACAAACATACAGCTTGTCAATTTTGTATTTTAAGCATTTTTGTAGCTAATATTAGAGTGAATTGACCTATTATCAAATATATAGGCAAGAATATCTCTATCATTATGTTGATTTTTTAAGATTTAACATTTTTTAGCAAGTTATGAGTATATTTGATATTATAGTATAAAGTATAACATGGTCATAATTTGCTTAAAAATGTAATAATTGTAAATATTCCAATTTATAAACACAGATAATATTCTCATATCCAACTTTAGTCAGTCAGATTGGTTCATTCTAATATTAAAGCTAACAACACAAAATTGATTCTCCTGAACGTAAATTGTTGGTCGTGTTAACATGTTTCTTGCTTGTAGGCCTGTAGAAAATTTCCTGTGGATTAATTTGATCGTTTTTAAAATATGTACATACTTAATATTGTAGTTATATTTATAAAATGTAATTTTACATAAAAATTGTAAAATGTAAATTGTCAAAATATTAATAAAGTGTCTCATATGAAGATCAGCCCTTTTCCAAAGTTCCTAACTTCCCGATATGCCAATTCTCCCCTGATTATTATGTTTTAATATATTATTATGATTTATGATTTATTTAAATTAAAGCGTATATAGTATGTTCATAAATATAAACAATTTTAATTCAACAAAATACTTATATTCATAAAATATTTATTTTATTACTATTGATTAGAAAAAATTAATACAATTTTTAAATTATTTACACAATATAATACATATATGGGCAATGACATTTGTCTCAGTTTTCTATGTTAGCTTTTAGAACATCAGGGAAGAAACATTCCTCCTTTATTCATATAAATATTTAATACCTAAATACAAAATGTATATTTAATTTGTAACAGAAACGTGCAACGTAAAAACAGCTGGACATCTTGGGACGTTAATAATACTCATGCATCATCCTCAGATCAAACAACAGAAAAATATCAACCAATTCAAGACGAATGGAATAATAAATGGGATAATAACTGGTAGATCTGAATCAAAATTTGAATTAAGTTTTTACTTAAAAAAAAAATTAAGATATAAATATTTATAAATGTTATTTTTCATTCTAAACATATAATTACATTATTTTCATTTTTTGAAACTTTAAATGTCATATAGCAAATTATATAATATAAATGATTTATATACTTAATTTTTGCTGGGTTGTTCAACATTTTAATAAATTCTTAGAACCAATATTTATATGTCATGTTCATGTTTAAGAGACTGTTAAATATTTGAGCATCTATTAAATAAGAATTAATGTTTATGCAACCCATTATTATTGTATTGAATTCAATATTATGAATTTTAATAATATGTTATTATTGTAGTTAAAGAATTAAAATAAAATAAATGTAATATTAATCATGTTATGCTATCATAAATAGACTATTTCTTTATTTTTAATTGCATTATGCTATTACTTTAGTCTTTAACCGAGTTAAACAAAAAAAAAAATATAATATATAATGTTAGGATATTAGTGACTTGGTCACTTGGAGATATGATTTTACTAATTTTCGTTTATCCATATTTAAGCCACTAAACTGAACATTTATTTAGTTAATCATTATTAGTTAATTTGATATGAATTTTTGTGTAATAAAAGATATTATTTAACTTTTCCAATTTTAATATATTTAACACATTTAATAAAGGTATATTTATATCAAATATATATATATATATATATTGATTTGAATGAAAAGACTGTATATGAAGTTGGTCTTAAAATATCATTCTTAAAAAACAAGTCTTAAAAATGCTTGAAAAAAATTGCGACACAAAAAACAAAATGATCAACGATTGACAATAATTAGACAAATTATTATGTCAAATCATACTAGACAAAAAATGTATAAAAGTGTGGTAAATAAAATATAAAAGTATGAAGTGTATGTTCCGCATAGGCCAGAGTAAACAAATAGTGCCTGACGCCATGTTAAAACATCTTCATAAGACTATTGATTTATGAACGGTAATTTCTCAAATAAGCAAATTGCGTGGAAAAATATTTAACATTAAATTGTTTCTGACTTGAGGGACTTTTGTTAGGTGCAGCAATAGATAAAATATAACAGTTTAATAGGTATACATAATATATAAGGGTGTAATGCTCAATAGAAAATTAGTGGATATCACGAATGCGAGATGATACGACATCGTGTATAAAGAAGACAGGTGTTGCTAGCAAATCTAGCAAACACAAAAATCATAATTTCACATAATTGTGTTAACATCCTTATCAGTGAACGATAATAAAGAAATATCTATTATCTATGTAACAAGCAAACCAACATCGTTTTGTTAACTGGTTACTACGATTTAAGATATAAACACAATTTAATTTAATCTGTGATAGGTATAAGCACAACAATTATAAGGTACTTGAATCTTAAATCGTTTTTTTTTTTTTTTTAGATTACATTTGATCTATGCTAGTATTCTGTGATAGTACTTTTTGGTTTATAATTTAATTAATGTTATATCGTATGCCGTACAGTTGAAAGAATCAATTTCAATTCCAAGGTTCCACATTTTTGTTGCAATTTATTTCGATTCGTTCGTTTCAATATTAGCATAGATAATACTTTCATTTATATAACCGTTAACCGACACTCAACATTATAATGGAAAACGCAAATACAAACGTAACTGATACTAATATGGATTTTGATGCTTCTCAACTGGCCAGTGTAAGTTTTGTAACAAATATATTCAATTTAATAACTTAAATGTTCAACCAAAAAACCATATGTATACATTCTGGTCATCAATAATTTAATCTCAAATACTTGTCCATCTACTTTATCCATTTAGTTATTATAATAAATACATATACGGTATACTTAAAATTTGTTTCTGATATTGAGATATTGTTCCATATAAATAATAATTAATATTTCATATGTTTAAGATTTTTATACTTATAGTTACTATTTGACTTTTCCTAAAATCTTAATTTATATTGTAATTAGGTAGGTATAGTGAATACAATTTTTACAGATTACTTTGGTAAAGTTAATATATATATAAATAAACAGGGTGATTTATTTAAAATACTGAGGAAAATAGATGATTTGGTATTTAATAATTACTTGATAAGTTTCCAAAGCAAAATTAATCAAAACCTGTGGCAACTATACGATAAATATACAACATTTCTTAATCAGAAAAAGTTAGAACACATCTAGCTAGCAGAGGATTTGCTCATATAAAAATTACAGGGGAAGAGACTAAGAGGTAGACAATGACAAGATGGTACAATACAATAGAAAAATACCTAAAGAAAATAGATGCTTAGCTAGTCATTGGGGCTGTGTTTGATAGAAAGAGGTAGAACATAATGGAAATGTCAATGGTCCTAAACAGACTATAAGAAGCCTAAGAAGAGAAATAGTTTTTTAAATTTAAAAATAATGGTACATTGCCAAAATCTATTAGGTATACTACTTAAATAATTACTAGAAATTTCATTGGTTCAAGTTCAATACTATTGTATAACATGACAACTAGTACCTACCTATGTTGTTTTTATACCTTTTAACCTATATAATGCAACTATATTAATATCCTAATAATTATTTTAATATTATGATTTTTTCAGGTTAAAGAAATATTTAAGTCATATAATAAATTAACAGAGTTATGTTTTATGGATTGTGCAACAGATTTTACAATAGGTGATCTTAAAAGTAATGAAGTAAGTTAAATTTCTTTAAGGAATGATGTTTTAAATTATTTAAATTATATTCTATTATATATACTAATAGTTATAATAAATAAATTAATATATTGATATTTTTCTTTAAAATGTGTATTTAATTCAAAAATAATATTGTGTTCTAGATAAACTGCGCTGAAAATTGTACAAGTAAATTTCTTAAAGCTTCTGAAAGAATGACACAGCGTTTTCAAGAATATCAATTGATTATGAATGAACATGTAATTACTGCTCAACAAAATGCCAACTGATAAAATATTACTATTTACATAGTACATAAAGACTTTTTAAACAGTTTTAAGTTTTAGAATTATAAATATACTTTAAATGTAATGTTAAATTAATTGTTTGACTATTATATATTTTGTTTCCATAATGTTCCAACATTTATTTAAAGAATAATAGTTTGTATTATATCAAAAAATACATCATAAATGTATGTGTATTCTAAAGATTATAATATATGATGGCTTAAATTATATCATAAAAGAATGAACATTCTCACATTTCGCCATACATGGCTTTAACATTTCCTATATAGTTAATATTGTTATTATTTATAATTTTTATTGTGTAATTAGATAAAAATTATTTTCCTTGGTATTAGAAAAATTAAATGTAATAATAAACAAACACAATGAACTTACACCTATTTGCACTCTTACAGATAAATCTTAACTAAATTCAAATTGTATACAATACTGAAATAGAAAAAAAGGTGGGCAAGTAGGTACCACTCTGCTGTATATAAGGTGTCATGTGGGTGGTCACAGTAATTGTTGTGTTAAATTTGAATTCAATAATATAAAATTTGTGTACAAAAACAATTTTAATTTTTATGAATTTCTAATCACAAAATAATTTACTAACTTCAGAAGCTCATAAAAAGACTGGATACGCTCAAATTCTTTTTATATAAAATAACAACTTATGAAGAACTATATAATAACTATAATAACTATATATTAAATTTTCAAGTTTTTTGATTGAGCAAAAAATTAATTATTGACAATAAATGAAAATAAACTAAAACAAAAAAAAGGTTGGTAAGTGGACAGCGATATTGCTGTACAGAGGTATCGACTGTCGAGTGGTATATTGGCATGGGTCACAGTAATAGATGTGTTAAATTTGAATTCAATGATATATAATCATTGTATATGAAAAACAATTCTGAGCGAAGATGGTCAGTAAGTCTACATTACTAAGTATATTTTATGATATTGCTATTAAAGTAATTTATTTTAGTATTAATAATTGTAAGGTACAGTAAATACAGTATTACCACTAAATATAGGATTGAATTAATTTTTGCCGAAAACATTGAATTTGAAAATGTCATTGAGTGTTTAAAATATATTATATAATTATTTTAAAATTTTCAAGCACTCGCGAAAGATATTTTTAAATTACAACGAAATAATTAACATCGTTATACTTCCTTTAAATATCTAATTTCCTCCAAATTTGAACTTAAAATATCTATAAAAATCAACTAGGCATATAAATATATTTTTTAGATTTTTAGTTATGTACAATATAAACTACTTCGAGAAATCTTGTTTTTAATTTTCAATCCTTAACTATGACAATTGAACTTTTTATAAATTATTAACTATAGAATAATTTGCAAATGTTCGATATTCTGATGAATTTTGGTAAAAATTTGAGCTTTAGGTGAAAATTTCATGTATCTACAGTTATTATTATTTGTGATAACGAAAAAACAAAATCAATTTTGTTAAAAATTGGCTTTGCGTAAAAATTCTAGTTTTTTCTAATTTTTTTTTATTTTTTCCGACGCATTTGACAACTATTGGGAATATTATACTTTTAACTCTCCTACGTAACCAACAAAATTCGCTTTCCTACCAGAAAAGATGCGGATGAAGAAAATCGGAGCACTTTTATTGCCAAAAAATGAGACGACAAATACAAAAAAATAAACACAACATTGTAAAACCAATACATTTTTCGCTTCGTTCAGAATCTAAAACAGGAACTCGGAGACGAAGTGGCTTATTTTGTCTGGTTGGTGATACGATATGCATTTTTCCAGTGGTCACTAACTCGAGGGTCACCAACTCACCACTTATGTTGCTTAAAATTATAACAACTTATTAACGTCATCAATACAAAATACGTTAGGTACAAAAATTATAATATAATATTCCTATTGTAAATATGTATGTGACGTGGCATTTAAACATTATGTTTTTATTATATTATTATTCGTAATATATAGCAAAAAATATTTACAATTTAACATCGATTGATCTATTACACAAAATCAAATCTTCATTTTTGAGACTTAGCTCATCAATATTAGGTACTTCATCTGGTGTTATTATGACTTATGCGAGTGATTGGTCACATGCCAAAAGGGGCAATCCCATTTGCCTATTCGTATTAAATATTTACTTCTGTCGAATTGTTTATCTGATAGGACTTAAAAATAAGCAAAAATTACTAAATAAAGCAATTTTCTAAGATATTCAAACATGTACATTTAAATTATGTTGATCCGAAGATTTTCAATACGCACTTTTTTATTTGTTAAGAAGTAAATTCGATATTTAAATAAAAAATAATAATTTGAGTTATTTATCTTGTAAAATAATATTTGTGAGTACTTGAAACTTATAGGTGTAACATTTTCAAATGCGATGTTTTTGGTAAAGAATAATTCAACCTACTGAGTTAGTAATAGTTATATAAATTACTTTAACAATAGCAACAATATCATAGAATATACTTCTTAACAATTATACTGGTTGACACTTTAACCGTCTTCGCTCAAAATCGTTTTTTAGTATACAATGATTTTATATCATTTAACATAACTATTATAGTAGTACCCATATGACATCTAATGTACAGCAGAACGGTATTCACTGGTAAACTACCTTTTTTTAAAAATGTATGTCGATAAAAATGATTAGTTGTTAAATGGTTCTAGCAGTAGTTAAAAAATGTATAAAATGCTTGTATGAATGCATATTATCACCAGTTTTTTTTTTATTTAGTGTTTAAAATATATAAATTTTAAATTCTGAATTAGTTCGACAAAATTTAAATAAGGTTTTAATTATTTTGTAGGTAAATAATTTTAAAATTAAAAACATAGTTCTTCATAAAATTATATTAAATGTGTATAAAAAAAACTTTAGCATAAAGTCACATTAAATTTGTGTGTGCAGTTGAAAATCAAATTTTAATGTACCTAATTGGCTATTTATGAGAAAAATAACAGTTTTTAATTAAATAATAATTGATTATAATTTTAATATATTCTGAATTTCTTCAAATTTTATATGGGATTTGTTTTTTTGAAAAAATGAGTTCTGCCTACCATACCACTAAAATAAAAATAAATAACTAGGTTATAATATTGCTAATAGACCCTCTTGGCTCAGAATCATTTTTTGTGTATAATATATGTCAATGATTATTAAAATTGTACATGGCATGCGATTTGGACAAACCCATCTAAGAGATAGAATTCTATTCAGACGCTTCAAATTTAATATATATTTTTGGAATGCAATATGGATAAACTGAACTTTAACTACAACATTCCTCGTTTCGTGTAGAATCCAATAGAAAAAGGTAAAATAATTTTAAATTGCTGAATTGTAAAACTGCCGTATTTGTAACCAATGTCGTAAAGAATACTTTTAAAAAGTATTTAAGAAAGTTATATAGATAGTCATATAGTATTTAAATATTTAACCTCCCTCCCCCATATCTTTGGTTGGCGATGTTCCCAAATATATGTAACAATTATTATAATACCTAAGCAATAATATTTCTCGAATAAAAATAAAATGTTCGAAATAAAAACGAAAAGTATTCAATACAAAAAAATATTTAAAATACTATCGAAAATACTTTATATTGAAAGTATAAAAAAGTATTCAATACTTCAAAAAGTATTTGAATACTTTAACTCAAATAGTTCATAACACTGTTTGTAACTGATTGCAGTAGTTCATAATATAAAATTCAAAATGTAAGAAAATATTTTAGGGTTAATATTCTCTTAGTGTGATCGGTTTTACAATAATTTCTCATTGATCCAGAATATAAAAATTACGAAACCATTGTTTTTGTTTAGACACTGCATTACTGCAATATTATAGATTTATTTGCAGGTACCCTATACCGGCTATACCTATAGATATACCCGCTATGCTAAAATCTAATAAATTCTATTAAGCATTTTAATTAAAATATACAATTGTCAGAACTGACTTTGTTTTATTATTCTTCTTAACACTATATAACACAATAGATATCAATGGAAATTATTTTCACAGTTCAATGTTACACTAATCCTGCCATATAATATGGCAGACAAATGAGTTATAACGTATAGGTAATTAAAAAAAGTAACGGCGGAGGTCGTTGCCACGCAGGACCTCCGCTGCGAATTGGGCGCGATGGTGAGGTTTTTTATTGTTTATTATGCCGCTAAGGTGGTGGGAATTTCATCAGAAATTTCATCTGTCTGCTACCTATATAACCAATGTCGATCTACGAAAATATGAATACCGAACGGTACCTACTATAGTCTGTACAGTAAGTTGATAGATACTAAAAGTGCCAATCTAAAGATCCGTATTTTATCATTGTTATTAGTGTATATTTCGCTGTACTTTGGTCGAAATGAAGTTTTTAGTGAGTATAAATATTCATTAATATTAAATTATTATTAAACTGGTGAAGGTATATCTATATTTAACATCGATCACATCGGCTTATTCGACTATACCTATAATAACCGTTTACATATGTTCTTATTTTATATTATAATAGGTAATAATATAATATTGTAGGTAAGTTGTAGTAAATTTAGTAGGTCTTGTTTTTAAGACGCAACTCGACCATATTATTTTTCTTATCTGCTATAATAGTTATGACCAAGTTGCGTCAATAGATATTGTGTGTTACAATAATATAGCGCACAAATAAAAATTGCAAACGTTTTTTAAAGCTTGATGATCTAAAAAATATGATTTCTGAACAAACTTCATATACACGATTCAAATGAACCTGCATTTCTTAAACGACAAAAATTATGAAATGGAATAAAATGAAAAGCTATTCCAGGCATAAAGATAAAACCATCACAACAATTAAATACCGAGCTTAATAGGGAACACATTGCTTCTACTACCATATAATTATATTTTTTTAAGTATGTGATAATGGAATGTAATATAATCAATTATCAAATGTATATAATGGAGTCATGTAATTAATCTCTTATTCTCTTCTGTTATATAATAGTCTTTAATAAATAATTTATGCTTTTAAAAACTGGAACGCAACTAATTACAACTATTTGCAAATAGGCTATGATTCTTTTTGAACTATTTTTGGCGACATAACTCACCTACTGATAATAATTTTTAACGCAAATAGAATGCACCGGTAGAATATTCATAGTTAAGAACTACTTCTTTCAGTCGTTTGTCAAATTTTTGTTTAATTTTTTTTTTTTAATGAGTGCTCGCCAGATATGTGTTTTATATTAATATGTCTAGGGCTGTTACCTATCTTATTAATCGAAAGTTTCAATGGTCTGTTATGGGTTGGCTGTTATATAATCATTTATATTATTTCATAAAAATACAGGTATTCGTATTGAAGGTACATTGCTAAGGTATATTGATGTTGAACAATTTAACATAAAATAAAATGCATGTATACAAATACAGTACCTATAAAATATAAAATATTTTACCTACCCAATTACCATAGTCGCTTTTATAAAATATTAAATGAAATGAAAAAAATCGTTTGCACAAGTGAAAATTGCGTAATGTTTTTTGGATGTTTAACGATTATTAAAATGTTACTTTAATATAGGTTACACGGATTACGTATACCCATATAATTTAAAAATCGATGGCGTATTTGAAGGTTAGTGTGGTTGGATCAACCCTCTCACTTTCGATCCATGTATTTTTCTACTTATTTCTAATATTGTATTATCGTAACACCACACTGTTCAAATTAGCGTAAAATACAAAATGTCGTATAAAATAATATTAGGGACCCTCAGCTTCAGAATCTTTGCCACTGCAGGAGTACACATCAAATTTTCACTAGGAACCTAATTAAAAAGAATACCTCTAATATTAAATATCAGAGCTGCATGATTTTAACATCCACTTCATTCCATTTCTATGTGTAAGTATGTACTGTATAATACAGTTCATCGCCAACGTATACGATCTTAATAATTAATAATGCATAATAAATTTAATGGTCGGTTGATCGAATAATAAGTTGACAGCTGTTTAGTGATATATTTTAAATCTATTGCGTGTTTATTCGTGTTATTACGTGGTAACCCGTATGTGGGTAATAATAATATTGTCTAATTTTTATCAACTTACAGTTTATCACTAAAAATAATGGTTCAACTGACTCAATATTTTGCTAATTGAGTGTATTTTTGCTACACAGTTACTGGGAATATAATTTTTTTATAACGAGCGTATACACGAACCTACTTACATGTTTGATACGAAACCAAACACATTACATGTAGTCGCTTAGCTATGATTTTAGTATTTTACTGTACTTTATAGTATAAAATCTCTCTCTCACTCTATGGTTTCAGTCCGAAAATTGGTTTGCAGTCAGTTTCCACTCTTCTCTATTATCCACTTTCCATTCCATTTGCACATATGAATCGCATCCTTGGTCCCATATAGCCGTTAGATGTATTCTAGTCTTGGCCTTTTTCTATGATTCTTTCCACACTGCCTTTTATAATTAGTTTTGGTAATCATTCATGCTGATGTCCTATCCATTTATTCCGTCTTTTTACTATACTTTTCCATAAACCTCCTTCTACTTTTCAAGAACCTCCTTATTAGTTATTCTGTCCGTCCAGCTTATTTTCAACATCCTCTTATAACCCCATATTTCAAAAGCTTCCAATTTTGTTTGCTCTTCCATCAATATTGTCCAGGTCTCGTACCCATAATAGTCTATACTAAATATAATATGCGTCTTCAATTAGTTTTTTCTGACTTTAAGGTTAATGTTCATTGAAGTTTATTACCATAAATACGTGTAATAATATAATATATAATTTTTAGTTATTAAAGTTCATTATATACGTACATATTATGCATACGCGGATAAAAAATGCCACTTTTCGACACGTCCTCAATGGACTCGACCCTTAAATTATAAGTAGACGGTTATACCTCCCCCTCTACCACTTGTCATATATTATAGTATGATACTAAATAATATACAATATGAAATATTATCGTATTGCATAATAAATCAACAGGTGGCTCTGGCCGTTTACTGCGTGTTATCGGCGACGACGACGGCGGTGCACTCCGCACCATCGCACGGATTCATATCGCCGGTGATCCTGCCCAAAGTGCACGTGGCGTCTCCGGACGTGACGGTCGTCAGACAACCGTACGTTGTACAGCAGACCGAGCCGGTGTTCAGACACGTGTACTACGCCGCCGACTCTGTGCCCATGCCGGCCGTGCCGTACGTATCGCATCATCACGTGCAGGCCTATCATCAGCAACCCGTGGTCGCGACTTACCAGACGGCACCCGCATACGCGCCAGCCGTCGGCTACGTCGTCTGATGAGCTCCGGCATTCGAGTCATCGTCACGAAACCGTCAGCACCGTCATCGCACGACATTACGTAGAGGCATACTATAAAATGTTGCATTATGCCAGTAGCCGCAGACTCACGTCCCAGCCACCTGTGTATAGTATGACGACGTCCTGATGTATTATCCCGACGCCAACGACGACGACGACGACGACGAAAATACAATAATATTATTAATACATATCTATAAGAATAAGATTATATTATATTATATCGACACCACGCATAGTTTAAATATTATATGTACCTACATTATATTTATGATAGGTTAGTCCAGCCTATGCGCGCGATCCACGCGAATGATTAAATGCGAAAACGTTTTTCATTTATATTTTATTTACAAATACAATAACACAACAATAATTTCTCAACATTTTTTTTTTTTTAGATTGATGGAAGAACTAAAATAATAATAAAATTAGATAATAATAATAATATATTTTTTTATTTTGTGCGGTGGGCCTAATTTAAACATGTGTATATATATATATATATATATATATATATATATATATATATATATATATATATATATATATATATATATATATATATGCTATGTATACACACACACACACACACACACACATACATATATAAATATATATTATATATATTAATTTTTTTATTTGAGTAGATAATAAACATTATAATGAAATAAAATGTTCGATTAATTCATATAATAATTTAATGATAACGATTGTACTAAATTGAAAACATAACCGGGTGGTTTTTTTTTTAATTTAAAAACTTATTCTAAAATTTCTAAGGTACCTACATGAGCACGACATTTTCCCGTATTTTAATAATGATTATAAGATAACCTAATAGTACTTAGAAAGTATGTATATAATTGTTTTTTGTTTAAACATATTTTTACGATTTATGTTAGGTACTTGTGTGACACACAAGATGACATAGTTTACGGTTGTCAATTTTAATTTTTCCAAAAAGGCTAGAACTATTTTAATGATACTACAATAGGTTGTTTACCATTAATGTTAAACATTATTTTCAACAATAGTTTCAATGATTTCATTAGGGAATTTCGAACATGAACAAAAATACGAGACTAGATTTTTTGGGAACATTATGTTTTAATCTAAACTTGCAAATTCAATCTTCAAATAATTGAAACCGTTTTCCTAGACCACTTCAATACATCTAATGAATACAATTAATTAGATTTTATTTCACAGTTCGTCGACGTTACACAATAACAATTTATTGTCGTTCACGCGTTGACCATTATATAGTATTATTTATTCTCAAAATGTCCAATGTACATATTAAGCATAAAAATAATCATTATTTACTTATCCTATGTGCTCGAACAAAGTAAATGATTCGTGGTTTATGTATTCTGCAGTTAGAAGGTCTAAATTTTTTTAAGTTCAAATATCACTAATGAGATCAAATGGATAAATGTTAACAATTCATAATAAAATCTATTGAAATTTGAAAGAAGAAAATAATTTAAATGAAATTGAGCTTTGAGCTTTTAATATGTACGATTTGTAATATAACCTTAAGTTGGTGCATAATCATTAAAACAGACATGGTCTATATATCATATATATTTAAATATTTAATATATATATAAGTCAACGTAACGTGGATAAATTTCATAATGCGTATCCCAAATGTATGGTGTCTAATAACAATATTAGTAAAGGTGGTTAAAAGAATAATTTACCATGGTCGTTGTATCGACGTTTGTATTTTAATTACCGATAATAATAAACAGCCCAAATCCGGTATATTTTAGTTTTTAATTGTGACAAAATGTTTTAGTTTCGTTTTTATTATTATTTACACGAAACAAAAGACTGTAATAAATTCTAAATTTATGTAATAAATAAAGTAGGAACATACCAATAAGGTAATGAGAATTTAAGAAATAATCTAACTTGATCATAAACATAATTTCTTCGACCCTCGGCCAGCAGATCCTTTCAATACCATTGATAACAAGGACATCATAGAAACCCCCAATTTGATTTTAAAAAAAAGGACTCCTAGAAGTCAGTGATAACTATCACGTTCCTCATTAATTGGGTATTTTTATGCATGAACATTTTTTTTTTATGAGTGATTGTCCCGCGTTTTTTATTCATTTTTTATCCTTTTTTTCTCCTTTTCTCACCATTGTCCTTGTTTCAAACTGCTCCTGATTAGTTTTTTTTTTTCGTGGCAATGTTGACGATTCTCCCAATTCTCTAGGCTTCCATACTGGAGAACCTGCGGAGTAACATAAAAAAATACTATCATCAATATCTCTCAACTAATTAATTTAAATAAATCATAACACCTAACGTATTTAATACAACCTAAAGGCTGTTTATAAACAAAAAGATATTAACATTATTCATTTCTACATCTTTCAGAATTTGTTTACCCGGTGGAGTGAACTCAACCGCCATCCCCTCTTATGTTACTTTCATGAGTTCACTCTACCAAAATATGTGACCCATAGCCTATTGGCTAACATTATAACAGATCTAACCTATTCTCAGTGGATAGCGCATTTTTAGTAATCCTGGTGCAGATCCGTCTTACCGAGGTCCTGCACCTGAGGCGGTTGATAATTTTCTGGTTGCTGTGATCTTTCCACCAGTCTGGCTGCTTGGCTGCCAGTACTACTTGCTGATAATGTAGATGTGGTACTAAGCATTAAATAGTTGGGTGTTTTTCCCAGACTACCATGCATCAGAAGTCCTTTAGATGGTCCAGGTTGACTACTGCTATCATCTTCACCTTCGGATTTTTGTTCGTCAACTTTTCGTTCTTCTAAAAACAATTCAATATATCATTAGTTATTTATTATGAAATAGAATATTATATTTTATAATATTAATTAAATAATAAAATTAGGTTATTCATTATAATAACCGTAACTATTAAAAACAATAAGTTTATTTTTAGTTTATTGTTATTATTATTATTTTTACCTCTGTTTCTCGATCTATAGTTTGGCAAAATAGTTTGAGTCCCTGCTGTGTCCGTTGTAGAATCAGTCGACGATGTTCCTTGATTCCTTAAATCCACTTTAGTCATAGTATTCCCCGAAGAATGTCTTTGAGGTGGTTTTGGAGGTATTTTTTTAGGTTTTCCAAGTGTTTGTGAACCCTGGGCTAAATTTGAAATATCAGGCGTTTTATTATCCTCTGATATCAGTTGTAAACCTTGAAATACATTTCATCATTAATGAAAACGTACAAAAAAAAAAATATTAAAAAGTATTTACCACCAGTATTGATTGTTTGTCTTCCTAATGTTGCGGTATTGCTTACTAGTTGAGCAGGAGAATTAGTAGAAGGTTTGGCAGTAGGAATACTCATATTTCGTACGCTTTCACGAATGATTTGACGTATAGTTTTTAAGAACGCATTTCTGAATTCGGCAGTACTAAATTAATGTATTATAAATATTATTAATAAAAATTGCATTCCGGCAGTTAAATTAACTATTAACATTTAACATACCTATTGGAAAGGACATAAATCTTTTCTGCTCTTCTATGGGATTGACTACGTAAATGAATCAGCTCCCATAAGAAATGTGTCTCCATATCTTTAGCAGAGCTTGCTCTAACTTGTACTTCAGTTACTGGTATTAAAACTTGATATCTAATTATTTCCATATCACTTTTGCCCGATACACCCTAAAATAAAAAAAAAGTAGCTTAATAATAATTATTATTATTTAATGAATTATTATTAATTAATCATTCAAAACTAACCATTAATTTCTTTTTTTGTCTTAAACGTTCTTTACACAAAAACACTACTGCTGATTTGAATACAAAACACATCGCATGTAGTTCAAGGCCTTTTTTTATTTTCCCAAGGAAATCAGATATATTTAACCATTCAACCCCTCCATAATACAATAAATCACCAGGAGACAAGTCAATAGACTACAAAAAAAAAAATTCATTTTTTAGCATTAAATGTCAGCCTAAGTTTTAATATCTTATTAAAAATAACGTACTTGTTTACAAGATTTTTGATGTTGTCTAAATAAGTGATCAAAGATTGCTCCATACTCTTCGTGTATCCTTTGCATTTCATTGATATGTTCAGCGACATTTTCCATTCCCTTAAGTGCTTCTAAAATTTAAAAATCATAGCTAATAATTAGTTTTTATTAAAAAAAAAAAACTATATAATTTAAATATTCTAATACTGATTAATTACTTACCAATGAGGTGGAGGTGTTGATCTGAATGAGGATCAGTAAGATTCCTTAGTTGTTGTAGTAATAGTGGATATTTTAATATTCTTTGAATAGGTTTAATTAAATAAGATTCTAAAGAACAAGAATGTTGTTGACGAGGATTTCTGGAGCATAGAAATTCTTGTAAGGCTTGATTGCCTTCATCTATAAATAAATAATGATTTTAATTTGTTTACGAGCACATGGCATTCTGATATTTGTATGATGGTCATTACTTACTAGGATTAAGTATTTTTTGAGCTTTTGAATGACTTGCACAGAACGAACTGTACAATTTAAAATGATTGACATAATATAAAAAGGCGCTCCCGATTGAGAAAAGTATATTCTGTAATATAAATTATAATTTATGCATTAATTTATTCGTATTTTTTTATGTATTTTTATAACTGTACTTTAAATTGTTCTGGCTGATCAAATTTATGGAAATTAGGTTCTTGATGTACGGCTTCTTCTAAATTTTGTAAGAATTGATGTTGAAACTGAACAATTTCTTGGATATTACCAAACAGAACTGCTATTTCTGCCCCAGATAAAAATGTTTCATGTTTAAGTGGTTCTAAATAATTCTCCAGTAGGTTATTTAAGTGCTGTAAAATTTTTTTTATTTTTATTAAAAAAAAAAGAAAAGTATATGATCTATGAATTTTGCAAAGTAAGTAATTCTCAATTTTATATGAAATTTATTTTTGTCACATCAAAATTTATTATTTAAAAATATAAAAAATATTTTAAGGAAATGTACCTTAATATATGATTTTTCGGTATCTACAAGTTCAGAAATAACTTTCCTAAGTTTTTCAGCATCTGTCAACTGACGACCAATAGTTATTTGAGGATTCTGTACAGCAGACATTACGATTGGGCTAGTTCTTTTGGCTGGCTCTGGAGATCTACAGAATCCAGTAACTTCACCAGCACTCTATGAACAATAACATTAAACAATTAAACAATTGAACCATCATTTTGTCGACCATTATCATATTTATAAATAATCAAACAAACCTTAATTAAATTTTCGATTTCAAAAGAATTTCCTCTGGAAGCAAGTTTTGAATCTTGTGTCATGTTGTTAGTCTCCAATTCATAAATACCTTCCCTATCTAATAAATTTAAATAATAGATTTTATGTCAATAGTGTCAAGTGCATTATTTTAACTTACTCCACCCTGGAGCAGGAACAATCAGTCCAGATATCATTTCTTCTGAGATCACTGGTGGATCTGAGGGTGGCGGAGGACATACTAATGATTGAATTATATCGTCTGTAGTCTTTGATATAATTCTTGAGCCTGAAGGTAATTGAGGAGGTTCGGTTCTGGATGATCTCATCATCATACTTAAAGAAAGTTCTTCTTGAAGAGCCGATTCCAGGTACATCATATCTAAATCACTTACTATTGCACTATTAATCACCATAATTTCATCGCTTTTAATTAAACCTGCAATCAACAAATTATAACGTTTGTAATTTAAATTATACAAGGAAATATAAATGTTTAATATTTTAACTAACTGAAATTATACTACTAAGTATTAAAATAACTGATTACCATTTTGAATAGCAATTCCCTTATCTTCAACTCGACTAACATAACAACAAAGTTCATCTTGTCTTTCAGCATTTTCAATTAGTTCTGCTTCTACAGAAAATCCCCACATATGATCTAATGTATTTCTTTCAAGTTCTACTTGATAAAGGATTTTGGCACGAACTTCGACAACTTCGTGAGTATGTAACTAATAAAAAATATGAATTTGTTAAATTAATTAAATAGATATTTTTATATGTATTTACTTTAAATGAAATGCTTACATAAGTTTCAATACTATCAGTTCGATGAGGAACAAAATAATTATGATCTTCCATATCCCTTCTCTTTTTTACCCTGACAAAGTGCTCCATGGGATTTAGTCCTTTTCTTGAACAAGATAATGCCAAATACTCATCAACTGTCATGCCCTCTCGCAAATGTATTTGCACTGACTATAAAACAAATTAATTTTAGTATGTACCAGATAAAATTATAATACAAATAATCAATATTATTTTATTAAAATCTATGTGCCAATAATTTACTAAGATAAATATGTAAATATTATTTTTTTAATAAAAAAAAAATTGTAAATAAATGTAGTGAAATATAAATTTTTAAAAACCGTTGTGTGAAATCACTAAAAATGTTAATTTCAAAATACCTCTTCATTACTTAACTTGAGAGAAATCAATAACCAATAAGTAATTTTGTTAAATATATTGTTATTTTTTAAAAAAAAACCTAAGCATATTTTTAAACAAAGGGGGTTATTAAATAATTGAATATTTTAATTTTATATTGGATTAAAGTATACATATAATTTATATTAAATGCAAAAGATATTATTTATAAATGTTGTATATTTACTTGATTATCAGGTAAGGATACTTTCACAGTCTTTTCTGGGTCATCTCTGGATGTTGATGATTGCAATGATCTTCTACCTGAACTACTATTTGAACGGGATAAAACTGGAGCTTTTCTTTTGGTTGCACCACGTCCAGCCAAAAGATTGTTGAGCAATGACGGAGAACGAGCGCATATAAATGCATGTAGCGAAGATACAGTAAACACACCTAATTTGTTTAATGTTATTTTTGTGGCTCTAGATACACGCGTTAAAAGAATCTGAAATGTTGCATATAGTTATTTATTTTCACACTATTATTAATTGAATTATAAATTAATAAATTAAACATTTATTATTAATGTAATTTTTTGTTTAATTCATAAATAAATAATACGTAATTTTGAATGTACCTTGGGATTCGGAAGTTCGCCATTTTGTAAACTAGCCATGTAACATTTGAGCCGAAACTGTTCACAATGTAGTCTCTCTAAATTTTCTTCCCACGCTAAAATTTGCTTTTTTATTTGTTCTTTAGTATCTGGATCGGTTAGCATTTCTACTTGTACTTCAGCCATGTGTTTAAGTTTTTGATCCTGTAGAAAAAATAATTGTTATTATCAAGTGTAAACATTGTATAATATAATTGATAAAATTAAAATTAAGTATTTTAAATTCAAAAAATGTATCAATGTAGGCAAATTATTTTCTTATTCAAAAATTAAAACTAGCGTATTAGAGAAAATACATTTTTCGTATATAAATTACTAAATATGACTAAACAAAATATATAACCAACCTAATTATATCATACAGGTGGATAGCTTTATAATATCATTTATTATACATAATAATATGTATTCAATGAAAGTAGGTACCAAAACATATGTTTGTTGTTTATGAAATATTTATGTAATCTTATAACAAATACTAAGGAAGGTCATTTAAAAATACTGTACTTTAATACTCGTTCAATGATAAATATTAATATAAACGTTCAACAATAAAACTGAATATGGAATTAGGTATGTCGTAAGTATCAAATAAATGTTAAATTGAGAATCATGTTTGAGTAAGTATATAAAAAGCAAGAACTAATGAAAAGTTAAAACTAATTCAGCAATAAATAATTATTGAAAATTTAAGAATATATCGATAACAATATTGATTGGAGATTCTAGTTATAATATTAAGTTTGTGATTGAATTTTTAATTGCATAATTAAGCCGTACAAGTTTCAGCGATATCATAACATTATCATATACGATTGTAAACCTGGTACCTACCTACTTATATTAAAATTATCTACTACGCATAATTATTATTGAATAATATTAATTTGTATGTGAACATTTTATATTTTTTGTTGGTCATCATAAAATTATAAAAAATATAAACAGACAAAGCAAAATTGTAAGAATTTAAGTAATAAAAGTTACAATGCTGTTATTATTAAGTACTTTTGCTTATTACATTAACAAAGTATGTATGTACAAAACTTTTATCAACTTTAAATAGGTAAATTATTATTTCTTTGAAATTAAACATAGATATTTTTAAAATACAAACCGCATCCACTTGTTTTTCAATTCTGTAAATTTCTTCTTGTAGTAAATGAAGTGTTCCTATTTTTCCTCTATGTCTAGCAAACGCTGCCCCACATGCAGAATGTATGCTGTTAACCCAGTTTTCCAATTCTACTTGACAAGGTGCCTGAAAAATAATACAGTTATAGTTTTGATATTAAAAAATTAATTTTTAAATAAATTTTTTCTGTGAGTTGATTGGTTTTATGATTATCTTTTTAAAATTTGTTAATATACTCTATATACTGTCATATTTTTAGTTGTGAATTTCAAAATTTGTAAAAATAAACATCTGTGTTCATATAATATAATATTAATATAAAAAATTTGCCACTGTTATATTTTAAGTAACAAGCATTGTTAATGTGTGCTAATGGTGTAAAAGCCTATAATCTAGGTCAACCTCAATGATCAAATTCTAATCACATCTATATTGGTATTGTGCAAGTATGATTAAAAAAACTTTGTATCTAATTTAAAACAAACATAGAAGATCAGATTAACTAACCAACTGAGTTTCTAAACTTTTGATTACATCGAACAACTATTTTATACTTCCAGAAAATAAATACTTTTTCATCCTGCTAAAATATATATATATATCATAATATTTACCAAAATATAATTCAACACAAATAGTATTTTTCTTTTTTAGTCATAATTTTAATAAATACATTGTCGGACATAGCATACCTGAAATAAATAGGCATCTCCAAAAGCCGTACTTAAACAGAAAATATAATCTCTTTTCGGGTGTTCTGGAATAGGTTGCATGATCGCTCCGTCAACGATTATAAGGTGTTTTGGTGCTGCCTCTACACTGCGGCCTTCTCTAGAATCGCATGGGTAAAAGAGTAATGTAGTACCTTTAAGGCATACCCAATATCCTTTCCAGCCTCTTTTTCTGGCAAGTTCAATTTGGTGCTTTTTCCGTAATAGCCATTTTTTTACGCTCAAAAACCTAAAATTAAGAACAAACAGATTCAATTATAATTTATATTTAAATTTTATGATGATCATTTAAATTATGATAAATTGTACAATTTAATTAAAATAATTTACATTAAAATTCCCCAAGTATTATTTATCAAGTATTATAAAATAAGTGTTCTTTTTAGCTATTTTTATTTTTTGATTTTTCCTGTTAACGTACAATAGATTTTTATTTTTATAAAAGACTATGACTTTATTATGTTTTATTTCTTTACAATATATATCTACAAAATATAGAAGTCACTCTAAATGGAACAAAAGCAGTACAAAGGTAAACGAGTGGCTTTCATTGAGTGAAGGCTACTTAAAACTAAACTGATTTTACCATAGCGTGTCAAGATATTCACCATTAAAATGTTACAAAACAATTTTAGAAGTGGTGTTGTATAATATTCAAGAGGATATACTAGGGTGACCATATTTATATAAAAAAGGGACAAGTTCTAAAAAAAAGAGACATTAAAAAGTTGTTTAATAATTTTTATGTTAAAAAGAAAATTTAGATACAACAATTCCTGTGTTCAAAATATGCTGCTGGAAAGGTGACAGTTGTGTAGATTCAATGTATTAATTACACTGTGCAATACGACAATGCAGTCTTATGCTGATTGCTGACAATTTGTTCGTTGGCACTCCACACTCGTTTCATAAAAATTATTGTTTATAACTTTGGTTTAGATATAAAACTGTAAAAATATTGCTATTTATTTGTTTTTTATACAGTTTTTTTTATCTTTAATACATATTTAATTATATACAAAAAAACGGGATTAATAAGGGATAAAAAGTATCCCGTTTGAAGTTCTTTGGACAATGGAACATAATGCCCAAGAAAGGGAAAAATTCATTTTAATATATTGTCACACTACACTATAGAAAATACAATCTAAGCTTTAATATCTTAAAAATTACTTTACAGTTTAAAATTACGTTTTTAAAACTTTTTAAATCATTTAAATCTAAATTTATTATGTTTAAAATACTATGATTAATTGTTTGATTAATTTAAAGTTTGTTATATATTTTTTTTTTAATTTGAGTAATACAAATTAAATTGAACTTAGTTTTTAATTCTGAATAGAATAAAATAAAAACTTTAATACATTAAAGTTTTTTGTTAATTGATAGGTGTTACAATATTTTGAATTATGGCATTTTACTTAAGCTCTTTGGCTCTATCTGTGGTAGTATTATTATACACTTAAACAAAAAACTCAAACACACAACTCATTAGGTACGTCACATTTAAAGTGAAAATATTTCTATACAAATCTTTAAACATTATTTCTTACAAGTTAGTGAAAAAAAAATTTGAAAAGTCGTCATTTCAAAATATATAATATTGTATATAAATCGCGTAGCAACGCAGTTTTAGTAGCATTGATGCAAATAGTCTGCATTTTCATTTCAGAGGTATATATATATACTAAGTAATCCATAAAAAATAAATATAAATATATATATATATATATATATATATATATATATATATATATATATATATATATATATACATGCATAGAAAAAGAGAGAGAGAGAGAGAGAGGAGTGAGTGGGTAAGTAGGTGAGCGAGTGTGTGAGAGGGAAGGAAGACTGAAACATACTTTATTTTACACATCACTTCAGTGATTTCGAAAGTCAATAT
>JACXSJ010000180.1:47858-64778 GCA_014851325.1 Pentalonia nigronervosa
CATGAAATAAATCGAAATCAAACCTTCTGGAATTGACACTATATATATATACAAGCTCTAAACTTTAAGTATTACTGTCAAAAATATATACAGTATTTGTTTTAAATAATTGAATGATAACTAGCATTGCATACATGCATATATACAATAAGTATATAAAGTATATATTTGTATGATTACACAAATTAAAAAAACATTATTTATTATTCACTATTTGTAAAAAAAACTAACAATAGTATATATAACTATTAAGTTGGAACTATATTTATTATAAATTAGCTTTATAATATAATTTGTACATTTTGTTACGTGTAAATCAATATATTGACAGGTATAATATACTTTATATTTTATTTAGTGTACATACTTATTAATTATTATATAAGTTAATATTAAAAATATATTTACTATCGTAATTTTCATTTCATATGTACAATAATAGCATTTCATTGTTAAACTATATCGGGAAAAGTTTTTTTAACCCAAATTTCTTTGGTAAAATTATCGATAGAAATATAGAATAAAGTATATTTTTAATAGGATAATAACTCTTAATAAATCTGGATCATCACAATTTAACATATCTGAGGTATCATAGAATTTATGTAAGCAAGTAATTAAAAAAAATTGTTTCAACTAGAATATATAGATTTTTTCCTCAAAATGCATTATTTTTTAAAACTCAGTTCTACTTTTTATTTTTTTAGTTAATTCTAAAATTATTCATATGAATATTAGTAAAGTATTTTAATTTATTATAAACGCGATACGTGCTACATATTTATATAGTGATACTATAATGGTATAGCAATTTCATTATTGTAGTATATTAATAATTGAATATTGAGGAATAAAATATATAAAATAAATATACCAATTTTATCAAACTTCTTTTCAAACAATAATAATATGTCTTTTATTATATGATGTTAATATATTTTATCATTTATATTAATTTTATTTTACAAGAAAAATTATAAAAATATTTTTTTATTTTACTTCAGTATTAATAATAATAATAATAATAATGTTACGAATAATAGCTATCTCCTTGTTTACCAACACAACAATTGCAGCTATATGTACTAGTAACTATATACGAATGGATGAACTTACCGGAGATATAAGGAAGGTATCTAAACTATTATGTATAACATAAAACTGGAAAAAAATAATAAATAATTAATAATATATTTTTAATTTGAATATTCCTGATTAAGAGAATATAATTATTTTTTCATAGCTTTTGTATATAATACACTGTTCAAAAACTGCATTTATTATTATTCAATGTACCTTTCTATTAAAAGATTACCTATCAAACTCTGTAATTCTAAAAACATTGGTTAGTAGGTACAGAAAATTGATAAAATACACAGAAATCCGTAGCAAAAAAGGTAAGTAGTCGAGTTTTACCTATTATTTGAGATATCTGCTGACTCAAACGTCATTTAGTCTTGAATAAAAAAAAAAAAATTGCAATACTTAAAATTTATAGGTATTGTGTTAACTATTGATAAGGTAAAACTTAAAGATTTGGATTAAAACCTTTAGTGTGAAACTTAACTAACAGCTAAAGTCACAGCTAAATTATATTATGTACAATATTTAATCTTTTTGAACTTTTTGAACTTTTCACGATTATTGGTTTAACACAATTAAAATGCTCAGCAATATACTTTTATATAGAATAGTCATATTATTATTATTTTTGTTTGTGATCAAACAGCACGAAATCGTTTAAGTGTCCATCTACTTAGGGTGGTCTTGTTTCCGGTATGTCGGTATTCCGCTTGGTTCTCATCCGTGTTTATGTGTTATTGCAGATTGTCAGACCGGTTAATTGATTCGTCAGACACGCAACTGGCATAGATCAAGTAAACGCTGATGAATTTAATATTGAGTAAATATTAAAACGAGAAATTTTACTGTATAAAGATCAAACGTAGTTTTGGCTACGTTTAAGATCTCACACGACTAAGGAAAAAACATAATGTATAGTACTAGTCTATACTTATATGCGAAGAATGAAAACAACAGATGACTTATTAACTCACGAAAAACATACCTAATAAAAACAACAAAGCACAGTTGTGAGATATAATTAATAATTGAATATATTTGAAATGTAAGTTGCTTACGACACATAACACAATAATACATATAGTTATTACAGTCCCGAAAATTTTATTCGGCTTATGTAACTTTGCAAATCTAGAGTAATTACCCCTACTAATATAAAAAATAAATAAATAAAACGAAACGAAATCGATAATGAAAGTTATCTAATAATATTTATTGTTTTCTTTCCGTCTTTCATTTTTACGCTGTCGTTACATAATAACGAAGATTGTATCTAAAATTGTGAGATAAAATAAATGAGGTTTATGATGATGTCGAAATCAAACAATGGTCGGTAAAAATTATTTGAATTTCCAAAATCTCAAGAGGACGCCGAATCCGCGCGTTTTATCACTGTCTTACAAACATACAGCATGACAAATTTGTGTTTAGAAGAACTGATTTTATGCTCTTAACTTTGATATTACAGTTAATTTATCTATTACCAAATTTAAAGGTGAGAATATTATATAAGGCGTCTTATTAGTTTTTAATGATATTTTAAATAAATCTATGAGTATTTTAAAGAGTTTCAACTCGCTTTCAAATTAAAATATCAATCAAAATCAATATAATGTACTCTAGATAGTATTCTTATTTTTAAGTTCAATAAAAGGTTAGCTCAATCTAAATATTAGATCTAACAACACAAAATTGATTACGCTGAATGCAAATTTGCTATATTTTACGTTTGTTTGTGGAGCATTTTATATTATATATTTTTACACATTTATGAAGATAACAATTAACTGTTCCGAATAAACGCTTTAATAAGTTTCATCGACATCAAATATTTCTTCAGTAAAAGTAAAATGTATTCGTTTAAGTTACGATTTTTTTACGGATCGAATAGAATCTATAAATTACGTAAAAATAATGATATTTATATAAGATATATGACAAGAAAAATTAAATATATATTATGATTTATGACAGAAAATGAAAAATATTAAGAACAAATAGCAATAACTAAGTCTTTCCAAAAAATGATAATGTAAATTACTATTCACTGTCATTGACAGTCATCAGTCATTTACAATGTCTGCTATAAAAGGTATCGTGTAATATAATACTTATAGTATCTTAAATTAATGTTTATATATGCCTGTTTTATTATAATATTAAAACGTAAAATAATTTTATAATACTGCAATAATAGAATACATGATTATAGATTATAAAGTAAATATAAACTAAATAGGATACTGATTATTACATGTCATCATTAAATTAGTTGTAAAAAGAGATATTTAAAAAAAAAATGTATGAAAATTATCTTACGTTGAAATATCTTCCTAATCTAACCATAGTTTATATTTTGTTTAGAGTTATGCTATTAAAATTGATGAGCTTGAAATTGTGTTTTTATGTTTTAAAAAATCTGTCAATATTTTTAAAATTTGCTAAAAATGGATTTTTAAACTTCTAAAAAAATCTCTTAGCAAAATGTTCAGATTGAATTTGTACAGTTTTCATTTATAATAAACCAATTCTCCAATTTATCTTCAAAATTAAATTCGTATACACTATTAATTATATACATCGGTTTTTGATTTTAGTGAATGGGAAATTACATTTATTTTTAACTATCTATTTTACAATGCTTTTACGACGAAAAATCATTTGTGCACCATTTATTTATCTTGTTAATAGAAATACGATCTTTTATCATTTCCTAGTTTATTTATTTATTTTTTTTTTTGGTTAATAGATTTTTCCATTAAATACATTTTTTTTTGCAATAAAAGCAATATTAACTTATTACGAATTAAGATTAATCTTTGACTTTTGTTTAAAATAAGAATGTTGGTTCTAGAGATTTAAGTCATTAACCCAACATTTGAGCACATATCTATGTAATCAATATAACTGTTGGGGAAACTTGAAACTATATATTTGGTAGTATTCCAAATGAAAAAGAAAAAGGAAAAAATGTACCTAATACTTAAAGCGTCTGTTCGCGCCGAGACTGGCGTCTTATCCGTTATTTATGAACGACGGTACTAAGAAGAAACTGTTTTATTGCTATGACCCCGTTCCATTTCAGAGATTTTATTCCTCTCCTCACCATATAGGTTAGGTTAGTCCCTAAAAGTTCTACCAGACGGTATGTCTTTTTCTATTTTGGTGAAATAAAAATGTAATCGTGTAAAAGCAAATTAATTGAGTTCAAAACTATAACCTCGTACGGTATTCGGTGAAACAATTTTTTTTCCAATGCGTATATAATATCTATATAGTATTATAATTGCTCACACTAATCTCAAAGAGCTTAGCTGATATATTTTGATAAGTTGAATAATAATTCAATAAAGGTTTTTGTTAACGAATAACATAAATCAATACAAAATGTACTGTTCAACACGATTAATATAATTTAGTTATTATGGCCGTAAAGTAATATTACAATTAAACGATCGTTCTTCATTTAATTTAGTATTTGAGTTTATTAGTTATTGATTTTAATATTTACTAAAACTTCGTTCAGTATCAGATGATTTAATGAGCAATGAGCACGTACGTATTCTCTTGGCACCAGGTCGATATTTTTTCATCATCAATACCACTGTTTAATACATTACGCATTATTAAAATGTGTTTAGTTTCTCTAGCTGTATATAGGTGAAAATATAACATTTCAGCTAGAATATATGCAAAACACCGCTATGATGTAAAGTAAAAAAGGTGGTCTAGTAGTGGGGATCACTCTGTTGTGCATTAAGTTTGAATGGGCCCCTGTAATGGGTGTGATTAATTTGAATTCAATGATATAAAATCATTATATACGAAAAACGATTCCAAGTAAAGACTGTGTACTGTCAGTCTAGTATATTACTAAATGTATTCTATGATATTATTGCTGTTAAAGTGATTCATTTTACTATTAAAAATACAGTAGTTTGAATTAATTTGTGTCGATAATATTGCATTTGAAAATGTACAATAATATGCTTTAAAAATTTCAAGTTCCAAATTACAACGAAATAACTAGCATTGTTGATCTTTATTTAAATATTTCATTTCATCCAAATTTGAATTTAAAATGTTTATAAAAAAACAACCATGGTACTATATTTTATACATTTTTCAGTTAAACTATTACACATTATCATTAGTTATAAAATTTAAACATTTTATAAATTTTCAACTATAGAATAATTTGCAAATTGTTGAGATTTTCAAAATTTTGTCAAAATTTGAACTTTAAATGCTTATAAAAAATAGTGCGCCTAATTTCTCGCTTATTATCTTTAATATTTTTTAATTTCTAACAAAACAACTTATCTAGAACCTTTTATTAAATTTTAAAGCTTATTAAGCCAACAGAAATTATTAATATTTATAGAGAAGAAAATAACTTATGTCTACAATTAGCTCGAAAAGAGTCAAAATATTTTGATAATTTTATGATATATAGAAAATGCTAATGTTAACATTCGGTTAAAATTTCATGTTTCTACAATTATTGTTTTCTGTGTTACATCAAAAACCAAAATTAATTTTGTTTTTGTTCTTTCTAACACTTTTGAAAACTATTGTGAATTTTCAAAAATAACCTCTTAAATACACCAACTAGATTCACTAACGCACCAGAAGTTGAAAATCGAAACATTATTTCGACAACTTATTTTGTGCACGGATAAAAAAAACACATATACACACATCATTGTAAAATCAATACATTCTTCGCTCTACTCAGAATCTAATATTACACTATTCATTTAATCATCATGAAATTGTAGACATTAACAACCAACTAAAACTGTATTTGGTTGATATAAAATACACATACTAATGTATATAAATCACACTCTTAGTCTTCAAACATAATTTATCTTATAATAACAATTCACATGTTTTTCCAAAAATTCTTCAATATACATTTTTAGAAATATTAAAAATGTAAAAACGATTATTCTCAAACAATATAATACAATGAATATGCACGAAGTATATGGTTATGGTTAGCACTATAATTTATGATTGGTCTATGGCCACCTTTGTTGACTTTCGAATAATTCAAATTTTAATTGAATGTAAAGTGACGGAAATGTTCAAATGCACCTATATTAATAATCTATAAAAATCAAAATCCAGCAACCAATATTAAAATAGTACTTTAATATTATTAAATAGTCAAATGTGTTATCTTCTAACATAAAAGTATAATTAGTACTTATTTTGTATTAAAAATAAGATATTATTGGTGAAATCATTAAAAAATAAAATAATGATAATGATTCTTTATCATAAAACATTATATGTGGTAATGTGTATATTTAATATTGAACATTGAAAAATATTATATATTATACAATGTGATTCACTCAACATGGTCACCCCATTTTTCTTTTAATAATAATTAGGTATGTTTAAATTCAAATTTTTAGGAATTTTAAAATATACTTAAGGACCATATTATCATATATTTAAGTTTTTTTACCATTTGAGGAGTGTCCTAAAGTGATTTCAACTTTTTGTTCAAATGAGAACCAACCTTTTCTTCTTAAACTGTTAATCACAAGACTCTCAATTAAATTTTGATTTAGATAAATCAACATAAAAAAAATAGTTTGATTCTATACAGAATACTCCTTAAATAGTATAAATAATCTCTATATGGTCCTTAAATATATTTAAAGTTCTCAAAATCAGAATTTGAATAAATCTATCATGTATAAAAGAAAAAATTGTGATGAACGTATGTTATGCATTCAATTTATCATTAGTTTTTCCTATAAAGTGAAAGAAATAATGAAAAAAAATCATAAAACCACGTCTCTTTAAAACTATGAAGTACTGACTAAACGAATGTATTATAGAAACGCGAAATTCAATTGGTAAACTTCTTCTTCAAATCACTTGTATAACGGAAACTTAATAATTTGATTGCAAACTAAAATTTTTATGGCATTTAAATTTAAAAAAACTAGATAAAACATACTATGTCAATAGCTTATTATAGGTATTATTTATTTTATTTACTAATAAATATAAACTAAACATTTATATTATCGTTGTAAGGCATACAATACATGCAGATATATCCATGTTATGTAACTATAATCTAATATTAATATTACGTATAAGATAAATGTTAGTACTAATAAACCAAATATATTATAATAACTATATTGGAAATAGTGGGTTCTGTTTGTATAATATACCTAAATCATATCGTATAATAATAATATGTACACAGTGATGCAACCAACCGGTAGGATTAGATTAACATCTGGTTTATGTTTACTAAGATGTGTTTTTGGTTTTAAAAAATATATCTAAAGAAACGACCATTTTTTTCAAAATATATTTACGAGTACTTACCCTGCTTTTCTAACAGCTCCCGTGCAATTAAACGAGGCGGCTGCAGTCCCTGTTTGTTTACCCCGGTATGGTGAATTTTGAGTGCTCTCCGCGTCGTCTTCGTCACTGATAGCGGTTGTCAAAGACATACGATCGTCGTCCGATATCTGTGAAAAGCAATTATAATAAACTGAAATAATTAACAATAAGGTACAAAAGATGCATTTTTCACTTTAATTGAAAAATATAGATTGGCTTAGTTTATTTGTCCAGAATAAATTTAAGAACCAAAATAAAATTTTAAAAAGCAAATAATTTATAGTTTTGATGAAACGATTTAATCGTATTCTACATAGCATGTATATGTATATACTGTGTATAAGATAGATATAATTATATCTCAAGTAACAGCCAAATATCAATTAAAATATTCAATTAATTAATATGCTTGATAAATAATATCCTACTTCCAACTGTCAAGATCTACTTACTCCGATTTAATTGATATTTGCATTATAAAAGTAACTCGATCTAACATTGAACTATATTTAAACAATTATGAACGAGTTCAATTTAAGACAATTTATTTTTAAAAATCTGGTTAAGAACATTTATATGTTTTAGATATTTACAATATATACACAATAATATAGTTTATGCAATTGCTATTTGATTAGGTAAGGTTACGACAATTAAAATAAATTTAAATATTTTCACCCAATAGTACTTAATAATACTTGAAAAGATATTCTAAACAAATAACTATAATGTATGTATGTAACGTATTTCAAATTTTAATTGTTAAAAAACTTTCTTAACAATAATAATACACTATTAGTATTATACAAAAACTTTGCATAAAAAAACTAAAAACTTAACACGTTCTATTTAGAGTATTAATTGATATTATCATCATCATTATAATCACTTTTTTATAGGTTTATATCATATTTTATAAAATACAATAAAAAAAAATTAAATATTATAAAATCAATGGTATTCTATCATTATCATAATTTGTGAAATCACTGTTTAAACTTATAAAAAAAATGTCAGAGAAGAATTTACCAACTTTAAAAATACATAAAACTTTTAGAACAACCAATGATATTATAGGTACTAGTGTAGGTACCTACTATAACTTCATTTTAAGATTTTTAAAAATACAGAGAATAAAATAAATTACAAATTTTTAACATAGAAATATCCTATATCAAAACTAAAAAGTATTTATGTTGAATATATTTATAGTGATATAACATTTGTCAGTTTTCTAAAAAATAAGAAAAATAGAAAATTTAAATTTAATTGGAATGAAAAATTGTGTTGTTTATTGTGTCGGCTCAAGTTCAAATCAATAAATACTTGAAACTTTTGATATATTTATTTCACTCAAAACTTATTTTTGGATAGATATAAAATTAAAAAGCCGGATAAGACGGGAGTTGGGCACTCGTCTCGCTTAATTTACTAATTCAATATCGTGCTGTTAAATCGAATTTAAAAATAATGGCAAATCGTTGTATTTGAAAAAAATAATTCTGAGAAGAGCTCAGTTAAAATCATTTCTGTTAATATTTCTTCAAAATTCTTCAGTATTTGTTCATATACTTAGAAAACTAAGATAAATCGAAAAATAACCTTTTAAAGTCCTATTTAGACTCTGTTTCCTTTTAAAAACTACTACATCCAACTTTTTAAGCACTCTTTCTAAAATTAAAGACAGAAAAATTAAATGAAACAAAAATACATAATATCGTAAGAGTAAGAACAATACTATTTTATGTATTTGAAATTTAGATTGAACGAAATGAGTCCCTTCTTTAATATTTTATATAATTAAACTGAAAATTCAATGTAAAATGATATACTCTAATAATACTAAATGTTAATATAATACATTACACATAGGAACATTTATGAAAATTATCGGTGTTTTGTTCTTATTAAACTTATATTCAAATTATAATAAAAAAATCAATTTTAACTAATTTTTTAAATGACAAAAAATTATTGCAATAAATACTACGCACTAGTTATATTTTAAAAATTCAATATAGCTTCTTTTTTTAAATTAGTGATCCTATTTTAATGATTAAATGACTGATTAAAAACAAATTTTAGATATTTTGTGTATATAATAAATAAATTTTAAATTATCGATCTATGGTGATAACATTTTTTCAAAAAGACAGAACATTTAATACATAGTTTTTTGTCAGTACTCAGCCGTTTTTATTTTTTACAATTACATATTTTATATATTAAGACATTTTAAAACTCCAGTCACATTTTTTTAAGCGTTTGAACTATTGAAGTTCAAATTTTAACAAAATTCATCCAATTTTAGTTTAATAATATTCATTTTTAATTGCTAATAGGCTTCAAAAAAAAAAAAAAAAATTATCACGCTTATTAAAAGAATTAAGTTATATTTGACTTGTAAAGCATAATTCAATATTCGTTAAAATATATACAATATATTAATAATATCATTGGTTATTAGAACCAGTATCATATATTTATATTGAAGTGCATCTGAACATAATATTATTAACAAGTCGAAAACGATTGAACTCATCTTGTTACATCATATTTCAATTCAATTGATAAGGTTTCTAATAACCAAACAACCAATGGTTAAAGTTATACTTATTAGGTCATACTCAGCTAGTTAAAATTGGTCACTGTCTATCAAAAATATTTTATTTAGTTTCGGGCGTTTCACAAGGAAGTCATCTCTCTCCTCTGATATTACTTAATTTCTATGAATAAATTAAAAGGTGTATTTAAATTCTGTACATTTTGATTATTTAAAACTCTTTGATCCAGTAAATACTTCATATATCTGTTTATAAATTTAGAACGATATTTCTATTTTAAAACAGCGGTATTGGTAGGTAGGTATACTCTAAATGTGCTAAAATTGAATATTTTGAAATGTATGCAATAACCTTTGATTACACTATTAATGGCCAGTCATTATGACATATTTATAAAATAAAATATTTAATGTCATTCTACCAAAGCCTTAACTTTTAAATCGCATATAAACTCAATGTATGGTAAGGCACTAAAAGAACCTTAACGTTTATTTAACGCAATTATTGCGTTGGGAATTCTCAGATATTAATTATTTAAAAGTTTTATACTTAGCACTAGTCTGTTCGTTATTAGAGTTTGGAATCCTGGTCAGGTTATATTTAATAGCTTATATAAATGGAATTGTATGTGACTGCCCAGATTTATAAAAAGAAATTATGTAGAAAGTTCTATTATTAATTACAGAGTCTCTTCTACCTCATTAGACCTCAAACTAGCATAATTATATCTTGTTAAATAGGTCTATAAAGCGTACGAGTAAAGCGACATAATTAAAAAATGTCGATTTTAGACATCATTATTCTCAATGGTTTGTATACATTATATTAAGTGTATTACTAATAACACTATTTAATACTATCGTACCTAATGTATTGTGTTGCATCTACAATGTTTATTTGATATTTGCATTCTAAAATTATGTAATTGAGTTGAACATTTTTTTTTTTTTTTGTATAAATTTAAATAATTGTTGAACTCTGTAGTTTTACCCCGAGTAGGGTTAATAAATGAATGAATAAATATAATATCACCTACAAAACGATAAAAACTATTTCGATAATAATAAGCGGGTAGGAGCTATTTCTTTTTAAAGCGACTTTTTTCCCCTCAAAACGATAGAATTTCGCGTTTTGCAAACTGTTTTTTATTACGAAAATATAGTGGAAATTAAACGCGGATTTGACGTACAGCACTCCCGTCCGACAGGCGCCGCTTTTGCGTATACCTATACACACAAAAATACCTACGGAATCACACCACACTGGTTGTAATAACTAATAACTATATACGTCATCGTGGTATACACGGTATATATTAATACCTACAATGTGTACACTGCACGAGTCGGTTACAGGATAGAATGCTGGAACAGGGGTGTTTCCAAGGATTATCGTTTCAACGACTCTGCAAGGGTATTTATATGTGCTACAAACATTATTATATGCACGTACACTCCCCGTGACCTATATTTAGAACTATTCTCGGATACACATATTATACGTACGTTTGTATACGTATCGTTTTGTGTTATTTTTTATATTATATATTTTTATCAATTACAATACAAACTGTCAACATTGCACCGTTATTACGTAATGGCGGCGGGCGGCGTGCTGTTAACATATTTTATCGCGCGTCGTTGGCGGGACAGTTTACTGTTGTTGTTTCGCAATCCCGTTTACACTAATAACGCGAGTACGGACATAGGTCGATATGCGGTCATAGCATACGACAATGTCATATTATAATATATTACCTATTTGATTGGACTAGTGTTTTCAAACACCTAGTCAATTGAAACGGGGAACACCTTATAAGAGGTGTCTCTAAGCATATTTTTGAAGTAGGTTTATGAAACACCAATCCAGACTTCTGGGACATCAATTATTTTGGCTTTTACGTTTTTAAACCCATATATATTATGCATGCGGAACACAAATTATTTATTAAAGGGGAACTCCTAGTCTTAATACACTTTTGGATTGGTCAAATTTTTCAAAATTATTTTAATATATCAACAATTTGTGTTATAAATCTAAAATTACCTAACCAAGTGCTAATCAAACATATTGTTATCAATTTGCCATAAAATATACAAAAAAAATTGTTAAAAAATATTATAAACGTAAAATTTTAATTTCTCGAAATCCTAATAACAAAAAATTAATTAATTAAATTAAGTAAGTATTATTTCTTTATAAATTGAAATAAAATAATAATTAATAAATAATTTTTTAGATAATAGCTGAAGTTAAATTAATCAACTTTGTTTGTACTGTAGAATGAAACTAAAAAGCTCATATATTTTTAAAAACAAATTAAATTTAACAAAATCTGTTTTTATTCTTTAATTTGAAATTTGATATTTGTATTCTCTTTTTTAGATGGTTTTAGGTTCATAATACAAATTGTTGTTACATCAAAATTATTACATAAACGGTTTTTATTTTTCGTAGTCTTGTTTTGTGTTCCACACACCGAATTCAAATATGTATAAAGTTGCACATTGCCGGTCTGTACAAAGTATTCATTGGTTTTCCGGTATATATTTACACACGTGTGTACTGTAAATCGTACCTATATGTTCTAGAAAAATGAGTAAACATTTGTGATCGACGGTAGAACGAAATCACTATATCTACCTCCGCCGTCGCTATCTACGCAGCGAGTGTCTACAAATATAATAAAATACATTTCATCATATTATATACATTATATCACACACATACACACAAATCCTACATAACGTAAGTCACGTATATACAGGATGATTCACCTAGCATGCTCACTTCCATTTATTCATTAAATAATGAATTTATTCAATTTCTGATTTTTGGAACTTTTGGAACTTACTTAAAAAGTGTATTGTCGTGATATAAACTTTAGATTTGTCAAATAAGAACCTCCTTTTTTTACTGTAAATTATTCAGTGTATATATTATTTTTTTTTTTTTTTTGAAATAATTAATTCAAAATTTGAACGAGTAGTTTTTCATTCATTAAAATGTTTATACTAAGGACAGTAGTCCTTAAAAATGGTATTACAAAAATATAAAATATATGTTATATTGGATCTAGTATTTATTATACTTGGACCATTTTTATAAATTATAAATTTTGATAGATTAATATTAATTACTAAAATTTTAAAATTTCTAAAGCCCACATATCTTCTAAATCCATTATCATGGTTCTATCTTTAGTATACAAAGTTAAATAGCACAAAAAATATTCGTTTGAATTTTGATTTTAATGTGTCAAAATGTTCAGAAAAAATGTTCCGCTTGATGATTTACTGTTGAAAAAGAGACGTTCTCATTTGAAAAAATAATAATATTTCCATAGGGCGCTTCTTAAGTAGTATGAAAGATTTCAAGAATTTAAAAATATGGTCTTCGAGTGTATTTACGATTTCAAAAATTCATAATTTGAAAAATTGATCATTAAATTAAAAAACGGAAGCGAGCATCTTCGGTGAGTCACCCTGTATTTATATTAAGCATACATAAATGGATTGTGCATATGTGTATACAACAACCGTATACCTGTATTGTTCTGGTATATTCGCCCGGGCCGAGTCTAAATATTAATATACTGTCGTCGCGGTTGACTGAAAAATTTATCGCCGCAGCTGGCGTACAGCCGTCGCAGTGTCGCCGCGATGATGTACTGCATGACGTGTGCGTGTGCCTGTTTGTGTATTGTCGATGGTTTGGGAAGGGGGAAAGAGAGTCCCACAGCCTCGCGGGTCTCATCGGAGCCTCCGGGTCGGGAGTCGTTAAATATTCACCGAATCATCACGCGCCGCGATGACACACATTCAACCTTCACATCAATATTCGTCCACGTCTCGGGACTTCTGACGCAAATGCACACCTCCACCACCACCACCACCACACGGCGTGTGTGTGCTCGTTCACCGTGGTCTGTACATATGTACGCACGCCTAGGTTATAGGTTAGTTATAACCAGGGACGGGAAACTCCAGAGTCGATAGAGGGATAGTTTTCAGAACATTAAAAAATAGGGGGTCAGTGAATAAAAATATCATAGAAAGCGAAAAAAAATATTTACGGACAACACAAAACTGTATGTAAATAACGACACAGAAGTAACTGAGACAGCGTGACTCGACGTACACGACAAAACATGTAATATATATATATATATAAATACATATAACGCGTTACCCCGACATTTTATAAAGTAATTTTTATCTTTAAACGTTTAGAATTTGAAAATGTGCCTAGCACGGGGACAGATAAAAAATTATATACGTGACCGACGCGAGCCACCGGTTGCCCATTGGGTCATCCCTGGTATATACCATCGTTTCGAATCACGCTGTCCCTTGTACTAATATACTAACTAGTTCGCAGCTGTTTCCATCCGAAACTTTCACCGCGACTGTGTTTTAGCTGAATTCATACGATTTGCAACTGCAATTATTATATACGCGTTTAATCACTGTTTAGTGACCACCACCACTGATATTCAGTGCCACATAGACGGATCGAACGTTATTGAAGCGTTCGATTGGGTCGGATAAGAAATAATAATCGTGCAAGCTGTGAAAACTGAAATTCCGTGACTCAGAGGAAAAAAAAAGCATCCGGGAAAAACTCAATACATTTTAATTTGGCCCATAGTTATTATAATACCATTAAAATCAATAGTAAGTTATTAAAACGTCAAATATCTATGGTTATTACATGACTGTAAAGTAATGCAAATTGGTTTTTTCGAATCCCTCCCAGCACTTGACCGTGTATAATCATTAAAAATTGCGGTTTGAGGTTTTTACTCTCATTTTGATATATAAAGAAAACAAAAGTTTAAAAAATTACATCAACATTTTCAAATTTATAAATAACACCGCTAGAAAGAATCAATAAAACTTTTAGAGCCATCTTTTAATTTTTACACAAAAAGCATTTTACATAAAAAAAAAAAAAAAATAAAAAAGATATTGATCTTTGTAAAAATATCAAAAACGTTCCATTCTCCGCTAAGTATCGAGTAAAGAAGTATTATTAAGCATATTGGTAATATTAAACGAATATTATTTAATAATTGTATTATTCAAAAGGTTAAGTATTTAAAATAAACCATCATAATGACAGAAATATAATATTTAATGTGCGTATAAAAAACTTAACATTGATGAAGAAAAATACAATAATTATTTTTGTTTTATTGTTGTTTTATTTATCTTGTTTTATTTTAATGCACTCAGACTACGATGAAAGTCATATCAGTTTAATGGGAACCCATTGAATATTTTATTTTAAATTACTTTTATTTAACTACATAATATTTTTTTTATTAAGGGTAGTTCAATTTTGAAAAAAATTTAAATTATTTAACTGAAAAAAAAAACAATAAAATTAGAGGTACACTAAACTGAAAAGAAAATAACAATACAATTAAATTAATGAGTATAATAAATGATTAAATAATTAAATAATGTTTAGATTTATTATTCTTTTAGGACCTATTAATTTATTATAGAATTATATCTTAATTATGTAAAAAGTTAAATTTAAATTGATGTTGTTTATATACATTTAATTACATTCTATCAACATGGTTAATCTATATAATAACATTTTGAGCATGTTATAACAACTATTACTAATACATTTTTAGAAGTAACAAAATAATTTAAGTGATAATTAATATTAATTCAAAATAGTTATTTAATGTACGACTGATAAAAATGAACGTTATGAAATTCATATGCATATTTTATTTTATTATAATTTATGATGGACTATAGAGATAAACTCTATAATGATATTAACATTTTAAATATACATATAAATTTAATAATAACTCTATAGGTACTATAAAGACGATAATGCATTTTTAATGTTTTTAATATTAAGTTAAAAATACAACATTTTCATTAGTATTAAAACTTAATAGTAAAGCACCGTTAAAATAATTTTCACGTTAACGAAATTTTATATTCACATAAAGTTGTAGTGTATTTACTAATTCATATCTTTAAAATTTGTTGAATTATTTATGCTTAATTCCTGTGACTGTAATTAAAAATCAAAATATTTATTTAAAGTTTGAAATAAGTATTACACGAAACAAAGACTTTTCCTAGAATTTAGATATAATTAAAATACCAAACGTTTTTCTTTTTTCTTATTTTAGTAAATATATATTTTTTAAATTACTAAGTAATTAGTAAATATTATGAAGCTCCTAATTAATCAAAACAAATGATATAAAAATAGGTTAGCTGGTGGAGTAATCATCAGTGTTGTTTCATCAATTATCTCATTTCCAATATTGCTTTCCCGACAAAAGTTTTTTATTTTTATTTTTATTTATTTATTTATTTATTTATTTATTTTTTTTTTTTTTTTTGATACTACCTAGACGTATTTATTGCCATAACATTATAACATTATACATTCGACAGACGCCTTACCTGGTCTCTCCATCTTAAAGATAAGCGTAAGAAACTTAACTCTAGACTTCACCTGCTAAGGCCACTACTTCGTTCGAACCTTACCTTACCCATCAAAATCATTCTTTATAAAGCTCTTCTTCAACCACTATGGACATACGGTATTGTAATCTGGGGTTCCGCTAAGAACTCAAACAAGAGAACCATACAAGCCTTTCAAAACATCACTCTTCGCTTAATCACTGGTTCACCCTGGTTCGTTTCGAACGAGACCATAAACTCCGACCTCAAATTACCATCCATCGACCATACAGCTGCTATCTACTACAAACGCTTCCACGCCAAACTCCAAGCTATTCCTAATCAACTAATCAATGAATTAGCTTCACTAACACTTCCAGGTAATCCAACCAGACGTCTGAAAAGGAAATGGTGCCGTGATATGATAACTTAAGCTTAAA
>JACXSJ010000180.1:64878-77934 GCA_014851325.1 Pentalonia nigronervosa
ATTGTTAATTGTCTGTAAATTTTATTACTTTTACTTATTGTACTCTGTATAGATTGTAATTCTTCTAATAAAGCCAAATTAAAAAAAAAAAAAAAAAAAAAAAACATTATAACATTACAATAACATAATAGTAATACGGCGTTCTGGATAGGCATTTTAGATACATCACTGTATGCAGTACATATTCTTTAATTTTTTAATATTTAATGTTGCCTTGCAAAATTATTTAATATATTTAGATATGTATGAGACAGCCACAGCTATTTATTAAATTTAATATCTAGATCAGTATTAAAGTGAGACAACTGGCTGTTTATTATTGTTATAATCGTCTACAAGACACTATGACAGAAATATTAAACGGCATTTGTATAATGTAATATTAATTTTACAATAATTAAAATAAACAACATTTAAAACACATTTCAAAAATCAAGGTCGATCAAATAATACATTTACTAACTATTATATTTCCTATAAAATGATTGTGAATAATGATGACAATAATATTGCAGTATACAATATTGTAAATTGCTTTGTAAATTATTTTATAATTGTGTTACCAGCAAAAGCATAACTATGTATCTATGTAGAACATAGTTATATTTTTCTAATGGTTTCTGTGCCACTGACAGTGGTATGAAGATATCGGAAATCAGATGTCAGACCTTCAGTATAATAAATATCATTTTAAAAGTAAAACTTAAATAATTAATTTTCTGTTGTTTATATAATAAATGGAAATAATGAAAATTTACACAGAAATTCAAGACAATAAGCTATTTTTGCATTTAGAAAAACATTTAAATCGATATAGATAGATTCAACCGCAATAACTGAAATAAGTATAGCTAAGACACAATAACACAAATAGAGGTGAGTAATAATAATACTTATTCAATACCATAACAAATTAATGAAAATATCAAAAGACAATATGTCAACAAAAAAGTGTTCGATTATGTACTTTGTGACAAAATATGAACTGAGTCACAATGTATATTAAATAATTAAATGATTAAATGATTTATACAACCTTTTACAACTTTGATTTGAATAAATAATTAAAGTGCTCCTAAATTATCATCGTCCTGCGACATAGAAGAAGATATTTCGTGATATTATCTATTTACAACACAAATGTTGACATTTACGGAAATTCGGTAGTTCACGATGAATTCACTTTTAAAGGTGCCTTCACGTAAAAGCTAGTCGATTAAAATACTTTTGCCCTCTTAATTATGCCACGTTGACGTACAAAACTTTCAATAGTATCTATAAAACGTTTGCCTGATAAAATGTTGACGTACGTTTAGTATGATTGATAAGTCACATTATATAGACATAAATCATTGATTTAAATTATTTATATAGACATGATATCACATTTTGATATAGATGAACTGATAAAATATTTATTTTTGTTTGATATTCATTTACTGAATGAACATATATTTATAACTCGAGTAGGTACCTACTACTTTTTTGTTATGCATTGATTCTCTCAATTGCATTAAATAATTTTACAACAGACAATAATCAAACAGACGTATAATTATTATTTAAATATTTTGTTTTAACTCTAAAATATAGATCGATTGTTATTATAAGCCCTTTAAAAAAACCAATGTACTCTATATATAACTGTCTTAAATTAAATAAAATACATAAATGAGAATAAATTTAAGAAAAAAAAGCTATTAGGTGAATTAAATATCTTATTGGTTGAACACTGAATACTAATTACACATTTAAAAATCAATTAATTTAATATTTTAAATGCAGCATACTTCCCAATTATTAACAGATATAATATTTAAAACATTATTCCAATAGTTTTTATTGGATATTACTTAATAACTTTAAATATTTTAATTCATTTTCTATTGCATTTTCTATGCAAATTTTTAGTTTATGTTTAATTATATGATTAAGGTTTTAATAAAAAAAATACAAAGAATTTTTTCTGTTTAAACAGTAGATCCCTTATCGAAATATCCAAACAGACCAAATTTATGTGGTGAGTATTTTTATATTGAAATATTTTATATACTCATAACTCACTTAAAATCGATAAATTATAAAAAAAAACGTATGTAAGAACATAAATAATGTTCTTTTCTTTGAGTTAAATAATTAGTTAATTCATTCTAATATCAAAACTAACAACATATTATTGGTTCTGCTGAACGCTAATTTTTTATGTTGTACGGTTGTAAGTCAGAGTCAATATTTACGATTGTGGCGTTCACTAAAATAATATTATTTATCACTTGGCTTTACATTGATCGCTAAATCAGTAATCACTAGTGTAAAGACATATGCATTTAATGAAAAAATGTTTGCACTTAATGCGAATATAGTAAAGTGATACAACAGTCAATAATGTAAAAGGCAAACAACTAATAAATATAAATTTGTTTTTGAAGGTAAAAAAAGTAACATAAAGAAATATTGGAACTATTCAAACGATACGTTTTATGGTGAATGATTGACTATTATAATTCGAGTAAAATAATAGAAAATGTGATTCGGAAGTAATCAACATACCTACTTACATTTGATATTGCGATGCACTAAAAATAATGCTCAGTTAATAATAATTTGAGCTCCCTGATTTGATGCTATTATTTTTAATTTCTCTTCGTTCGAAAACATAAAAATAGAATATTTAGACTCATATACTTTAATATATAATATGTGTGTATTAATTTCGTAATAGAAAATGTATTAAATCATATATTCAACTCCAAACAATGTAAATATGTTCTTCATTTCCGTGAATTTATTTAAAAAAGTAAATAACACACGAAGTAAAAAAATAGTAATAGGTAGTAAAATAACAGAAAATAAAAAAAAAAATAATACTCTAATCTCGACGTTTTCATTGTAATAATACCCTTGGCTATATAGGGTAAAAGGTTGTAATACTACAAATGTCCCTATTGTTTTAGTTCCGGCGGGGTGGAATAGAAAAGGCTTTTCTATTAAACGTTTTTAATTTCCGGACAAAATGCCACAGTATAATTGCCTCCCCTATCCCCCTCGCCGTCGATCTATCACCGTGATTTTCGACGACACGGCGTCGATGTTGTCGTCGCCGGCTCGGCCCCACCAATTTTATTATTTTTTAAACAAGCGTGTATGGCAAAAACTTTGGTCGTTAAAAAAATAAAAATAAATCACCATTGAACTTTCTCCGACAAACGTAGGTTCGCAATATGCTAGGGGGTTGACAAAAGCGTGGTCGGAATATCTGTCGCTCGAATTTCGAAAACGTATACGAAATAATTTTGAACAGCTAAAGGCAGGCATTTTGAGTTTTTAATATACACGTAGCCTACCTATACTCTGTCAGTACAAAAACGGTCGATACACAAAAACAATATCTAACCCTTCACCACCACCACCACCACAACCCCCCTAAAACAACAACGCCACACCAAAACGACCACTAGGATCTGCCAAGTTACCTTTTTGAGAAAAACTCTGTTGCACGTGCCAGCCGTCGTTTTGCAGTGCCTGTGCCTAAACGGCGTGTTGCCTCTGTCCACGTCGCGTTCGAAACTGACGGTACGCGCGCCACGCGAGAACGACGACGAGGCGTACGGCGCCACCACCGCCGCCGGCCGTTGACGGCACGTCGATCTCCTCCTGATCGTCTCGCTGTCGCTAACCGACCTCCGGTCGTCGTCGTCGTCGTCGTCGTCGTCGTTGTCACCGTCGTTGCCGCCACCGCAGCCGTCACAAAACCCGTCGCTGTCGTCGTCGCTGTCGTCGTCGCTGCAGTCGTCGTCATCGTCGCTACAACAACGATCGTGGCCTCCGCTCAGAGCGGTGCCGATAAACGTGAACAACTGTTGTACGTGCCTGTCGAACTGGTCGGGCAGGCTAGTGACGCTGGCCGTGCAGTTCGTCGTCGCCAGCGCGGAGTCGGCCGCCGCGACGTCTCGCAGCACGTCCGTTTCGAAGTGTACCGTTTTGGTGTGTCGCGACTGCTGAGGACGATCCCGTTGTGGCTGCCGCCAGTGCTGATGCTGGTATTCACATTGCTGCTGATGTTCACGTTGTTGCCGGTGTTCGCGTTGCTGCCGGCGTTCGCGTTGCTGCCGGTGTTCGCGTTGCTGCTGGTGTTCGCGTTGCTGCTGCGGCGAGGAGTTCGCGTCGGCCGCCGCGGTGGCGACGTCCAACGGCGGTTTCGGCCGGTTCGTCTCGACCATTTTCATCGGCGGACAGTGCGAGTGCCGTTATTCCGCGACCGCCGCAATGCGGCAGTTGTGGTGCACGCCAGTTGTTCGGCATTTGGCACGCGCAGACCGCCGTCGCCGGACGCACCGCAGACAGTAGCACCACAACGACGCCTGCTGATCGTCCATCGTCGCCACGACCGCGTTTGGTCGGTACCTTGATATCGCAGTAGTATCGTCGTACCCCGTGGCGGCGGCACTGGCCCGGCCGTACGTGACGACGGCGGTGGCTGCTTTATAACGACGAAACGACGACGACCACCGCCAGTACAATATCGTTGTCGTACAGACCCGCGGCAGGACGATGATGCATGTCGATCGCGTACTCGGTAGTTGTCCTGGCAATAACGCTAACTCAGCGTGTCCGGTGTGTTATCCGGAACAAAAACGTCAACGGCATAAAAAAAAAAAAAAACGGGCAGTCGCTGTCGGCCGGTTGTGATTCACGACCCCATAACGACAGCGGGCGCTGTGTAATTATTCCCGTGCCGTTATACCGCAAGTTGTGTAATCGGCAAGCCGTTCGGTACGCGACGCGCGACGGTGCGATAGCGCGACGACGGTGTCAGTGCAACCGTACCGAGCGAAGTACTCTGCGGGCAGTTGCGACGCGATCGTTCAGCTTCCACGAGCGGACTAGCGGACGAGGGTGTATCACGAGGGCGTATTTCAGCGTTCGCAGCGTCCCGGCGCCCGGACGGCGCCCTCTGGTGTAACACATCAAAAGGAAATGGCTCGACGAGAAATGTGTGTATTGAATCCGTACACGCGTTTGCCGAGCGGAAGAAAAAAAGGACCGTGTATGCGTTTGAGTGTGTATTTTATACATATATATATATAAATATTTTTTTTTTTTTTATATATATATAAACAATAATGAAACGCGAAAAGGTTCTCGGATGTCGACACTAATAAGCGGCGTGGGAAAAAACCGAGTAAAATAATATAAATTATTGAAAAAGCGTTTTTGAGAAATGCCACACGCCTTTTCACACCCGTAAATGTGTTTGATAATAATTGTCAATTAGTAAAATAAAACGTGCACTTTATGTATATATCATTACACGTCGTCGAATGCCTCGAGAAATAATAACCGATTCCTTTGATCGGGGCCGCACTGGAAGGATTTCGGTACACTATTCTCTATAAACACCTACCTTCATTTACCTATACCTTCAACGGCCCGACACAATTATTAATTTATTCTCAATAATATTAATTGTGCCTTCACATTTTATGAAACTTATTATTTATGAAATTTTTCTATATCGATTACAAAGAAAATATAAAATATATCAATACGTATTGAATAACATTATGTAGCAATATGGCAAATTAAAGTCCATAATAATCTAACTACCGCAGATACTTGAATTTTTCACCAAATGTTTCCATCAGCATTTTCTGTACATATAATAATACATACATAGTCACAATATTTTTTAATCGAATTTCAAGTTTGAATTTTAGTGAAAATTACAAGTCACTTTGTAGTTAAAAATTCATAATTTTCTTAATAATCATACTGGAGGTTTGATACTAAAGCTGTACCCATTTGCCCCCTTCCTATTTTTTACTTGTACTACACTAAAAACCCGTTCTTTGATTTTAGAGTTGAAAGCATGGTTCAAATAAATAGCTGCATGATTTTCACCGTGTTTTTGAGATAATACTGCTAAATACCCAGTAAATTTGTACCGATTTATATTATTCATATACTATTTAATCAATTATATCTTAAATCGTACTACTAAGTTTAGTAAGCCATCATCTTGCATAATCGAATTGATTTCAATAGGTATATATATTTTTTTTTTTGACACAACCGCAGTCCGCGGCCCACTGTAAAAAGTATATTACAGCGGCCCATTCTGGCCTTGTCTTTGATGTTATCGTTTTAAAGAAACATTTATCAACCGTAAAATACATTATATAAATTTAGTAGGTATTAGCTGTGTTAATATTATCAAACGTGTGACGCTCCTTAAAAATTTACATTTTAAGTTTATTCCGCGGCATGTAAGTGAGAGACATATAAGTGTATCAAAGAGATGCATCTCTTTCGTACAGTTTCAGTTTGTTCGTATGTCTTAAAAGCTCTACCTCGATAAACTGGATTTGTTAAACATTAAATAAACCGTGTAACTCTTTTGCATATAATATATTGTTATAATATGTGTGTTATCTGTGTTTGAAAATACTATGGACGAGACAAATTTCCATTTTTAAAACAACAACTTTAAAATAATATGTGCTCGAGTTTTCCATGTTTTTGTTTATAATTGTCTATATAATTTAAGACATTTCTATAAAAACTTTACATATTAATAATCGATGTAAAATACAAAGAAATTGTAATAATATACCTACAACCAAAAATTACAATATGTAAATTAGAATAAATGGTTAACCATACAAGCCATGTACTATGAAGTACCTATACGAAAATGCATTAAATTTATCTATACTTTTTGTTAAAAATTATTAAGTAATAATAAAATTCACTTTTTAAAATTAAAATTTTGAAGAAAAATTCAATGCTTAAATTATTTCTTTATTAAATAATTGTATATAATATATTATAAACTATTAGATACCTATATATCACATTAAGATGTTTTACAGTTGAAATGCTTATAATATAACATATTTACATTCGAGTGACCATTAAACATATTAAAATGCATATTTTGGACTTTTGAAGGAATAGTTTTTATTATTAATACATTAACTATATTAATGTAGGTATCAAATATATAAATATATTTTTTTTCATAAATTAAAAAATACATTTCACTTGAACATAATTAAAATAATATGACCAGTTATTTAGTTTTCATAGATCTACAGAAATAATATTAAACTAAAACTATCCTCTTTTTAGATGTAATGATGTCTTATTTTGAATAATAATAATAATAGTAATAATTGTGTGCGTATATGTGATTTACTAATTTATGTATTTATAGGAACTTAATGTAATCTATATCGTGTACATAGCGTGCAATTCGAAGTTATATATTATTTGCACATCGTTAGTCTATTAATTGATACTAAGAGAAGTTAACAAAGTTACTAAATACTGCGTCAATTGATTCATGAAAATCCTAAATTATTAAAATAAATTGTATCACCAATAAAAAAAAAAAAATAATTTACTTTAATATTATTCAATCAGAATGCTAAAATTATCATATATACATTCTGTTTTTAGAGTATTGTATTATTAAAAAAATAGGGAACCTCGTCATTACTTAGTATATAACAAGCTAAAATTCACTGACACTAATATTGTTAGTTGTTTCTTATTAATATATAATAATATAAAAAATTAATTTAGTTTAAATCAAACAATGTGTAGGTATACCTAATCAAAAAATTCAATATTTGAATGTTTTTGTTTGCATTTTACACACGAATACTATACTTAAACAATTTATGTATACTTATATAATTTTATAGCTATTATTATTGTACTATTATTATTTTTAAAGATACCTATCTACATTTTAAATTCAAAACTAATTATTTATAATTTAAGTATTTTTAAACAATTTTAGATTTGGCAACTGAGTCAATTTAACCAATATGTACTTTGTAAGCTATGTAGCTACATTTGATTAAAATGCACTCACCTCTGACGAAGTAAGGTAACACAGACGAGAATCCGTGCTTTCGACAGAAGTTTGCTGTGTAATTCCACTAAAGCTATGTCTGGCCTCTCTTTCGGCCATATAGTCCATCCTGGCACCATCTTGTCGTTCGAACAACCTGAAAATAATTAACATAATTCATAATTAAGTTGCAATAATCATTCATATTTCAATATTATTGTGTATGACAACTGGCCAGTTAAAACAACAATTAATTTTTAATTATTATAATTATTATTATCTATAATATTATATAGTGTCTATAGTGTCTAATATTATACTATCTACATATAATTTATAATAGATAAAGGGCAATGTATAATATGGTTGTAGTATATAGCCTCAAAAACTACTCAATCGGTTTTTACGGAAATTTAGAGGTAATATAGAGATAAACGACAAGTTTAGACTGTTTAAACTTTAGAAAGCAGTTTGACCACTTTTAATAAGAGTTACTGAAAAAACTTTTTATATTTTTATTAATTACATTACATTTAAAATATAAGCTACTATCATTCATAATAATACACGAATGCTTTGTAACATAGATGAAATTTCTTTTGCTTTCGTGAAACGGCACAAAACGTCAAATGGTTGCAACATAAACAAATATATATCTATTAAAAATTATCCATAGATGTATAATTTTCAAAATTACATTTTAAATATATAGTTTAATTCTCTGTACCTTTTACATTACATTTTTTTTTTTTTTTTTGATATTATATGTTTAACATTATTTATAACTGCATTTCCCGGAGATAAATAAAACCGATATGAGCAATTCATCAACGGTGGATGGTAATAATAGTTACTTTTTTCTTACATGTAACTTATTATTGCAAGCACAAATAAACAAATCTGAGGATATAGTTTTAATATTATTAACATTGGTAAGGTACCCTAAAATAATTGGTTCGATATATTATCTAAACTTTTCTTGAATCATCAAAACCAGTTTAATATTTTTTGATTCTATAATCCTCAAAAATACTCCTTGATATTTATTTATAATAATAGCTGTTACCCATTGGCTTCTATTCTAATAATTGCTCTTATGACCCGTCCACGGGATTCAAATAATATGTGTGCAGAATTTGGCGATTAGCATATGCGTTTAGTTTTAAGTTTATAACCCGGCTAATAATATCTGTATAAGCCAACTATATTTTATAATTTATTTATCTATTATTCCCGTTTAGCTTTAAATGAAATATTCTTATATATTTTTTTTTTTTTTTTTTTTTTATCAAAATCTGTCAATTATATTTTTTAGCAAATAAACTTTAACTATACACTTTACTTCTAATATATAATAGCTGTTACTCAATTTTATATTTATATAGAATACTAAAAAGCTTTATTAGCCTAAATGGCAAAATATAATACAAAAATACAGAAAATTATATCCAATCCTAATCACTATTTTATTATCTGTATGCAATAGCATCCCTATGTTTAAACTAATAAATATGTATTTGACTTTCATGAACCGAAATAAATTACACGTATAAGCCAATCTATAGCAATCTATATGAGTTGAAAAACGAAGCTACAAATCATTTCCGAGTCTCAAAGAATATATTGGTATAGCTTTTATTAAAAACAGTCCAATAGTTTTGAATCTATAGAAAAAGAATAAACAAACGTTAATTTTTTTATATTTGATAAAAAAATTTCCAAAAAAAAAAATTTATTAAATGCAAAGTAGTTAACAAAAAAAATAAATGTTGAATTCAAAACCATTTTCGTCGTCGTAACATACAATTATACTAAATTGGTGAGAAAAAGTAACATTTTTTTCTATCTATTTATCTATATTTAAACAAAATTTGATCGGCAATATTAAGATCTTAACCCCACTATTTTTTGTCTCCTGGGCGGCTCTTTATACAATACACAACTATAATAAAACAAATTTCTCTACTTAACCGCGAGTATTTTAGGATATCATAACCATATATAACCATATTTAAGTGAATTTTTTTAAGCAATTATTGTGAAAATTATATTATATTATTACGAATTGTTTTCATTACTCTTAAATCTTGACAATTGACATACATTGTTTAATGAGTATAAAATAAAAGTTTTTTATAGTGAGTATGGTTATTATTTTAGCCTTCTAGTTTGATATCAAACCATAGTTAACAACACATTTATTTTCATAACTACAAAAATGCAATCAATTAAATTTAAACAAAATGGTGTTAATGCTTATGTAAAAAACTACAACTTCTTGAAATACCTGAATAGTAACTATTAATTTAACTACCTTTGTTCAAATAAATCATTTCTATTAGATTTGTATCCGTTATCTGTCATAACACTGTTTTCATGCCGAAGCGACGGTAAAGATTCCCAAGCCGATCTTTTGTTAGGCCTTGCTGTTGGAATGTGATGATGGGCATGGTGTCCGTCAAAAGAACCGTACGGAACACCAGCATTCGATGCACTACTGCCCATGGCTGAAGATCCGCACCGCCAACCATCACTATGTCTAAACCATTGAGCTCGGGCAGATTCGTTCCAACAGTTGGCACATCTATTGCTAAAATTTTAACAAAAGATATTACATGACACCAACGTGATCAATCATTATCATATGACGTTTTATTTTGAATGCAAACAGACATATATTAGTTGTCATCATAGTGTAGAGTTTTAGGTACCATGTTTTAGGTCTTGTTACAAGTACCTACTACTCATTTTATTACTTTTTTCATTTTCTATTTTTTTTTTTGTGATTAGCATGAATTTTATCGTTCGATGTACTGATTTGACAGTTTGATAAAGGCCACTGCCATGTGTCCATTTTTCATGTATACGTCTGTTATCTATTTTCAATACTTTCTAGATAGAGATTCAACGTCATATAAGCATTTTTCGTTACCTACACCAGTGGAGCCCAACCCTATGACTAGGTGTAGCAGTCACTAATAAGGGAAGAAAAATATTCAAAGAAAAAAGAAAAATATTTAAAAAAAAGTTTGTTATTACTTATTAGGAAGCATACTTATATAGGCGACTCCTATAATTAAATTCAATCACTTTTTCAAATAGCATTAACTACTCTCAGCCTTGATGATACCTATATATTGGTACATTAATATTTACCAATGCTAACAAGAAAAAACATTTCAATTTTGAGTTTTGGAGGGGGTGGGTGAGTGGGTAAAATTATGTTTTGGGCGCTACTAACCTACACTATACCTTTATTTAACTGCTCTAAATTCATATTCAATTTGGTTAAATAAAACTATTTAACATAGTATATACTACAATTCTCCAAATAATAATAAAAATTAGAAAAATTGCTTAAATTAAACTGAAATACTTTAATTTTTGAAAATTATATTAAATAATTAATTATTTGTACAGAAAAACAATTAAACTTATAATTAATTGTGAGAACTATAAATAATTCTAAGATCTTATGTATATTGCATGTAATTAAATAGTAACTTCAATTTATTTTCATTAATAATTAATGTATTAATAAATCAATTAGAATATTAGATAAATCTTTTCTAACATATAAGTTAAAATATTCATTTATGATATATTACATTATTGTATGAATTATATAAATTATTAGCTAATTTAGTGTATTAATCGTTCTTTATACTTTTAACCTTTAGTAGAAAATATTATTAATTTCATGTATACGTTCATAAATCATAGGCAATGATCATTTTTAAAATAAGTAAGCATTTAAAATACATTTAGGTATTTATAATTATATGCCTATATCAATATGTTATTTTTATTAATAGTATTATACGAACTAAAAAATCGGGCAAGTAGGTAATAACTCTACTGTATAGTAAGTTTCGAGTATACTCATTGAGTAAGTCACTGTAATGGATGTGCAAAATTTGAATTCAATGATACATTATTACATAGGTACGAAAATCGATTCTAAGCGGAGACGGTCTGTCAGCCTATATTAGTAAGTTTATTTTATTATCTTTATATATATAAAAATAAGTGTACATTTTGAATAAATTTTATAGCTCAAGATCCACCGAACCGATTTCGATAAAAATTTCAGGACATATTAAGATTGATATGTAGATGGTTTCTGTGAAGTTTGTACACTGTGTGATATGTGGTTCCGGAGTTATGGCCTCTTAAGTTAGTACGATGTTTCGCGCACGCGGTTTCGGCCAAAAATGTATAACAATTCATCAATTGAAAACGGCTGGGCCGATTTTGCATAATTTTTTTTTCGATTGTTCGTAATTACCAGGAGATAGTTTTTACGAAAGAAAATTTTGGAAAAACCCAATCCCGGGAAGTGCTCAAACAAGGATTTTGAGATTTACGATGGAAATATTTGTTTATAAATGGTTGACCACCAATCTCTGTTTATTTATAAGGTTGTCAATGGTTACACATTTATAACAATTATAATTAATAAGAATACATTACCATAAACATATTTTTATAAATAAATTTATTGAAAAAAACAAATCTTCGGCACGGGCAACCGTCGCAACGCAATGTTTTTTATACCTAATTCTGATTTCACTCACTTATGCACTTCATGGGGCCCGCAATCCACCGCAGGTGGATTGCCTACCTGATAATTTACTGCTCGCATATTGTCCGGGATCTAATGCAGTAGATTGCCTACCTAGGTGGTTTAAATGCATATAAATCACTTCAGGTTAATCTCAACTTAATATTTGGCTCAGGCAACGCTGGGCGGAACAGCTAGGACAAACGCTCCAAGTATGCGGTTTGAATTTGAAGGAGCCGTGTTTTTCTCACGGGCAACTATACGTGGCCTGTTCAAGAATTGGCACTCCAAATTGTTTATTTGTGTATGCCCCAAATGGACAAACAAAGAATATTGTTTACTCAAATGTGTTGGATTAATAATAAAGAATTTGGAAAAAATAAATGATTTTTATTGCATTTTTGTGTTGGTGCTGCGAAGCGCACAGGGGTCGGCTATTAATTATTATAAAACTAATTTTAACTGTACAACCTACGTGCTATTATTTTCGTTTGAAAATTCACGTCGTTTATTTAGGGAATGTTGCTAGGGGACCGAAAAAAGAAAGAAGGTAAAAAATAAACATCTGATTTAAGAATTTCATTTAGAGAAAGCAATAACTGCACACGGGCGAAGCCGGGTTATTCAGCTA